>CAMZMU010000098.1:26911661-27405370 GCA_947311845.1 Poa pratensis
TATTTTAATGTTTCAGGGACTCAAACGACGTCCAAATGACCTGCAAATTTATGAGCGTCAATTTTTAGAAGGAAGAAGACAGGAGCGAAGGAGCAAACAAGCGGAGACCCGAGGGCCAAGATAGGTGGGCCCACGAGGCCAGTACATGGGCCGCGTGGGACCCCTCCTTTTGGGCCTCGGAGCTCCGTTGCCGTCGATCTTTCCTCCATCGACTCGGTTTTGACCTAAAACCGCCTATAAAAATAGCCCACCGACGTTCTCTGTAAGGAGCGCCGCAGAAACACAGAAACACCGAAACAGAGACCGGAGTTGCAGATTGGAGGGGAAAACTTCGGCGGGGCGCTGCCGGCGTGGTCTCCATCTTCTCCAACGACTTCTCCACCGTCTCCATGATGAAGAGGGAGTAGTCCACCTCTGGACTATGGGTTTGTGGAAGTAACTTATGTACTCTCTCTCTTGAGCTTCACTAATTACTACCGTATGAGCTGCTGAACATGATTACGGTCATCTATTTAATACCTTTGTGGTGGATCTTTTATGAGTTAATATATGTTTGAGATTGCAATGGTTTTGTTTCAGTTATGAAAGTAGATGCATATTATGTACCCGTTCTTATTTACTTGTCATGATCAAGCATGTTTATATGAGCGTATGGTGGGGAACGTGTGCATTAGTTGGAGTAACGGGGGGGTGGCTAGTGCAGTGAACGTGAGAGAAAGTTCTGCGATCCACTTGGGTGTTTTACCTTACTTTGTTGCCTCACTAGGGATAAAAGAAATACCATGCTACCGGAGATGTGGGTGTGACCATTGCCACTTCCTCATGACTAGATCTAGCATGTTCTTATTTTAACTTCATGTCATGATACTTATTGCTACTCTGAGTTATCTTAATTACTGAGGTGTTATGATTTAGTTCACATCTTGGTGGAGTATAAGAGAGACTAATAACCAAAAGGTCTCTATGTTAGGACGTGATGCCCATATAATTATAACTTGTCATTAAACTGTTGTGTTGCAATCTCATATGTCAACTCTAGTGTTCATTGTCTACCACTTTATTAAAGAGAGAGTGCATTTGTGAAACCATGAACCCCGGTCCATTTTTTATCATAAGAAACAGCTTTCCAACCACTCTTACCAACTTTTCCATTTCTGCCATTTAAAAATCCGAAAATACAAAAACTTTTACATCTTGCATTCATCATATAAAACCCAAAATATCATTTATCATTGCTACCACCATCCTTGCATATTTTATTTACCACCATTGCATATTTATTTCTTGTTTGCATTGCATATTATTGATACATCTCAAACGTATCTATAATTTTTTGATGTTCCATGCATGTTTTATATCAATTGCACATGTTTTATATACACTTTATATCATTTTTATACATTTTCTGGGACTAACCTATTAACAAGATGCCACAGTGCCAGTTCCTGTTTTCTGCTGTTTTTGTATTCCAGAAAAGCTAGTCAGGAAATATTCTCGGATTGGACGAAAATTTACGGAGGCCCCTATTTTATCAAGATACACACGGAGTCCGAAGGAGAGACGAAGTGGAGCCACGAGGGCCCCACACGTGGGCTCGGCGCGGCCAAGGATCTTCCGGCGCCCTGGGGTGGTGTCGTCACCTCGTGCACCGCCTCGCGACACCCTTTGGTCTATATATTGCTCCTACCCCGAAAACCTAAAACAATCGACGATTTCCCCAGAAAAGTTCCAGAGCTCCGCCGCCATCCGAAACCCTAATTTGGGGGACAGAAGTCTCTATTTCGGCACCTGCCGGTACGGGGAATTGCCCCGGAGCCATCTCCATCGACTCCACCGCCTCCTCATCGTCGTTGCTCCTCCCATGATGAGGAGTAGTAGTTCTTCATCGGGGCTGAGGGCCTACCGGTAGCTATGTGGTTTATCTCTCTCTCCATGGTGTGATCTTTATGTGATCATGAGCTTTGTAATCTAGTTGAATCCATAGATGTTACTCTTCATTATCTTATATGCTACTCAAGTGGTTTTATTAATGTAATCTCCGGAGTCACCCTTTGTCCCACGGTGCGAAGTTGACAGTGTGCGCCCGTGTGTGGCCCTTAGGCTAAAGATTACAGGAATACTTATCATGAGTTATTATTTGCGTTGGATGTCTCTATGAAATTGCGGTGTTTGTCTAGTACTATTTAGGGCGCTCAAGTTGACAGTGTGGGGTTCCCTAGATATGGAATGCGACTTTAAGGTGTGCTTTTATAGCCCTACGCGGTGGATTGGTGTTCGTTATCCAACAAGAGAATAACTCAGAGTAGCATAGTGAAGAGGAAATATCTATGTATTCAATTATATTATTATTGTTGAGAGTGTCCACCAGTGAAAGTTGATCCCTAGGCCTTGTTTTTAAGCATTGAAACACCGTTTACAACCAGTTCTGCTACATGTTTGCTTGCTGCCATTTTTATTTCAGATTGCAATTACCACTTATAATCATCCATATCACTTGCATTTTAATATCTCTTCGCCGAACTAGTGCACCTATACACCTGACAAGTGTATTGGGTGTGTTGGGGACACAAGAGACTTCTTGTATCTTAATTGCAGGGTTGCTTGAGAGGGATATCTTTGACCTCTTACCTCCCTGAGTTCGATAAACCTTGGGTGATTCACTTAAGGGAAACTTGCTCCTGTTCTACAAACCTCTGCACTTGGAGGCCCAACACTGTCTACAAGAATAGAAGCGTGCGTAGACATCAAATATCTTGATATCATTCTCACACCTTGTGCTTGACAACCACTAGGTGAGGTTGAGGACCAAAACATTTACTTTGTTTTGTAGGTAACCAAAAGAAGGATAGGAAAGATAAATCTTCACTACTGATTCCCCGAGAGTTCGATATTAAACCCTCGAGTCACCCCTCGTGGAGAAACACGTCTTCCACTTACTACACACTCTGCACTTGGAGTCTCAACCTAACCCATTTACTTTTCACGCAGGTAACTACGTGAAGGGGCATCACCCGTCACCACCCAGCCCTGACACACGGGTCCCGCCCCAACCCGCTGACATGCAGGACCCGCCCAACCCAGCCCTGACATGTGGGACCCGCCACAACCTGACCTGACATATGGATCCGTGCAACCTGACATGTGGGTCCCGCCCAACCGCCTGACATGTGGGACCAATTGGGACCCGCACCAGCAAGTCCTGACGTGTGGGACCCATCGTACTGACATATACGTCCCACCCCACTACCGCGCAATATTTGGCAAAAAGCCTTGTGTTGGATGGGACTCGAACCCACACAACCTTGGGTTCACTACAAGAACTCTCTACTGCTGGACAGTGAAGAAATGGTGATGGAACGTGGAAGCTACAGCCTTTAATGTTTTCACTATCAGGGTATGGAAACAGGCTTGGGCTGGTGCGGCAAGTTAATGGGCCGGCTTAGCTGGTTCTTTTTTCCTTTTTATTATTCTTTTATGTTTTCGTTTATTACTTTTGATTTTGAACTCCAATTTCAACCAAATAAATTTTGAATTTTGTTGTAAAGATGTAATTAAAGGCTATTAGGGACTATTTTAGTCAAAATAAAATAACAAATACTACTAACCTTATATATTGCTTTACATAGGGTTTTGAAGAATTTGAATTTTTGGATTATTTTTTAAATTCAATACAATTCCAAAAAGACTTTTTCAACATATTATTTGTATTCCAAGTTAATTATTTTTACCGTTAATTAGATCACATATAATGACACAAAAAGAATTTTTACAATTCCAACATATTATTGTATTCCAAGTTAATTTCAAAATACTGTCAAAAATGGTGGACATTACCGTTCCTAGTTAGGGGTTGAATCTTGGGAACATTTGTTGTATCTCTGATGAAATAGGTATTTGTGTACCTAAATATGATTTTTTTCAAAAAATCATGAGAAAACCACGAGGCACCTGTAGTTCAAATTTGACCCCCTTCCAACTGAATCGCCAGGAATTTGTCTTTTTACGAGAGTTAGGTGGAAACCGTTGACACACAACCATTTGGTTATTTGTAAATTAAATGTGGTCTAATATTTCTAGAAATGTGGAGCTCCGATCTTACCACATATTTTCGGTAGTTGCTTCACAAAATAACCCATTTTTCGCACTCGGAAAATGATAAATGGTTTTTTCGTGCAAGGAAAATGAAAACTTATTTGGCAACATTGTTCATGGTTCCAAAATGCATGTTTGTGCCCAATATTGGCACATTTTAACAAACTATTCCATGAATGTGGCCATAATATTCGTCATTTGGCCTGAAAGTCATGAATCTTCGTAGATGATAACTCATTTCTGAGAACACTTTTTCAATAAGACTTCCGTATTGCAAGTCTATATCTTTTTCTACTAACCAGGTCACATATCATGACTCCACGCGAAGGTTTTCCTTTTTTTTTTTTTGAATTTCGTATGCCGATTTCAAAATACAGTCAAAACGGCGGACATGACCGTTCGTACCTAGGGGTTGAATCTTTGGAAACTTTTGTTGTATCTCTAATGAAATAGGTACTTGTGTACCTAACTATTATTTTTTCAGAAAATCATGAGAAAACCACGAGGCACCTGTAGTTCAAATTTGAGCCCCTTCCAACTAAATCGCCAGGAATTTCTTTTTTACGAGAGGTAGGTGGAAACCGTTTTACACACAACCATTTGGTTATTTGTAAATTAAATGTGGTCTAGTATTTTATAGGAATGTAGTGCTCCTATCTTACCACATATTTTCGGTAGTTGCTTCACAAAATAACCCATTTTTCACACTCGGAAATGATAAATGGTTTTTTTGTGCAAGCAAATGAAAACTTTATTTGGCAACATTGTTCATAGTTCCAAGATGCATGTATGTGCCCAACATGGGCACATTTTAACAAACTATTTCATGAATGTGGCCATAACATTCGTCATTTGGCCTGAAAGCCATGAATCTTCGTATATGATAACTCATTTCTGAGAACACTTTTTCAATAAGACTTCCGTATTGCAAGTCTATAATTTTTTTTTGCTAACTAGGTCACATATCATGACTCCACGGGAAGGTTTTCCATTTTTTGATTTTTTTTGAATTTCGTATGCCGATTTCAAAATACAGTCAAAACGGCGGACATGACCGTTCGTACCTAGGGGTTGAATCTTTGGAAACTTTTGTGGTATCTCTGATGAAATAGGTACTTGTGTACCTAAATATGATTTTTTTTTAGAAAACCAGGAGGCACCTATAGTTCAAATTTGACCCCCTTCCACCTGAATCGCCAGGAATTTGTCTTTTTTACGAGAGGTAGGTGGAAACCGTTTTACACATAACCATTTGGTTATTTATAAATTAAATGTGGTCTAGTATTTTCTAGAAATTTAGTGCTCCTATCTTACCACATATTTTCGGTAGTTGCTTCACAAAATAACCCATTTTACGCACTTGGAAAATGATAAATGGTTTTTTTGTGCAAGGAAAATGAAAACTTTATTCGGCAACATTGTTCATGGTTCCAAGATGCATGTTTGTGCCCAACATGGGCACATTTTATCAAGCTATTCCATTAATGTGGTCATAACATTCGTCATTTGGCCTGAAAGCCATGAATCTTCGTATATGATAACTCATTTCTGAGAACACTTTTTCAATAAGACTTCCGTATTGCAAGTCTATAATTTTTTCTGCTAACTAGGTCACATATCTTGACTTCACGCGTAGGTTTTCCATTTTTGATTTTTCTTTTGAATTTGGTATGCCGATTTCAAAATACGGTCAAAACGGCGGACATGACCGTTCGTACCTAGGGGTTGAATCTTTGGAAACTTTTGTTGTATCTCCGATGAAATAGGTACTTGTGTACCTAAATATGATTTTTTCATAAAATCATGAGAAAACCACGAGGCACCTGTAGTTCAAATTTGACCCCCTTCCAACTAAATCGCCAGGAATTTGTCTTTTTTATGAGAGGTAGGTGGAAACCGTTTTACACACAACCATTTGGTTATTTGTAAATTAAATGTGGTCTAGTATTTTCTAGAAATGTAGTGCTCCTATCTTACCACATATTTTCGGTAGTTGCTTCACAAAATAACCCATTTTATGCACTCGGAAAATTATAAATGGTTTTTTTTTGTGCAAGGAAAATGAAAACTTTATTCGGCAACATTGTTCATGGTTCCAAGATGCATGTTTGTGCCCCATATGGGCACATTTTAACAAACTATTCCATGAATGTGGCCATAACATTCGTCATTTGGCCTGAAAGCCATGAATCTTCGTATATGATAACCAATTTCTGAGAACACTTTTTCAATAAGACTTCCGTATTGCAAGTCTATAATTTTTTCTGCTAACTAGGTCACATATCATGACCCCACGGGAAGGTTTTCCATTTTTTGATTTTTTTTGAATTTCGTATGCCGATTTCAAAATACAGTCAAAACGGCGCACATGACCGTTCGTACCTAGGGGTTGAATCTTTGGAAACTTTTGTGGTATCTCTGATGAAATAGGTACTTGTGTACCAAAATATGATTTTTTTTTAGAAAACCAGGAGGCACCTTGATAACCCACAAGTATAGGGGGTGTATCGTAGTACTTTCGATAAATAAGAGTGTCGAACCCAACGAGGAGCAGAAGGTGTTGACAAGCGGTTTTGATGAAGGATTCACTGTAAATGCTCACAGACAAGTTTTTAGGAGTTTTTGATATGACAGATAAATAAAGTACAAGTAAATAAAATGCAGTAATAATAGTTGCAGCGAGTGGCCCAATCCTTTCTACAGCAAAGGACAAGCCGGTTGTTGTACTTATAATGACCAAACGTTCTTGAGGACACACGGGATATTGTCAAGTGCTTTCGCTTCATATAGTTGATTAATCTTCATTGTTTTGATAAGTGTTGTGTGGGTGAACCTATGCTAATGCACCGCCCTTCCTAGGACTAATACATACTTGTGATTATACCCCTTGCAAGCATCCGCAAATACAAGAAAGTAATTAAGTAAACTAACCACAGCCTTAAACTTTGAGATCCTGCTATCCCTCATGCATCGATATACCAACGGGTGTTCAGGTTTCTGTCACTCCGGCAACCCCACAATTGGCAAACGAATACACAATGCATTCCCCTAGGCCCATAAAGGTGAAGTATCATGTAGTCGACGTTCACATGACACCACTAGAAGAATAACACCACAACTTAAGCATCAAACCATTAAATATTACTCAACATAGTTCACTACTAACATCAAGACTTCTCCCATGTCCTCAAGAACTAAACGAACTACTCACAAGACATCATACGGAACATGATCAGAGGTGATATGATGATGAATAACAATCTGAACATAAACCTTAGTCCAATGGTTTCACCCAATAGCATCAATAACAAGAGTAATCAACACCGGGAGAGTTTCCCCTATGAAATAGACAAGATTCAGCCCTAGATGTTATAACGGAGACGGGTGCAGCGGCGGTGATGATGGTGTTGGCGGTGGAGATGATGATGATGATGATCCCGATGAAGTCCAGCTCGATGACGGTGATGATGGCGACGATTTCCCCCTCCGGGAGGGAATTTCCCCCGGCAGATTTCTTCCTGCAGGGGAGCTTTTCGCTCTCTGGTGTTTTCCGCCTCGTGGAGGCGGCGGAATATTTCGATGGCCGTCCTCCGTGTGTTAGGGTTCCGAGGGGGTCAAGTACGCGAAGGGGGACGGCTGAGGTGGGCCAGGGCCCCCAAACCACCTCGGCGCGGCAGGGGGCCCACCGCGCCAAGGGTGAGGAGGGCCCACCATGGCCCATCTCAGCTCCCCTTTTGGCCTCCTCCATCTTCTGGTAAAATAGGAACTTCCATATGTCTCCTTCGATTTATTGATCTTCAGAAATAGTGCATCTCGACGGTGCTTTTTCCAGCAGAATCCTGACTCCGGTGTCCAATTCTCCATTATTCATCAAACATGCAAAATAGGTAAAATAACATAAGTAACACTTCTAAATATGAAATATATCGATGAATAGCAGTAAATTATGATATAAAATAGTGATGCAAAATGGACGTATCAACCCCCCCAAGCTTAGACCTCGCTTGTCCCCAAGCGAAAACTGAGCTCAGTAAACATGACCACAAGTTTATGGAGCAAAGTGTCGATAAATAAAATACGGACAAGAAGCATCACATTCATTGATACACAAGTCATTCTAGACAGCAACTTCCCTTCATATAATCTAACTTGAAATAAGTAAAGGGAACCACGATGAAGTGCATAAAGAGAACCATGATTGGTGAAGGCAAACTTAAACTCTTGGTCAGAGAACAATTAACAGATCATACTTATCTTTCGAGAAGAGTCTTTATATCAGAGCTTATATAGCAGAACTTACATGCCTTAATCATAACAGTCTCCTTACAGTCATTGATAACTTTCAAAGTTATATTCATTCGGATAAAAGCTATTGTGCGAAACAAGGAAATGAGAGATATGATTAGAAGTATCAACACATATAACTAATTGGATCTCAACAACTCAAATGCTTGCTTGAGATAGAGAGGAATGGGTTTACTGACTCAACAATAATGTAAAAGATAGGCCCTTCGCAGAGGGAAGCAGGGATTAAATCATGTGCTAGAGCTTTTAAGTTTTGCAAAGCATATAGAGAGTATGAAAATAGTTGTTTGAGCTATGTATGTCGTTGTCAACGAATCGTAGTAAAGTGAACACTAACCCCTTGTCAACCAGACTTTCAAGAGCGGCTCCCATGAAGGACGTTATCTCTACCAGCAAGGTAGATCATCCCTCTTCTCTTTTGTTTACACATGTATTTTAGTTTCTTTATAGTTGACACTCCTCCCAACCTTTTGCTTACACAAGCCATGGCTAACCGAATCCTCGGGTGCCTTCCAACATTCACATACCATGGAGGAGTGTCTATTTGCAAATTAAGTTGCTTACTGATAAATCAGGGCAAAACATGTGAAGAGAATTATTAATGAAAGTTGTAGTTAATTGGGACTGGGCACCCCATTTGCCAGCTCTTTTTGCAAATTGTTGGATAAGCGGTGTATATGCCACTAGTCCATTGGTGAAAGTCTGTTTGACAAAAGTGCTAGAGAAACTCTACAGAACCCTCATGAGCTAATAAACAGTGACACAAAACTAGGAGTAATAAGTTTTGAATAATTTAAAGGTAGCACATGAAGTATTTACTTGGAATGGCGCAAAATACCATATAGTAGGAAGTTATGGTGGACTCGAATGGCAATGGTTTGGCTCAAGGTTTGGATGTATGAGAAGCATTCCCTCTCGATACAGGTCTTTGGCTAGCAAGGTTATGTAGCAAGCATAAGAGTTGAGGGATACAAACAATTATACAAGTGATAAGAATAATCATGCAATCTTCCTTAGAAGCACAAATAGTTTAACTTAAGAATACTAAGCTTATGAGCTACAAAGAAAGAAAGATCATGGAATAATATATTTGCATGCACTCCCCTCTCTACTTAAGTCTCAAAGTATTGTCTACTACTGACCAATGCTAAGTTTGCCAAAACCAAAAAGATTAACTTGGTGCTCTAAAAAGTGATCCCTATACTAACAACAAGGTTATCAATATGAAAGAGAATTGCAAGCTAAAATAAAGTATGCAGAAAGTAAATGATAAAACTTCTCATTAATATTTCATAACGGCAACTCACACCAAGGGATACATAGATAACCAACTAAAAGAGAGATACTTCCACATTGCAAACCATCATATAAGATAACTTCCCTACTCACGATATGACTTTATGGAAAAGTAAAAGGTAAAGATAATGATGTGATACCGCGGCACTCCCCCAAGCTTGGAACAAACCAAGGGGATGCCAATACTTATGAAATTACTCCTTCGGTGGTGGTGGTGAATTGTCCTCATCATCAGACTTCCAGGGAAGGGGTTTCCCATCAACAAAGGACGACTTGGATTCGATTATCCTGAAACTAGCAGCAGCGCTTATGTTTTTAAACCGAGTTTCATACTCACAGTTTTGATTCTGGACATCATAGAGTTGCGCCTGCAGTTTGTTGGTGGTGTTGATGAGGTGAAATATGTCTTCCCAGAGTTGTGCAGTCTCCTTCTTATGTTCAGCGACCAGCGCGGACACCATTGAGTGGAAGACTCCCACTTCACGTTCCGCCAGCTTTTTGTATGTGAAGACCTCTTGCTCCAGCTTCTCCATCCTGGCTTCCAGGCTCCCTTCTCCTTTGGGTCCTCGCACGTCTTCCGTCCGCAGCTTTCCATCAACCATCTGCGACTCCTTGGGATGCATCTTCAGCTCATCCATGTATGGGGTGACGACGTTCACAAAGAAACTGTCCTTTGGAGGCTTCGATGAAGACATGGCAGCTCTAGATCTGAAAACAATATCTGGACAGAAACAGCTCGAAACGAAACACGATGAAAAGGCGAGATACGAACCTCGGGGGTTCGGGTGAGTTATATAGCAAAAAGTTTTACAACATAAGGAAGGTACAGGAGGAAACCTGATCGGAGACGAGCTCCGGGGTGCTCAAACCACCAGGCGGCGCGGCTGGGGGCCCACCGCGCCGACCTATGGTTTGGGCACCACGGGTGCCGTCTCCCATCCGGTTCGGTCTCTTATTTTTCCATATTTAATAAAAACGACGAAAATATCTTCTAGAAAGTTATTCGCGAAACTTTTCTTACCGAAACTGTTACCTATTCGAATCGAATTCTGCAGTCCCAGAAAAATGTTCTTCAATGAAAGTTTCCGGAGTCACCACTTTAATTGTATCAACCTCTTCATTAATAGAATCTCCAGAAATATAATGCTTGAGTCTTTGACCATTTACCACTTGTGTAGAGTTATCTTTCAATGAAGCAATTTTTATTGCACCTGAACGATACACCTCCACAATAACAAATGGTCCTTCCCATTTTGAGAGTAACTTTCCTGCAAAAAATCTGAGACGAGACCTATACAATAGAACTTTCTCACCAACATTAAATTCTCTTTTAAGAATTCTCCTATCATGCCATCTCTTAACTTTTTCTTTAAAGAGTCTAGCATTTTCATAAGCCTCACTTCTCCATTCATCTAAAGAACTTAAATGCAACAACCTTTTCTCACCGGCAAGTTTAAAATCTCTATTAAGTTCTCTCACTGCCCAATAAGCTTTGTGTTCTAATTCTAAAGGCAAGTGACAAGCTTTACCATAAACCATTTTATAAGGAGACATGCCCATGGGGTTCTTATAAGCAGTTCTATAAGCCCATAAAGCATCATTTAACTTACTAGCCCAATTTTTTCTAGATTTATTAACAGTCTTTTGCAAGATAGATTTAATCTCCCTATTTGACAATTCTACTTGTCCACTAGTTTGAGGATGATAGGCTGAAGCAATTCTATGATTAACACCATATTTAGCAAGAGTCTTTCTAAAACCACCATGGATAAAATGAGAACCTCCATCAGTCATAAGATATCTAGGTACACCAAACCTAGGAAAAATGACATCTTGAAGCATTTTTAAAGAGGTCTCACCATCAGCACTTTTAGTAGGTATAGCTTCTACCCATTTAGTGACATAATCAACAGCAACAAGTATATGAGTATTACCTTGTGAAGAAGGAAAAGGACCCATGAAGTCGAATCCCCAACAATCAAATGGTTCAATAACAAGAGAATAACTCATAGGCATTTCATTGCGTCTAGAGATATTACCAACCCTTTGACATTCATCACAAGATAAAATAAACTTTCTTGCATCCTTAAAGAGGGTAGGCCAATAAAAACCTGATTGTAGAACTTTCTGCGCAGTTCTATCTCCAGCGTGATGCCCTCCATAAGCACTTCCATGGCATTTCCTCAGTATTTCCTGTTGTTCATATTCAGGAACACATCTTCGCATAATACCATCGACTCCTTCTTTATATAAGTGTGGGTCATCCCAAAAGTAATGCCGCAAGTCATAAAAGAATTTCCTTCTTTGCTGAGCTGAAAAGGTTGGAGGCAAGTACTTGGAAACAATAAAGTTAGCATAATCAGCATACCAAGGACTATCTCGCGAACTTACACTTATTGCAGCCAATTGTTCATTTGGAAAGCTATCATTAACAGGAATAGGATCATAAGGAATGCTTTCCAATCTAGACAAATTATCAGCAACAGGATTTTCAGCACCTTTTCTATCTATGATATGCAAATCAAATTCTTGCAAAAGAAGTACCCATCTAATAAGCCTTGGCTTAGCATCTTTCTTTTCCATAAGGTATCTAATTGCAGCATGATCAGTATGAATAGTGACTTTCGAATCAACTATGTAGGGTCGAAATTTGTCACAAGCAAAAACTACAGCTAGAAATTCTTTTTCAGTAGTGGCATAATTCTTTTGAGCAGAATCAAGAGTTTTACTAGCATAATGAATAACATTTAACTTTTTATCTACTCGCTGCCCAAGAACAGCGCCTACAGCATAATCACTAGCATCACACATAATTTCAAAAGGTAAATTCCAATCAGGTGGTTCAACTACAGGAGCGGTGATTAAAGCCTTTTTCAAAGTTTCAAAAGCTTCCTTACAATCATCATCAAAAACAAAGGGTACATCTTTTTGAAGAAGATTAGTAAGAGGCTTGGAAATTTTAGAGAAATCTTTAATAAACCTCCTATAAAAACCAGCATGACCAAGAATACTACGAATACCTTTAACATCTTTGGGACAAGGCATCTTTTCAATTGCCTCCACTTTAGCTCGATCAACTTCAATACCTCTTTCAGAAATTTTATGTCCAAGAACAATTCCTTCATTAACCATAAAGTGGCATTTCTCCCAATTAAGAACAAGGCTAGTTTCTTCACATCTCTGCAAAACTTTGTCAAGGTTGTGCAAACAATTATCAAAGGAAGTTCCATAGACGGAGAAATCGTCCATGAAGACTTCCACAATTTCCTCACAAAAGCCATGAAAAATAGCAGACATGCATCTTTGAAAAGTAGCAGGAGCATTACATAAACCAAAAGGCATACGTCTATAAGCATAAGTTCCATAAGGACAAGTAAAAGTAGTTTTCTCTTGATCTTGCGCTCTCACAGCAATTTGAGAAAACCCAGAATACCCATCAAGGAAACAAAAGTGAGTTTTCTTGGACAACCTCTCAAGCATTTGATCAATAAAAGGCAAAGGATAATGATCTTTCTTAGTTACTTTGTTAACCTTTCTAAAATCAATGCACATCTATAACCAACTACTACTCTTTGAGGAATTAGTTCATCATTTTCATTAGGAACAACGGTAATTCCTCCTTTCTTAGGAACACAATGCACAGGACTTACCCATCTACTATCAGCAATAGGATAAATAATACCAGCTTCAAGAAGTTTTAATACCTCATTTCTTACCACTTCTTTCATCTTGGGTATTAAACGACGCTGATGCTCAACAACAGGCTTTGCATCAGGTTCCATGTTGATGGCGTGCTGACATATAGTAGGAGAAATTCCCTTCAGGTCATCAAGAGTATATCCCATAGCTCCGCGGTGTTTCCTCAACACTCCCAATAACCTTTCCTCCTCTGTACCTGAAAGTTTAGAGCTGATAATAACAGGATATATTTTCTTATCATCAATATAAGCATATTTAAGATTATCAGGCAGAGGTTTCAAATCAAAAACAGGATCCTCCTTGGGTGGCATTGTGGTACCCAAATCTTCCACAGGTAAATTGTGTTTGAGCATAGGTTGACGAAGGAATACTTCATCAAGCTCATTCCTTTCTTCCCTGAAGTTCTCACTTTCATGATTCTCCATATGTTGCTGCAAAGCATTGTTAGGAGCAAGAACAATAGATGCAAGTTGAGCAATTTCAAAATCCTCACTAGGCAATTCAGTTTCATAAGGTGCTTTAGCAAATTTAGAGAAATTGAATTCATAAGATTCACCAGCAAATTTAGTAAAGATTTTCTCTTTCTTACAATCTATAACAGCACCACAAGTATTCAGAAAAGGTCTACCAAAAATAATAGGACAACTATCATTGGCAGCCGACCCAAGTACAAGAAAATCAGCAGGGTATTTAGTCTTACCACAAAGGACTTCGACATCTCTAATGATACCAATTGGAGAGATAGTTTCCCTATTAGCAAGCTGAATAACCACATCAATCTCTTCAAGTTTACAAGGAGCAATTTCGTGCATAATTTCCCTGTAAAGCTCATAAGGAATAGCACTAGAACTTGCACCAATATCACATAAACCATAATAGCAATGATCACCTATCCCAACAGAAAGCACAGGAACACTAGACTTCCTAGAACTTTTAGGATGTGAGACAATATTAGAAGCATCCTCACAAAAGATAATGTGTCTATCTTCTAAATTTTCAGTGACAAGATCTTTAACCAATGCTACAACAGGTTCAACAGTTATTTGCTCATCAGGTTTGGTAGTTTTCTTATTACTTTTACTAACAACACCAGTTATGATAGTATGTTCCTTAATCTTATTAGGAAAAGGAACTTTTTCAATATAAGGTTCTGGAATAATGCGATCAGCAACATTAACCTCAACACCTTTAGATATATGAGAAACAGATTCATCTTTATATGGTTCATGATAATTTTTAAAACCCTCCTTCGGCAAACCGAAATAGGAAGCAAAGGCTTTATAAAAGTTTGCAACAATTTGAGAGTCAAGACCATAAGTAGTGCTAATTTTGCGATAATCATCAGTATCCATAAAATTTTTAACACACTCAAAGTCATAGTTTATACCTGACTCCCTACCTTTGTCATTCTCCCATCCTTCAGTGTTCTCCTGAATCCGATCAAGAAGGTCCCACTTAAACTCTTCTTTATTACGAGTGAACGATCCAGCACAAGTGGTATCCAATAGAGTTTTATCTTGAAAGGAGAGTCTTGCATAAAAGTTATCAATAACAATATTACCAGGAAGCTCATGAATGGGACATTTGAGCATTAATGCCTTCAATCTCCCCCACGCTTGAGCGATACTCTCTCCATCATAGGGCCAGAAGTTATATATGAGGTTCCGATCCTTATGAATCTCACTTGGAGGATAGAATTTGGAGTAAAAGAGAGGTACAATTTCCTCCCATCCAAGAGAATACCCATTCTTCAGCAGTTTATACCAATGTGCAGCTTTACCAGACAGTGATAGAGAGAATAATTTCTTCTTAACTTCTCCCATCGAGATACCTGCACACTTAAATAACTCGCACAATTCATGCAGAAATAACAAATGATCTCCAGGATGGACAGTTCCATCTCCTGCATAGCGGTTATTTGTGACACGTTCAACAATTTTCATAGGAATTTTGAACGGTATTACCTGCTCATCTGGCGCCTCCTCTACTACCTTAGCAGTGGTAGTTGTTTTCCCAAATAGGAATTCAAGAGAAGACCCCTCCATAATGAGATATAGCAGCAGGCAAAAATAAAAACAGCACGTACAATAAATGTTTCCCTTACCAATTCCACTTACCAATAGCGCTACACTCCCCGGCAACGGCGCCAGAAAATAGTCTTGATACCCACAAGTATAGGGGGTGTATCGTAGTACTTTCGATAAATAAGAGTGTCGAACCCAACGAGGAGCAGAAGGTGTTGACAAGCGGTTTTGATGAAGGATTCACTGTAAATGCTCACAGACAAGTTTTTAGGAGTTTTTGATATGACAGATAAATAAAGTACAAGTAAATAAAATGCAGTAATAATAGTTGCAGCGAGTGGCCCAATCCTTTCTACAGCAAAGGACAAGCCGGTTGTTGTACTTATAATGACCAAACGTTCTTGAGGACACACGGGAATATTGTCAAGTGCTTTCGCTTCATATAGTTGATTAATCTTCATTGTTTTGATAAGTGTTGTGTGGGTGAACCTATGCTAATGCACCGCCCTTCCTAGGACTAATACATACTTGTGATTATACCCCTTGCAAGCATCCGCAAATACAAGAAAGTAATTAAGATAAACTAACCACAGCCTTAAACTTTGAGATCCTGCTATCCCTCATGCATCGATATACCAACGGGTGTTCAGGTTTCTGTCACTCCGGCAACCCCACAATTGGCAAACGAATACACAATGCATTCCCCTAGGCCCATAAAGGTGAAGTATCATGTAGTCGACGTTCACATGACACCACTAGAAGAATAACACCACAACTTAAGCATCAAACCATTAAATATTACTCAACATAGTTCACTACTAACATCAAGACTTCTCCCATGTCCTCAAGAACTAAACGAACTACTCACAAGACATCATACGGAACATGATCAGAGGTGATATGATGATGAATAACAATCTGAACATAAACCTTAGTCCAATGGTTTCACCCAATAGCATCAATAACAAGAGTAATCAACACCGGGAGAGTTTCCCCTATGAAATAGACAAGATTCAGCCCTAGATGTTATAACGGAGACGGGGTGCAGCGGCGGTGATGATGGTGTTGGCGGTGGAGATGATGATGATGATGATCCCGATGAAGTCCAGCTCGATGACGGTGATGATGGCGACGATTTCCCCCTCCGGGAGGGAATTTCCCCCGGCAGATTTCTTCCTGCAGGGGAGCTTTTCGCTCTCTGGTGTTTTCCGCCTCGTGGAGGCGGCGGAATATTTCGATGGCCTCCTCCGTGTGTTAGGGTTCCGAGGGGGTCAAGTACGCGAAGGGGGAACGGCTGAGGTGGGCCAGGGCCCCCAAACCACCTCTCGGCGCGGCAGGGGGCCCCACCGCGCCAAGGGTGAGGAGGGCCCACCATGGCCCATCTCAGCTCCCCTTTTGGCCTCCTCCATCTTCTGGTAAAATAGGAACTTCCATATGTCTCCTTCGATTTATTGATCTTCAGAAATAGTGCATCTCGACGGTGCTTTTTCCAGCAGAATCCTGACTCCGGTGTCCAATTCTCCATTATTCATCAAACATGCAAAATAGGTAAAATAACATAAGTAACACTTCTAAATATGAAATATATCGATGAATAGCAGTAAATTATGATATAAAATAGTGATGCAAATGGACGTATCACACCTATAGTTCAAATTTGACCCCCTTCCACCTGAATCGCCAGGAATTTGTCTTTTTTACGAGAGGTAGGTGGAAACCGTTTTACACATAACCATTTGGTTATTTATAAATTAAATGTGGTCTAGTATTTTCTAGAAATGTAGTGCTCCTATCTTACCACATATTTTCGGTAGTTGCTTCACAAAATAACCCATTTTACGCACTCGGAAAATGATAAATGGTTTTTTTTGTGCAAGGAAAATGAAAACTTTATTCAGCAACATTGTTCATGGTTCCAAGATGCATGTTTGTGCCCAACATGGGCACATTTTAACAAGCTATTTCATTAATGTGGTCATAACATTCGTCATTTGGCCTGAAAGCCATGAATCTTCGTTATGATAACTCATTTCTGAGAACACTTTTTCAATAAGACTTCCGTATTGCAAGTCTATAATTTTTTCTGCTAACTAGGTCACATATCATGACTTCACGCGAAGGTTTTCCATTTTTTTGATTTTTCTTTTGAATTTGGTATGCCGATTTCAAAATACGGTCAAAACGGCGGACATGGCCGTTCGTACCTAGGGGTTGAATCTTTGGAAACTTTTGTTGTATCTCCGATGAAATAGGTACTTGTGTACCTAAATATGATTTTTTCAGAAAATCATGAGAAAACCACGAGGCACCTGTAGTTCAAATTTGAACCCCTTCCAACTAAATCGCCAGGAATTTGTCTTTTTTACGAGAGGTAGGTGGAAACCGTTTTACACACAACCATTTGGTTATTTGTAAATTAAATGTGGTCTAGTATTTTCTAGAAATGTAGTGCTCCTATCTTACCACATATTTTCGGTAGTTGCTTCACAAAATAACCCATTTTATGCACTCGGAAAATTATAAATGGTTTTTTTTGTGCAAGGAAAATGAAAACTTTATTCGGCAACATTGTTCATTGTTCCAAGATGCATGTTTGTGCCCAATATGGGCACATTTTAACAAACTATTCCATGAATGTGGCCATAACATTCGTCATTTGGCCCGAAAGCCATGAATCTTCGTATATGATAACCCATTTCTGAGAACACTTTTTCAATAAGACTTCCGTATTGCAAGTATATAATTTTTTCTGCTAACTAGGTCACATATCATGACTCCACGCGAAGGTTTTCCATTTTTTTGAATTTCGTATGCCGATTTCAAAATACGGTCAAAACGACGGACATGACCGTTCGTACCTAGGGGTTGAATCTTGGGAAACTTTTGTTGTATCTCTCTTTCTTCTCTGTAGCATCTCTGGGTACTTTTCTAGTAATTTTTTTAAAAAAATTGTGCTTCAATTTTGTAACAAAAATTTGGTACCTTCTTCACACAAAAGAGACAGTTCATGTTTTTTTGTTGCCAACATAACAATTCTGCCAAAATGGGCCGAAACTGGCCCAGCCCTGCTCTATTAGGCCCGTTAGACTGTGTAAACTTCATGTTTTCCCGTGTACGATTATTGCTGCACTTGTTGAATGTCACCACCATTTGTGTTGTACTGATGCAAATACTACCTGTGTACTTATGGAGTAGTAAATAACCTGTCATTTCATTCTCCAAGTCTGCACATAGCATTGTTATTTTAGGAGCAGATTTCTCATCCTTCTTTGGATAGTAAACCTGAGCTTGCTTAATAGCCAATTTAGCTGTGTTTTGCCAGTTCAAGTTGTTTAGTATATATCATGTTCTGTTTTGCTACTGAACAACCATCAATTTAAATGCTGAATTGGCATGTACACATAATTGTCTGTAATTTAAGGAGAACTCATTCCTTGCTGAATTACCTTGTACACATATGTTCTGCAAAGTTGTTAGAAGTCTGCAAAGTTGCCGTGAGTCTTGATATGTTCTGCAAATTGTTTGAAATCTGAACTCAGTCCTTAATATGTCGATGGATGTGTTGTTTTGCAGGTCGAAAGGCCAAAGGTGTTGGAGATGGCTGCTGATGGTGCACGAGGAAGAGGAAGTGACATTTCTAGGATAGCAAAGTTTTAGACTCAACGAGCTAGAGGAAGCGTGAAGTAGTCCCAGGGTATCACAGAGTAGCCAGTTTTTATACTTGCTGAGCATGGATGTTATTTGAAGATATTGTTTTGTTGTACGGTGATTGTGTGGATTACTGCAATGATATGTGTTTTGTTGTTATTTGAAAATGTTTATGTATTTACTCCTTTCTGATTGATTTATCTGTTAGTAACAATCTGTGTAAAAATTTAATCCAGACCATTGGGAACCACTGTCTAGAAGAAACTCGCAATTGGGACCCAACGGCTAAAAAAATCTTTTAATTGGGACCCACCTGTCTGCCATTTAATGGGCCGCGAAAAGGCCACGGCCTAGAAAGTATTAGAAATTATTTGGGCCGCGAAACGGCCACGGCCTAGAAAATAATAGAACTGAATTGTTGGACTTGGCCCATGTAGCCATCCAGAAAAGATGGGTAAAAAATATTAAATGGGCTGAATTATTGGGCTTGGCCTAGCTAGATGCCTGAACTGGACCGGGCTCATTCTGATCTACGACCATTTTATTTCGTCACAATTTTGCCACGTTAGTTTTGGCACGTTGGATCTGATGTGGTCTGGCCAAATTGCCCATTACCAAAAAATTGGTCATAAAATCTGTGACCTTTTTATTTGGTCATAGATGTCTATGATCTATGACCAATTCACAAAAAAGGTCACTGCCGTTCATTAGTGACGCTCGTAACCTGACCATCAGTTTTTGGTCACAAAAAGGTCACAAACCACAGAACGTGACCATTTCTGTGACCAATATTGAGGGTCACAGCATAGCATATTTCTTGTAGTGTCTAATATACTTACTAGATAGATCGAGCTGTACCTACTACTAGATCAAACGCGCGCGCGATCGATCGGTCGATCTAAACGATGAACTCGTCGTCATCCTCGATGGAGGAGCCCCAGCCGCCCTGGTCGGGCATGTCCTCATCGGAGTAGTAGAAGGCCGTCGGCATGCCCTCGTCGTCGTCGTCGTCATCGCCCGCCTTGCCACTATCGGCGTCCGGCATGTCCTTGTCAGAGTCGTCATCCTCACCGTCCAAGCCCGCGGCCGCCGCGCGCGCCACCGCCACGGCCTAGAGTATTTCGCGGTTCTCCGCGACAAGGCCGACATCTGCCTTCATCTGCCCGATGAGTGCGGCATCCACGCGCTCGGCCTGGATTTGCTGCCAGGCCGCGCGGTGCTCTTCCTCGACGGCCTCCAGACGGGCGAGTCCCCAGGGCGCCGGCGGTCGCCGAGGCCACCACGCTCTCCCCGCCATCGGTCGCCGCCGCGGCCAGGCGCAGCGGCACACCCTTGCGGCCAGCGCGGCCCGCCAAGAGCTCCACCACGGCCTTCGCAATGGCGAAGAAGATTGCCATCACCCCGACATTGGCCGACGGGCGCATCTTCGACTGGGTCGTGGGTAGACGGCGAGGCATGATGCGTGCGGCGGCGGGGCTTGGATTCGCCGGTGAGAGGTAGATGCATGCGGCGGTGGCTAGGGTTAGCTCTAGATGGAGGGGACTCTCGGAGGGGATGGATTTCTACCGTCCGGTGGCGTAGTTAATAAAGCTCTCACAAGTCCGGAGGGGAATCTCGGGCGCTGCGCTGGCCGACCGCGGGTCCCGGTGGGACCGGAGGTTCGGACAATGCGCCGTTCACACTGGAAAAAAATGTGGTCCAAGCCTGCGCATGCAGCCATGCATGTGATCTGGTCATACATGTTAAAAAGTCCGGAGGGTACGGATGTTTAAAAATATGGAAAAGATCAAGTTTTCATATATTTTGATATATTTTCTATATACGTGATAAATTCTGAGCTATATGTATGCATCCATATTGTCTTTTTGTCGTTATATTGGGAAAATACTACGATATAATTAGGTACATAATATCCGGAGGGTCCGGCAATGATCCAAATTTTTGCTAATTTAATATACCGAACTAATATTTCTTCAAAATTTATACAATAATTTTTTAATGCAACATACGAGTAAATCTATATAAATGTGTTTTTTATAAATATATAGGGTTTACTTTCTGTATGTCGTGAGTTAATGTAACATATATAGTCAATTTCATATTAAAATGAAATATGAGCAAAGGGCACACGTAAAAATTGATGTACATGGATGAATAATTCATAGTATGGTACATCTATGAGCCTATTGTCTGAGACCGTAGAAATTACTCATATTTTGTGAAAAGTTCTTTCGTATGTCTGAAGTACAGCTGTAAAGAAGATATCGTTATAAACACACCAGACCTATTCATGTAAGATACAAGTTTTTTACTACCTAATAAATTATCTTTGGTGTACGAACATATATTTCCTTCTACAACTCAATGTAACACTAATTAACAGGCATAAATCATTTATATTCCCTTTTGTTTGAATATTTTGCAATTATTTGGATTATGGTAAATCTCGGACGGAACGAACATATCCGGACGGTGCGGAATGTGATTAACTGGCGGCAAAGTGAAAATTTCGGGGCCCAAATCGATAACGGGAAGGGGGAAATTTTCCCCTTTTGCCGCCAGGCCACAAATCGAAATCTCGCCCACGTTCCCCTCCCCCACCAAACCCTCGCCTGCCACCTTCACTGGCCGCCTCCCCGCCGCCGCCCTCCTCAGTACCCGCCTCCCCGCCGCTGTTCCCTGTCGCTGCACCGGTCCACCGCCGTTCCCCGCGGCTACGCCTCCCCGCGGCCGGTCCCACCTGTTTGCGCCTCTCCGACGCTGTTCCCCGTCGCCGCGCCGGTCTGCCCCCGTCCCTGCGCCTCCCCGTCGTCGTACGTGCCTCTTTCGGCCGCCCTCCGCACCGGCTCGCCCCCACAACACACCTTGGCCTTGTTGGAGATATACCCTAGAGACAATAATAATTTAGTTATTATTTATCTCCAAGTTTATTATTAATGTTTATATCTTTATGCTATAACTGTATTGGGCACTTGAATAGCAATTACAACGTGTTCTAGAGGAAAACCTCCAATACAGGTGTAGAGATACGAACAAGTAAAAGTGTTCCTGGTCTTGTGTCTAAGACTAGCCTATCTTGTTACCTGATGATCATGTTTTCCTGATCATGGACTTTGTGTAAGTCATGTAACTATAGGAGTTTGTTATCGGAATGATAGTAGTACTGAACCGACCGACTGTATGATCTTACTATGAGACTAATCGTCAATGATGAAGATAGCAATTGATCATATGTTTTGTTTTCATTAGCTATATTTCTATGCCCTGAGAATATCTGGTGACCGCTTATTCGACACTCATGTTTTGATTGTTACCTAACGTCTTGCCGTAACTGGGTACCATAACGGTGACTTTTGGGTGTGAACTAGAGTAATGTATTGGAACAGAGATTATTCAAGAATGGCACTTACACCTCCAGACGATGGAGAGATACATCCTCTAGGCCATCTCAGTATTATTATTGTCACCCAATCGTCTGGCCAGACACAGCGTGATTAATCACGGGACAATATAAATACGAAATGAGAAAAAAGAATGATATTGGTACGAGAATTATATGTGTTATGATTAAAGGGTTTAATCACACTAGAGCACATTGTCTCAATCTCGAGATATCATTGGTATCGTGTACGTAAGGGGATTAGCGTAATGAGTAACACACAGGTTCTGTCATTCACTCATAAATACACGGGAGCCAGTACGGCCGTCTAGGTCCCAATGCTGGTTATTGTCTGGTAAGCTCCCATGCATGACTAAGCTCCGTTTGTGGTTATGAGAAAAGGTCGGAGTCCCTCCGATGTCACAGAAACAACTCCAGAGTAATTCGGAGGTGTTCCGGTGAAATTATCATGAGAGGGAAATAATGCCAGATTAGGGCGGAATTTCCAGAGAGAAATATGGTGAACATGAGATGTTCCGGGATGCCGGGAAATGTTTCTGACATCAGTTGATAGAGTCGATGATTTTATCTATAGAGTATATTTGGTTCCGGACGAGTTTTGGAGGTTTGCCAATAAGGGGGGGGGGAGTGCCAGAGGAGGAAGGGGGAGCCCTAGGGGCCGAACCGCACCTGGTGTGGGTCGGCCGGCTAGGCCCCACCTCCCTGGCCGGCACACCACTAGCTCTCCCTCTCTTTCCTAGTTTGATTTGGAGATTTAAAGGAGTCGGAATTGGAAAAGGAAAGATTAAAGGAAATTGGCAAAAAGGAAAAAAGAAGGTGGAGGAGTCCTTGATGGACAAGGACTCCCAAACCGACTTGGGAAGGGAGCCAAGCCCTCCTAGGGCCATTGCACCAACGGGGGGGCTTGCCCCTTCCCCCAAGCACCTCCTCCCCTTGCTCCCCTTTATATACTCCACCCCCTCCCACAAGGAGAACAAGAACAATCCAAGATTTGTGCAAGTTCCTGTCTCTTGAGATATTATGCAATTAGACGATGCTCTAATCTAGACGGTGCTCTAATTAGACATTGATCTAATCTCTCTCTCTCTAGTAGATCTCATGTGTTGAGAATTAGATCTCTCCAAGTCTCATATAGATCTAATCTAGTTGATTAGATCTACCACCTAAACTACGCCGAAAGGCTGTCTCTCTTCGTCGGTGCTAGTAGCTCTAGGCGGCGAACGCAACTGGCGGGTTGGCGCGGTGCACGTGTGGATACTGCTAGAGCGGGGCTGCGCAAGTAGTCCCTCGACGACAGACCGGTAACAATCTCACCTCCCGGCGTCACTAGTAGGAAAACCCAATTCTATGAAAGCTTATTCTGTGGCGCACCTTATAGCCGTGCGCCACAGAATAAGCTTCTGTGGCGCACCAGCCATGGAGCGCCACAGAATAGTCTTATTCTGTAGCGCACGGCTATAAGGATGCGCCACAGAATAAGCGCGGGCCCCACACCAACGCACGGGTCTGCCACTTTTGACCTTATTCTGTGGCGCACTGGGTCAGGTGCGCCACAGAATAGGTTTATTCTGTGGCGCATCCATGCAGGTGCGCCACAGAATAAGGTGCTCTGGCCCCACAAATAATTGGGGGGAACTATTCTGTGGCGCACCTGACCCAGTGCGCCACAAAAAACCAACTATTAACTGTTTTTTTATTAACATGTGTGTAAAAACAAAAAATTTAAATAAAAAAACCAACTATTCTGTGGCGCACCCCTTATCGGGTGCGCCACAGAATTAGCTTATTCTGTGGCGCACCGCTAGGGGGATGCGCCACAGAATAAGGTACCTTATCCAAAAACCGGCCGCGCCGCCGCCATTTTCTTCTTCGTTTTCTCATTCTTCTTCCTCTCCCCACCTCACGCACCACCGCCGCCGGAGGAACTCCACCGCCACCCGCACCGTGCCCGCCTCGCCGTGCCCGTGCTCGCCTCGCCGCGCCCGTGCTCGCCTCGACGCGCCCGTGCTCGCCTCGACGCGCCCGTGCCCGTGCTCGCCTCGCCGTGCCCGTGCCCTCGGACCGGCCGTCCTCGACGCCGCGGAGGACCTCGACGCCCACGAGGAGCACCTCCACCGCTGTCCGCCCATCCGCGCCTCCCTTCCCTCCCCGAGGTGTTTCCCCTCTCCGCCTCCTCCCTCCCCTACCGAACCCTGCTTGCTAAGTGTTTGATGAAATGCCACATAGAATTTTTAGTAGTTTGCTTACTGCCCAATTTGTGTTAGTTGCTTGCTTTGCTTGCTTTGTTAGTAGCTGCTAGCTAGGTTGCTTACTGCCCAATTTTTAGTAGTTTGCTTGCTGCCCAATGATTTCTTTTGCTGCTAGGTTAGTTGCTGCCCACTTTGTGTTAGTTGCTGCTAAGTATTTGTGTTGCTGCCCACTTTGTGTTAGTTGCTGCTAAGTATTTGTGTTGCTTGGTGTTAATTTATTGCAACCTTGCTTTAACTAGTCGGATGAAACCCTGTAGCAACCTTGCTTAAGTCGACCATCCTTCATTGGATAGCATTTTGGGTTAGGGTTGATGCTGCATTTTGATTATTTCACTAATGGTCACTGGTTTGATTAGCTCCCAAAACCATCATGGATAATTAAGCAAACTATTTCAAATCCTTTCAAACTTGATTTGATAAGGAAGATGAGATGGAGTAGATGAGATCTATAAAGGTGCATTTCCCAACTAAGTGTTTTGGAGTTAGAGAATTTTTACTATCCAGAACAAATTCTCATGTGTTCTCCAACTTCTATATAGGCTATGTGGTGGAGTTAGAGAATTTTTACTTGACAGTTTTGGAGTTAGAAATGCTATCTGTTAACAGCTCACATGCTACTCTTTGATTGCAGGAAAGCGAAGAGAGATACACAGCCATTGTGCAACCGTGCCAGTGGTGGCCACCTTTTCCAGAAAAGGTAGCTGAGATGGTTCTGTGGTGGTGGTCTTCTGGCCACCACATTAATTCTTGTGGTGGTTTTTGGTGGTTGTTTTGTGGTTGTGGTGGTTCTGTGGTGGTTGTGAGATGGTGGTGGTGGTGGTCTTCTGGCCACCACATTCTTGTGGATGAAATGTTTGCAGGTACCCCGAGAGGCCCTTGAGATTGAAGGAACGTCGATTAACTTCCGTTCCGGCAATTTCGGGTACTCCATATGTCCCTTTTTTAGCAAAGGTCATGCCGGATTTTTTCGTGAAATTTGGCATGACTTTGCTAAAAATAGGACATATGGGGTATTGTGCTTGTGCTCCGACCATCGGTCGTTGAGATGCCGGCCGGAGGTGCCGGCCGTAGATGTGTTTTTTTTTTGTTCGAAATGTTTGCAGGTACCCCGAGAGGCCCTTGAGATTGCCGGAACGTCGATTAACTTCCGTTCCGGCAATTTCGGGTACTCCATATGTCCCTTTTTTAGCAAAGGTCATACCGGATTTTTTCGTGAAATTTGGCATGACTTTGCTAAAAATAGGACATATGGGGTATTGCGACTAGTGCATGGGCCGGGGTATCTTAGTACTTATTAGTTAGGTGATTTTTTTATCTTAAATTTGTTATACTAACTTTTTGCCTCTTTTTAATGCAGTGCAAACATGGCCGACAATGACGAGGCTGGGGTTTCTGGAACAAGGGGCGAGGAACCGATGGAGCAAAATATTATGATTCCGAGTTTCATCTCAGAGGCGGTGACAAAGACGTTCATGTCGCTCTTTACAACTATATGTGAGTCTGTCAGGGTTTGGACTGAGGGAGGGAAAAAAGGGCCTGCCCCAGTGATCAGCTTCGGCTCCAGACAGTACCCAATACTGCCTCCAGAAGATACAGCAGATACAGCAGAGAAGAAGAAGAAGCACAGGAAGAGGAGTAAGCCAGCTCCGAAGACGAAACGTAGCACCCCGGGGTATGTCCGGAGTGATCCCATGATACCACCCCGTGCGGGTGACTTGTCGCCCCGGTTGCATGAAGCTGGTCAACCGATACTGCCTTCGGAGCTGCTCCACCTCGCAGATGGATGCATGGCCCCTTTGCAACTTGCTATCTTGAAGCTAGAGGACAACCTTCTTAAAGACGAGAATCCAAACTACCCGTGTTCACTGTCAAGGTGCCAGACTTTGTTGACTTCGTTGATGAATCTCCAGCGGATCTGTTCTTCATATCGTGCGAGGACGTCTTCAACTTGTTTCACTTTAAACGGCTGGACTATAATTTGGTCCGCCTATACGCGCTCAGCCAGGCGATGATGATCAGGAGAGAACAAACCCCGTACGTCAAGGTAGTGGATCCCTACTACATGCGGGACAGCCAGCTGGAGGAAGGATCACCGACACGGGCCAGGGCCACGGAGTACCTCCAGAGAATCATGCTGAACATGAGCACAAAGACCAGCCTTCTTCTGCCTTTCTTTTTCAAGTAAGTCCGCATCTAGTCGCCGCTGTCGTATCTTATGCTTTCTTATAGATTTCTTCTGTTGTGTTGATCCTTTCCAATATTCCATTTCAATTGTCTTGAGCAGTGACAAGTACTCAGTACTCATCGCCGTGCACCCGAAGTGGTCAACTGCCACATATTTAGACTCAGGGACGACGCCGAAAGACTACACTAGAATTAAGGGTGTTCTCAATGAGGCTCTCGAGGGCTACGCCAAAAACGGAGGTTCCTTCGAGAAGAAAGGGAAACATGTAATTGACAACACACACAAGTTTCACCATGGGACTGGGTTTCATTGCCTCAAGCAAAAGTCTGGCAACGTGGATGCCTTCTACGTCCTCTTACACATGAAATCGTATGTCCGGGATGCAGTGATAACGAATTTGCCATATCGTCTCCAAGAATGGGCCACATATGATGAGGATCTCACTGATGATGACCTTAGAGCAGACTTCCATCGCATCCAGTTACAGTTATCGAAAATCACCCTGGAAGATGTCAAGACAGCAGGGGGGTCCTTACACAACGCCAGAGGTAGAAACCTTGCTTCTTTCTTTTCTATATTAGATGAATAAATCATACTCTAGTTATATCATGCATTAATCAAATATATATCCCAACCGATTTTCAGCGTTGTCTAAGTGGGAGATCGAAGAACGCCTAGATAAGCAGAATGACAGGAGGACGTGGATGACGAAAGACGGCATTTATCCGTTTCCGGAGCGAATCAGGAAGAAGGATCCATCATACGGGTTTTCCTCTATTTGATCTTTTTGTGGTAAGTTGATATGCACGAGAAGACACATCTCGTGCATCCTACTTGGCTCACTCACCCCGTCCCTGTAACCTATGTGTGCCACTTCTAAGTATGAGGCATTAATTTTTTTCAATCTTGTTTTGTCTTTGACTAAATCTAGTCTTTTGAATCTTATTTTAATTATGTTCCAATTCATTCTTGTTTATAGTTTTGTATCCTCTAGAATGCCGATGATTAAAACGTTGTGACACTATATATGTGATTCAGGGCGACGTGAGTGAGACCTGTGTGCCTTCTACTTGGTTCCACAAGGTTATCAGGATTCCTTGTGTGTTCTCGATAATATTCTACGTATATATGAGGCATTAACTTTTTTGAATCTTGTTTTGTCTTTGGCTACCTCTAGTTTTTCAGACGATGCGATATACTTTTAGTTATGTTACTTTAATTACCTAGCTCTAGTCTTATTTATAGTTTTGTATTCTCTTTAATCAGAATTCTTGCTTTTATTTGACTAACACTTTCATCTTTGTCTTGTGTACAGATAGATGACGAAGTGGTACGCGGAGACAAACTCAAGGGCCTCTCGGCAAACCGTTCCCGGCGCCGCTCCGCTCGTAGCGCTCGCGAAGAAGGCTACATGAGATCGTCGTGTTCCCGCTATTGCTCACCGTCAACGCCGAGATGTAATCTATTCGATCCTAGTGTGGGCGGTGAACACTTCATTTTGTAACGTGGGCAACGATTCGATGAACTTTTGTATATCTCAACAATTGTGTAAAACTTCCGCACTTTTGTATCAACTTGTGATGACATATATTAGTAATGTGTTTGTTTTGATATATCTGTGAAAATATATCTCTGTTTCTGTTATATCTGTGTAAATATGAAATATACATGTATTCTGGTATTATACTGGTATTTGTATGAATATACGGGTACAGTACTGCGCAGTAATTCTGTGGCGCACCCAGGACTATTCTGTGGCGCACCCTATTCTGTGGCGCACCGTGTAACCATGCGCCACAGAATAGTTATTCTGTGGCGCACCAGGCTCGGTGCGCCACAGAATAGCCACTATTCTGTGGCGCATGGGTGGTGCGCCACAGAATAGCTTATTTAGTGGCGACTATTCTGTGGCGCACCACCCATGCGCCACAGAATAGCAAAATGGTGCGCCACAGAATAGCTTTTCTGTACTAGTGCGTGGACGTGAGATTCTTCATCAAGCTTCACTGACATCTACTTCGACAAACACAAGATCTTCCGCAACGGTGTTTGTAAGTATTCTAGATCTAGCATTATGGGGTGCAGCATATCTTCATAGAATAGATCTTTGGCGGCAAGGTTACGGAAAATTTTAAAGTTTTACCCGCAACCCAATAGTGGTATCAGAGCCGATCTATGTGTAGATATGATTTGATCTAGAGCACAAGTTGGTGCGGGCATTGTATGGTTCTTGCATTAAGTTTATTTTAGTTGCTTCCCAATAAGTTATACTTCATATTTCATCGTGGCATAGGCAAGATCTTACGAACTTCTAGCAATCCGCGGACCTTCCGGCTGCTCCTAGTATGCCCGTCGGCACCAACGAAGTGCTTCAGTAGCTTCGGGTCTATACCTGTAGTTGCGGACATTGCTGTATAATGGACAGGGCATGAGGGTTGGACGCCTCACGGGGCCACGCGCAGTGCGATCGCTTAGAGTGGGGTTCGCAACATTTTCGTAATGTTGGGATCTCACTCACCCGCAAAGCTAATCTAGCAACTAGCCTAAACGTGCCTCAGTTCGTAGGTAGTGACGGTTCTTCCGTAGATCCTACAAGGCCACGTAAAACTTGCTAACAAACGTTAGAAACGTCTAACTTGGTTTTGCAGGATTGTGTGCATGTGTTTTGGTATAGCTATTTTTGTTATGGTGTTTTAACATGATGGTGGCGCCAAGACAATTGATCGAGTTCGTCATCGATAATCAAACGAAAAAGAGTTCATCGTGGAGAACCGGGAGGAGGCGCCTGTCGGGGGAATAATTAGCCCGCGACTTATTCAAAGCTAAAACAACGGCTTCATCCTCATGATCACGCTACTATTGGGCCACGTAAAGATGGGCTTGTCGTGGGATTGTCACGCAGATGTCATGGAGATGACTTCGTAGAGTTGGGGATTAAGCGATCGAGCGTCTCCGAGCTAAAGATCGCAGGGCACGAGAAGACAATGTTTTTACCCAGGTTCAGCCCCTCAATGTGAGGTAAAGACCTACGTCCTGCCTATCCTAGATTGGTATTGATATGAATATGGTGTTACAATGGAGTTGGCGATCGAGGTGTCGAGTCGCCTCTCTCTGGATGTATGAGAGCTTTTTAGCTTGGGGTTCTAGGTCCTTGGAGTCCACCTTATAAAGACGATGGCTCGCAAGGTTACAAGGAAACTTCTCCCCCAAGGAAAGTATGAGCCGGAGTCCTACTTGGAGACTAAGTAATGTAATTTCGTGTCTTCCAAGTTATGTCTTCTCCTGCCAGTTAAGTCTGCGCCAGATAAGCCTGCGCCAGTTAAGTCTGCACCAGTTAAGTCTGCGCCAGTTAAGCCGCGCCAGATAAGCCGCGCCAGTTAAGCCGCGCCAGTTAAGCCGCACCAACAGCTTATGTCTTGATAAGTTCGTACGTCGGCTCATACTCAATTAGGTATTCCCCCGACATTAGCCCCCAAGCTTCCGGGTGATTCGTAGAGTCAGGCGGAAGATCTTGACTTGATGTTGATGATTTTGCCGACTTGAGTATGTAGAGCTTGGTGACTTACTGATGATGAGGCGCGAGCGTAGCGGCTTATTGAGCTGCTGATGTAGAAGATGTTTGTTGATGTACTATCACAGGCATTCGAGGCCATGCACAAGTCTTCCTCACTTGCTATTTGAACACTTCTGTTTAGTCGCATTGAAGCTGCAGAATCGCGATAAGTTCTCCACGAAAATTTATATAAGATGTCGGCGAAGCCTTTGGTGAAAACCACCTTTTCCTGTTGGATGTAAGACTGAGCTGAAATCATAAGAATAATAACTTATGAGCATCAAGATATATTAGCCAAATGTGTATAAGGTGCTGAGTCATAGACATCGAAGCAGAAAAGACCATAAGCATATATAAGCTGGTCAATCATTAGAGTATAATAATCTATCATGTTATCTGACGAGACATCTGAATGCATGTTGAAACATGGCGGCTCAAGGGCATATAGCCACAACCTGTATTTAAAGATTTCCAAGTCGCTTATTTGCCTCGCAAATCGATATATATATTATCATGTGCTGCAAAAAATGAATATGCATATAAACATGGTATATGAGTATAATAAAGACCGCCAGATATGGTGGATGTGTAGCCCCCGAGGGCCGGGTTGCATGCTTGATCATGCTGCTCGGGACTCAAAAATATCTCAAGTTAGACAAAAAATTAATTGTCCTAGCCCCCAGGTCATTAAGCAGGCATGATTTCATTATCTTTCTTGATGGCATATCATTGCAATTTGATCCTGCAACAGATTGGCAAACATTGTTGCCGCAAGATAATAATGATATAAATTCCACTTTGATGTGGCTGAAAATAAATAAATAATGGTGGCTTCAACAGCCGATATCAGAGATAATTATCTCAATCATAACAATTTTGGTCATGCCAATTCAAACTCGTATGGCCGAGTTATAGGTTCCTGTTAAATCAACAGGCAAAGCCCCCAAGGAAGTAATAATAATAACTTGATGACAATATGTTAGCCTTTGCGGCTGATAATGATTATGATAAAATGTTAGTATTCCATATGATAGCATACGGTACCCTGCATGATAACATAGTATAATCTGCGTAATAAATGATATTTTGCATGATAGCAAATGGTTGCATGATAGCAGATGATATTTTGCATGATAGCAAATGGTTGCATGATAGCATATTGTACGATGCATGATAGCATATGGTACTTGACTCAGTATTTCCCAGATCTAATGTGTGTTCAGGGTCGAGAACGGCCATGATAGGCAGCCATGATAGGCATTCAGACTCGATTGACGCCACACGCAGATACTTTAGTCCTTCTGAATTATCTCTATTACCGTTAAGTAGGTCTTCGCGCGGCTCAGTATTTCCCAGGTAAAAAATGCGTGTTCAGGGTCGTTGGCGGCCATGATAGGCGATCACACTCGATTGACACCGCACCCCTGTACTTTGGCCGCATAGTGCAAAGATACTTCTGACTTAAGGCGAGAATAACCAGGATTATTGCTTTTATCGGCAGCAACAGCCGTGACGAGCTCTAATTAGCTTTGATGATAACCAGCTCTGATTAGCTGTAGATGTGGTACAGCGAGTCACCTGTTTTAACTCAAATATTTGATAAGATAATGATTCATTAATGACTCATAAACTGATGTAATGATGAGCTGTTTGTGACTCATAAAATGATATGGGGGTAAATCGCTATGCGACTCATAAAATGATATGACAATGAGTCGGTGGTGACTCGCAAAATGATATAATGGTGAACCATGAAATGATATAATGATGAATCATGAATTGATAATGATAATGATAAACATTAAATGATATAATGAGTGCTCAAATCCCAATACTTGAACATGTAATGGTGATCTTTATATGTAAAGATGCCCGTTTACAGGTGTAAATAAAATTATCATCATGCGATAAATCCAATCCAAACTATAGAGCTGAACTTTGATAAATGTAGTGCGAGCTTATAAAGAACTCGAATTTAATAAATCCAATACGGGTTGTAAGACCCTACTTTAAGAAGTGGATGTAATTAAGCATTGAATATGATCTGAATTTAAAGTCTGCGACATGACATAATATGAGTCGCAAAGACATTTAATAAGAGGCATAATAACCTAGATATGCAGCCCCCGAGATAAACTCGAAGATGAAATTTAATCTTATTGATAAAAGTAAAAGGCTGCGAAAGTTTGAGCATGATAGCAACTTATCTTATTTTTGTTCTCCTGATGTTGATGGTGCGGCATGATCTGCGACCGTGAATGTCAGCTCGGCGAGAGGAAATAAGCCGTGATGGTATTGAAATCGACCACGGCGAGTCGTCGAAGCGCACAACACGACAATTGCAGAAATCAACGGTTGTAACGCTGGTCATCAAAGTCTTGTGCTGATCCTTTGAGTCGCATGCTGATGAGGTCGCGCGCTATTCTTTTTAAGTCGCACGCTCACTAAATTGAGCTGACCACTCCCTGTCTTTTTCCTTTTTTAATGTGAGCTGCTTTCTCGGTTTTGAGTCGCTGCCCTCTTGTGCATGTATGTTCACTTTTTTACTTCCTTGATTCACTTCTTCGATCCATTGCGCGACTCAGAGGAGTACTAACTGGGACGTAATTCTTTACTGACTGAAACGATCTTTGCGTGCATCGGTACTAATGCCAGGCTTGCTGGCCTTTTTCCATTGGAGCTTGTATTTATTTGTAGCGATCCACAGACTCTGGCTCTGCTGACTACATGACGTGCTAGCAAATACATTTCCTTTTTTCTTCTTGTACTGATGCCTTGATTCGTGTGAGAGCCAATCTGGCCCATTTAAAATTCTCTGCACGACGCTATTTGCTGAGGATGTCTAGACATCCAAGTCATCCGATGATTCGCCGATTAGTACACAGCTTGGCCACGGGCCGGACGCGCTGCACTTTATTTGATCAACTGCACGCGATGAGCCGCGCATGATGACAACATGAGTCGCGACCGGGTTACCGGCTCGGTCCATGTACGTGGACATGCACATGCGAACTCTCTCCCCTTTTTTTTTGTCTTTTTGTTGCCTGGGTCAAACAACTCGTCTTTTCTTTCCTCGGATGGAACGTCTTGGAGGAGGCTTTGATGACCATTGAATTCGTTTCCTCCCCGTAGCAGTTCGAGACTCCAATTGTGATGAATCTGGCACCTGTGAAAAATTGATCCGCTGTATAACGGCGATGGCAGCGAAGTCGCTCGCAACATGTCAGCAATGATAGCTCGATGTTTTGGGGTCTCCTTCATATTTTTGGAGTCTTTGCTCTATTGACTTAAGCCGACCACCTCTTCCGTACTGTTTTTTATTGCGTGAGGCCTCCAGAACGAACTTGTAGCAAATCAAGCTGCTTTTCTTATTCATCGAATACTTTTCTCGATTCGTCCGCCAGCCAGAATAGTACAAGTTGGGGCCGGTCTTCACGTCAGGGGCAGCACCAATTATTTTCCTTTCCATGCCTTTGGTATTCCGAGGCGTACACGAGTCGCCGACGTTGGAGATGTCTCCAACGGAGGATTCGCGAGCTCGCCTTTATGTGAAACTTGCTGCAATGTGCGAGTCGCTGACGGTGATCAAACCGTTGGAATTGTCTCAAATTTCTTGGAGGGCTTCGGGATTGTGTTCCGCACGTTTCCACCGGAGGGATCTTCGAATTGATGTCCAAGTCGACCTCGATAATTATTTTCCCAAAGTCGCGCAGAGTTCCGTCATCTTTCGACAGGACTTCAGTGTTTGAGTCGCCCACGGAGATCTAACCGTTGGAATCCGATGCGCTTTGGACAGCTGTTAGGAAACTCGATTGCGCATCTTTCCACCGAAGGGATCGTGGAGATGAGTTTTGAGCCGCCGCCGGTGATGTCCGCCATACGGACGTTGCTGCTGTCCAGTAAGCCGCGCGTGAGGGGCGTTGTTGAAGTTGAGCACCGAATCGCGCGGGTCGAATTTTTCCATGCTTTCTTCTCGAGCTTGAGGTAGATCTTGATGTAGATGTTGATATCGCCGAGCTTGAAACGGCTACGAGATCCTCCGTCCCTGGCACAGATCCAGCGCGAAACATGATGCTCTTGACCGCAAGCCCCACGGTGGGCGCCAACTGTCGTGGGATTGTCACGCGATGTCATGGAGATGACTTCGTAGAGTTGGGGATTAAGCGATCGAGCGTCTCCGAGCTAAAGATCGCAGGGCACAAGAAGACAATGTTTTTTACCCAGGTTCGGCCCCTCAATGTGAGGTAAAGACCTACGTCCTGCCTATCCTAGATTGGTATTGATATGAATATGGTGTTACAATGGAGTTGGCGATCGAGGTGTCGAGTCGTCTCTCTCTGGATGTATGAGAGCTTTTTAGCTTGGGGTTCTAGGTCTTTGGAGTCCACCTTATAAAGACGATGGCTCGCAAGGTTACAAGGAAACTTCTCCCCCAAGGAAAGTATGAGCCGGAGTCCTACTTGGAGACTAAGTAATGTAATTTCGTGTCTTCCAAGTTATGTCTTCTCCTGCCAGTTAAGTCTGCGCCAGATAAGCCTGCGCCAGTTAAGTCTGCACCAGTTAAGTCTGCGCCAGTTAAGCCGCGCCAGATAAGCCGCGCCAGTTAAGCCGCGCCAGTTAAGCCGCACCAACAGCTTATGTCTTGATAAGTTCGTACGTCGGCTCATACTCAATTAGGTATTCCCCCGACAGGGCTGACCTAGGATCGCGGCCTACCGAAGGAAGGCTCCAGAAGGTTGGTGTTAACTTGCCTTGGAAGATAAGAAGATGATCGGCTTCGTGTAGAACTCTTGTAACCTGACGAGCCTCTGTGTATATAAAGAGAACTCGCAGGACTTAGACGGGGTCAAGCCCTCAAACCCTAGTTCATACGGCGAGTACCGAGATCGGATCGCCCCCATTGTAACACCTCATATATCATATCAATACCAATCTAGGATAGGCAGGAAGTAGGTCTTTACCTCATATTGAGGGGCCGAAGCTGGGTAAATCTGTGTTGATCTTTGTTCCTGCGATCCCAAGCTCGGAGACGATTGACTCGCGCAATCCCACACCTACGAAAATATCCATGACATCTGACGTGACAAACCCACGACAGTTGGCGCCCACCGTGGGGCCTGCGGTCAAGAGCGTCACGTTCCGCGCAGGATCGACGAAAGGAGCTGAAGATCTCGCCATCAGCCACAACATCACGGTCGATGGCATACCTCTCATTGACGATTCAAGCTGGGGGCCGGAAGCTGATTACCTAGAGACCGGCCACATCATCCCGTTTGGATCTATCAACGTCTTCGTCGGTTTCATTGGTGGAAGATCTGTTAGCTCACTCCAAGAAGGCGACTTAGCGGAAGAAGTCGCCGATGACGAAGAAGAGACCGTGGAGAGCATGGACTCACAAGAATTTGGGTCCATCATACCCGCCCTTGAAGAAAGTTACTGGACTACGCACCAGGAATCACCTTAGTGCCAGATTAAGAGGCGGCTCAAGTTGGGGTTTACATGGCCGGAGGGGCAAGTGCATCAGGAACCGCAGGAGAAGCCGAAAGGTCGACACCCCCCGGCAACCCGCTGCTTATCCCGGTGTCAGCCGCAAACGCCGCCGTCCGTGCAACAGAAATTGAGGCCGCCAGGGCCGAGCTCTTGTACGAGGTTCGGAGGATGGAAGAAGAGCGCTACAGACCCGACCAGGTGAACCAAGAAATCCAACAGGAATGACAAAGAGTAGCCACGCTTGCCGCGACTCAAAGACAAGTTGACTCGTAGGCACAGGCGCGGGCGACTCAACCAATGGTAGAATTCCCTCCCACTCCAGCTGCTGGAGTAGGAGTCCAACCAATCGCAAGACGTTTGAGACCAACAACTGACCAAGAAGCCCAGCAATTACCATCGCAACAACCAAGGAGGTTTCATACCCCGCAAGGCCACTACCAAAGCCCCGTCGATAATATGTATGTTGCGGCTAATATCTTGACACAAATGGTACCAACAGGCGACGACCCGGTCAACACGGAAGCACAACGTGCGATTCAGATGTTGAGCACTGCGGTCCTACAACAGGCCAACAGATCAGTGGCCGAAGGGCAGCTGCCCACCATACCGGCCAACCACAGGATTGCAGCAGAGAGAAGCGTCCAAAGCAGGCCACCAGAGAATATTTCAAGAGTCGCACAAAGGCAGCAGGAACAAGTCGCAGAAGCACAGGCTATCATGCCAACGATGCAGACGCGGCTCGCGGGAATTAACAACCCCATGGGCACATCCACAACCCTGTCCTCGCGACTCAAGGGGCCGGCGTGTTTCATTGAAAAGATCAGATCGGAACCTTTCCCTGAAGACTTCAAAGGACCGCGCAAGTGGCAAACTACAATGCCAGCATGGATCCTACCACCTGGCTAAACAATTACGAGATGGGGATGAGTATTTTAAACGCCTCAGAAGAGATATGCGCAAGATATCTCAACATGATGTTGGAGGGCGCGGCTCACATATGGCTACAAAATCTGCCCGCCAATTCTATAAATACCTGGGAGGAACTGAAAGATGCTTTCATCAAGAACTTCTAAGGAACTTGCAAGCGACTCTGCAATATAGAAGATCTCGAGCGTTGCGTTCAGAGGGAAGGCGAGTCAAGCCGCCACTGGATGAGAAGGGTGGCGGAAATAATACACTCCTCAGATAATATACCACCAAGCTCAGCCGTCCTGGTCATGGAGAAAAACTGCAAGTTCGAGCCGCTGATCCATAAACTGGGCCGCATGAAGGATAAAGTCAAGAGCCTCAGCGAGGTAATGGCTGCGGCAAACAAATACGCCGGCTCGGACAAAACCAGGGATGCGTCAGATGGAGAAGAGGAGGAAGTTGCTGTCAAGGGAAAGAAAAATATCAGCAAACCTCAACAGCAACAAACCAGCCACAACAACGCGAGTCAAAACAAGCGCAAGAGTTAAGAAGGAAACTCTGGGCTCGTCGCCGACACGCGTGGAGGATTCAGAGGTCAACGAGGAAGGGGCCGAGGAAGCGGCTCTCGTCCAATTAATATGGAAGAAGTTTTCAGTCGGCAGTGCGATCTTCACGCAGGAGGTGATGGTGGCCAGCGGACCATACCAAGGCGCAATGCAACTATTACAAGAAGTGGAAAGAGGAAAGCCAACACAACATGGGAAACCACCATGAAGCAAACCCTGGTGCGGCTCATAGTTCAGGCGCCGAGCAGCACAATGCGAGTAATCCCAAGCAAGCAGGGCAGTACTGCAGAATAGTTATCAACACCTCCAAGAGGGAGGAGAAATTAAGCCGCAGAAGCCAGCAAGTGAACACTGTAATACCAGCAACCCTCAATTGGCTAAAGTGGTCGGAGCATGCAGTAACCAGGGAAGCTGGCTCTAGTTATGGCACCCTACGTAGCAGGATACAAGCTAACCAAAGTGCTTATGGACGGAGGGACCAGCATAAACATCATGTACTATGACATGTTCAAGCACCTGGGGCTCATGGATTCTAGCCTGCAACACACGACGATCGTCCCAGGGAAATCTGCATAGCCAATTGGAAAGATAACCCTGGGAGTAACTTCAGAAGCGAGTTCATATGCTTCGAAGTGGTGAAATTCCAAAGCCTGTATCACGCTCTGTTCGGACAAACAGCCTTCGCCAAGTTTATGGCCAGGCCCTGCTACGTGTACCTACAGTTGAAGATACCAGGACCAAGAGGGTCATCATGGTGCACGGCGATAGAGAAAAAGCAAGAGTGTGAGGAAGGAGATGCAGCCTTCGCAGAATCAGCCTGTGCCGCTGAAGAACTAAAGAGCTATAAGTCACAGGTGGACCCTAATGATATGAGCGTAGTCACCACGCCATCCACCGAACCACCAATGAAATTCAAAGTGGCCCAAGACACCAAGCTGATAGATCTTGTTCCTGGCGACTCATCTAAGCAGACAAGCATCGGAGCACACATGGAAAAAGAACAGGAGCGGGCCCTCATCGCTTTCCTTCAGGAAAATAAGGACATCTTCGCATGGAAACCATCAGATATGCCAGGGGTACCAAGAGAATTGGCAGAGCATAGCCTCAACGTGAACCCCGTGGCCAAACCGGTGAAGCAGCCATTGCGGCGTTTCCACGACGACAGGAGAAAGGCGATAGGGAAGAAATAGCTCGCCTATTGGCCGCAGGATTCATCACAGAAGTGTATCACCCGGAGTGGGTGGCAAATCCAGTCCTGGTTATGAAAAAGAACGGCACATGGTGAATGTGCATTGATTACACCAGTCTCAACAAAGCCTGCCCGAAGGATCCATTTGCCTTGCCACGGATTGACCAAGTGATTGACTCAATGGCCGGATGCGAGTTGTTATGCTTTCTAGATGCCTATTCAGGCTACCACAAATTAAGATGAAGAAGGAAGATCAGGAAAGACATCCTTCATTACACCCTTTGGGGCCTTTTGCTACGTCAGCATGCCCTTAGGATTGAAGAACGCAGGCGCGACTTACCAAAGGTGCATTCAAAATTGCTTGCATGAGCAGATAGGTCGCAACGTTCACGCCTACGTGGACGACATTGTGATTAAATCGCAAGTATGCCAGGATCTTATCAGCGACCTGGAGAGACATTCAAAAATCTCAGAAAATACAACATGAAGCTCAACCCGACGAAGTGCGTCTTTGGAGTACCAGCAGGGAAGCTACTGGGGTTTATAGTGTCAGAAAGAGGCATCGAAGCCAACCCTGACAAGATAAAGGCTGTAATGGACCTCCAAAAACCAGAAAAGATCAAGGATGTACAGCGACTTACCGGTTGCGTCGCGGCATTGAGTCGCTTTATATCAAGACTAGGAGAAAAAACACTGCCTTTGTACAGATTGCTGAAAAAGTCAGATACCTTCGTTTGGGATGCAGAAGCCGACGAAGCTTTAACAGCCCTGAAAGTCAGTTGACAAATGCTCCAGTGCTGGCGGCTCCAAAGGATAAAGAGCCCATGCTGCTGTATATAGCTGCAAACTCTCGCTGTAAGCGCCGTGATGGTCATAGAAAGACACAAGCCAGGAAAGGAGTACCCAGTCCAAAGGCCAGTGTATTATGTAAGTGAAGTACTCACGGCCTCAAAGCAGCGTTACCCCCAATGGCAGAAGCTAGTATTTGGTGTGTTCATGGTGAGTGCAAGCTGAAGCACTACTTCCAGGAACACCCAATAACTGTGGTCAGCTCAGCACCGCTGGCAGACATCATCCGCAATCGAGAGGCCACAGGGAGTAGCCAAGTGGGCGATTGAGTTGGGACCACATCATATAAGTTATGAGCCGCGCACATCAATTAAGTCGCAAGCCCTTGCAGATTTCATCAACGATTGGACAGAAATCCAAGTCGCTCCCAGCATGGCGGAAACAAAATACTGGACCATGCACTTCGATGGGTCAAGACAGCTACAAGGCTCGGGGGCTGGAGTTGTACTAACTCCCCCAAGGGAGACAAGCTAAGATACGTGCTTCAAATACACTTCAACTGCACAAACAATGTGGCAGTATGAGGCATTGCTTCATGGACTCCGTATAGCAAAGGAGATGAGTGTTAGTCGCATACGCTGCTTTGGAGACTCAGATTTGGTAGCTCAACAGTCTCTGGAACGTGGGACAGTAAGGACGCAAATATGGCTGCATACAGAAGAGAGGTGGACAGAATTGCTGGACACTTCACTGGATACCAAGTCGAGCATATTGATCGTAGACAAAATGAAGCGCAGATGCCTTATCTCGGCTTGGATCCAATAGACAAGTCCCGCCCAATGTTTTCTTGGAGTTACACAACCCATCAGTTAAACCTCCAGCAGAGATTGACATCGCAGAGCCAGAAGATGATTCAACTTTAGTCGCAGCCCTGCATGAACAGCCAGGATGGACAGAGCCATATGGCATATTTAAGTCGCGGAGTGCTACCAGATGAAGAGGTAGAGGCGCGCAAAATAACACGGCGATCCAAGGCCTACACAATAATCAACAATGAGCTATACAAACGCAGCGTTAGGGACATTCCAAAGATGCGTATCACCAGAAGAAGGACGAAAAATCTTGCACGAAATTCATGCAGGCGATTGTGGCCATCATGCTTCGTCAAGATCTTTGGTGGCAAAGGCGTTCAGACATGGTTTCTTCTGGTTAACGGCGCTAGCAGACGCCGAGCAGATTCAGAGTGTGCGATGGATGCCAAAGATACGCAGGCAAGATCATATGCCAGCTCAAGCACTTCGCACAATACCCATCACATGGCCTTTTGCCGTATGGGGTTTTGACATGGTAGGGCCCTTCAGACGGTCCCCAACGGGAAAAACTCACCTCCTGGTCGTGGTGGACAAATTCACAAAGTGGATAGAAGCAGAACCCGTGGGAGATTGCGAAGCTGAAACAGCAGTCAAGTTCTTGAAGAAGGTTATATTCCGCTTCGGGTATCCCCATAGTATCATCACAGATAACGGGAGCAACACCTCTGAAGGAGCTACACAAATATTTTGTGCAAACAATGGGATAAGGCTGGACCTCACGTCAGTATCACATCCACAGAGCAATGGACAAGCTGAGCGAGCTAACCAGGAAATCCTCCATGGAATTAAGCCGCGCCTTATTGAAAAGGTTGAAGCATCTCCAGGATGTTGGGTGGAGGAATTGCCAGCCGTGCTATGGAGCTTAAGAACAACCCCTAACAGATCCACATGATTTACACCATATTTCATGGTCTACGGGGCAGAAGCAGTTATGCCAGCGATATCATACATGATTCACCAAGAGTTGCGGCTATGTCGAAGCAGATAATGAATCAGCTCGGCAAGATTCGGTGGACACACTAGAAGAGGTCAGAGACTTGGCAGCATCAAGGTCAGCGGTATATCAACAAGATTTGCGACGCTATCATGCCAGACGCATCAAAACCCGCACCTTTCAAGAAGGAGACCTAGTGCTGCGACTCAAGCAAGACCACAAGGGAATGCATAAGCTATCCTCTCCATGGGAAGGACCCTATATCATCAGCAAGAACCTAAACAATGGATCATACTATCTGCTGGATGTGAGGGAGGAAAGCAGCGATCGCCATGATTTCGAGGATCGTCTAGAGGCGCCTCGCCCTTGGAACGTCGCGCAACTGCGACCGTACTACACATAAGAAAAAGCTAATCAGAGCTAAGCATCATCTTTTCCAGCTGCATATAGCAAAGTATCATCAGAGCCACTAAGGGCTCAGCTTCAAAATTGGTCACCACTTAGGCGCGACCTGTAACACCTGTATCAGAAATCGGCCGCCACCTAGGCGCGGCCGTATGTCTCAAAAAGGGATCGCCACCTACGTGCGACCCAACCCTATGTATAACACTTGGTCGCCACCGAGGCGCGACCTTATGTGTCATCATAATCAAAGCTGCTTATAGCTATATATCATTATTGTTTCTTGGGAGCTTTGTTACCCTGAAACAACCAACTTACTGGCAATTATCAAACTTACCTTAAGTTGGATTGCAACTTGCATTATGCGTCCGAAGTACTGGGGTGTGGCGTCAATCGAGCTTGATTGCCTATCATGGCCGCTCTCGACCCTGAACACACATGTTGCTAGGAAATACTGAGTCGTGCAAGTGCCCACTTAAAGGATTCAGAAAGACCTAACTAGAGGTCGATAAATGTACTGCTTATAGTACGGCAACACCAATTGCAATTGCTTATATCTTAACAATTGTTTTATCTATGATATCAAGTTACAGGTGACGATCTTCAAAACCTTCCGAGAAGAATTGAGATGATTATCAAGTCACATCAGCTCAATCCTTGGGGGCTACAACATATTATCATCAAAAATTTGAAGATTGATCATCATCAAGTGCTGAAGCTATCAAGCTACTTTGACAAAGCAAGAAGTTCATGAAGTCAGATGCATCTTCCAGGTCGCTCCAAAAGTGCGAGTAAAAGCCAGTCCAATGTGATCATGAGTCGCAGAGCATGGAAGTGCAAGCCAGAAAGAGAAAAGTGCAGCCTAAACGTTCAAGGAACCCTTCAAGATGAAGAAAGCATATCAAGATATCCCATGAAGTTCAGACTACACTTGGGGGCTAATGTCGGGGGAATAATTAACCCGCGACTTATTCAAAGCAAAAACAGCGGCTTCATCCTCATGATCACGCTACTATTGGGCCACGTAAAGATGGGCTGACCTAGGATCGCGGCCTACCAAAGGAAGGCTCCAGAAGATCGGTGTTAACTTGCCTTGGAAGATAAGAAGACGATCGGCTTCGTGTAGAACTCTTGTAACCTGACGAGCCTCTGTGTATATAAAGAGAACTCGTAGGACTTAGACAGGGTCAAGCCCTCAAACCCTAGTTCATACGGCGAGTACCGAGATCGGATCGCCCCCATTGTAACACCTCATATATCATATCAATACCAATCTAGGGTAGGCAGGAAGTAGGTCTTTACCTCATATTGAGGGGCCGAACCTAGGTAAATTTGTGTTGATCTATGTTCCTGCGGTCCCAAGCTCGGAGACGATTGACTCACGCAATCCCACACTACGAAGTCATCCATGACATCTGACGTGACAAACCCACGACAGCGCCGGCAGTAATTGGCGACAAGTACTTGGCGAGTTCTTGGCTACGGCAATTTTCCTTCGGGGATTTTGTTGTGACCGGGAATCATGAAGATGGTGATCCTCAAGGACGAGCTTCAAGAATTTCCGGAGAACAACAAAAAGGGCTATACCAGAGCACATGAATTATAATTAATTGCCTACGATGTTTATCCTTTGTTGTTTGCACCTTGATTGCGCAGTAGACGTTTATTAGGGTGAATCCTCAAGTAAAATATCAAGGAGATCATGTTCTTCCAACCGTGGCACCGTCAAACCAGATGCTTGTCACCGTGCGCCGTGTATCCACGAGTAATGTGTGCCAAGGGTTTGGGAGGCAGGCGCGAACCGTTCCAGTAGCATGATCGGTTGGTTGTCTTGAAATCCTAGCATAACAAGTTATGAGTTCTGAACACACGTCGAAAGACAGATAGGAGTTGTAGCTACTACAACTGGCATGGTGCCTACCGGTTGGCCACGACCATGATATGTATCCATACTTGGTTCGTTGGGTTATCGGGTCCTGAATCGCTTAGCGCTGATCATGAGGATTATTGGGCTTAGTGGGAGCATATCTTGGACTTAATTTTATATTGAGTAAAGTAGTGCATTAAAATTGATAATAAACTATGATTCTAAATAAACTTGTTTTGTTGTAGAGTATGGACCACTTTGAAAATTACCATTTCAATCAGATGTTGAGTCGTGCACCGTTAGCTGCAAATGGAAACAACTTTGGAGAGTGGTTTCACCACATGATGAGTGTTCTGAGGAACACAGGAATGGAACAAATTCTTACTCCCATTCACTTAGATAATGAAGCCCATGGTGGGCCACATTTATTCTGTGAAGAGTGTATTGTCAAGGAGCTTATGCACGCTTGCATTGATCCCGAGCTGGGCGATCGGTTTCCGGACCTTCGTCCCTTCCGTCTCATGGAAGTATTAAAAGCTCAGTTCATAATTCAAGTGCGCACTAAGCGTTACAATCTAAACAGGGAACTAAAAACATTCGGCTTGAGTTGGGTGAACCCATTCAGCTGTTTGAAATCAGATAACTGCTATAGAGGAGAAACTTAGACAACTTGGTTATCCAGTTGGTCATGAGTTTTTCAGTGACATTATACTGACGGCACTACCACCTGCATATCATGCCTTTGTGGCAATGTATAATCGCATGGCGGATGAGTGGCCGGTTTGGATGCTGTTTTCCTTGCTCAAGGAAGTAGAAGCTGATATTCAAAATGGGGATCTTAACTAGACCAGGACAGGTATAATACATTTATACATGTTGACATAATTTCAGCAATTATGATCATTGGTATGAGATACTAATTGATGCTCGCACTTGCACCAGTGGCAGGTACTTTGGAAGGAGCTAATGCTGGAAGGAAGAGGAAATTCTGGGGTGACGTTTATGATACGCTTGGAGTGTAGCTGAACAACCCAGAAGTAGCACAGTGGAAGATCGCATTTTATGCAAAGTGACCACTATGTCTACAATCCAAGTCAATGAAGGATATTTACACTAGGACTTTAAATAAGAGTTATTTTCAGTTCGATCATTTTGTAATGAATATTTTATATTTCTGGAACAAGTTGTGTTCGAATTATAAAGTATGTGAAGGAGTTCATTTTATAATTCGGTTTTATCTTCTTTATTGTAATATGTCATTAAGTTTTGTTTGTTAAGTCTTTATTGTTTTGATTCAAGATATTACTTAAAGTTTTGAGTAATAATAAAGTTGGTTTAATCTTTAAGTTTAGAGTTACACTTTTCGTTGGTTCTCTTTGAGACTCTTAAAGTTTATCTCTAAAATTAAATCGATAAAACTGAAATCACAAAGTGCTGGGCACTTAGAGAAATTCGAAATTCATAAAGTGCTAGGCATTTATTGAAAATCGAAATCCACAAAATGCTGGCATTTGGTAGATTCGAAATTGGCAAAGTGCTAGGCACTAGTAAATTTCGAAATTTACATAAAGGAGTGGAGTCTACCCATTAATTCAATTCTATTAAAGATTTAATATGAAGTTGCATATTAATGAAATAGAGTTAATGAAATTATTGAAGTTTCAATGTTTCATATAATTCAGTGGGAGAATGTGAGAATCAAAATAAAGTAATCAAAGGTATTTGATGAAAATAAATTAAAGGACTTAATAAATTATTGTAACATTATTGACGAAAGAAAGTTTTCTTAGTCAAATTACTAATGATGAATTTTGATGATTCGAAATTATCATGGTAATAAAATCTTTTGCAAGATAAAGATTAAAAGGAGATGTTATAATAATTAAAAAAAAGGTCTTGTTCTGATGTGATGTGAAATAGAATTCCAAATTACCCACTAAAGTAAATAGATTATTTTGTTTGTATCCAGGGGGCCTATATCAATTTTAACTTGGAGTTATTTTGATAGAAAGTTCCAAGAATTTTTTAGATTGTGAATCTAAGTGTTGATTCGAATTGAATAAATGTTTTGCATAAAAGTAAAGTCCAAATTTTATATTGGCAGATGTTTTCCACACAAAATTCTAAATGCTTGTTGACTTTAGAATTGGAGAAAAGTGTCTTCTCATGAAGTGAGAGTGGAAATCAAAATACTAAATTAAGACTGGGAGTCTTTGGACAAGTGTTAGAATGAGAGGAGAAACATGCAAATGTTTTCCATATCATTACTTTGTCCAGGAACACATGTGAGTTATACATGGTTCGAATTAAGTATTAAGATAAAAGTCATGTGAGGAATTTAATGATTAAATCACCTAGTGGTTGAATTATTAAAAAGGTCCTGGAACATGATTAAAGGCAAAACAATTACAAACAGAGTAAACAATGACGGTATTTGACATAAAGGAGTCCAAGAAAATTCATGTAGCTCCAAGATTCAATCTTGAGAGTAGTTTGGACGTGATGTGAAATCACTGGGCATGAATATTTCATAAAGAAAGGACAGATGTGAATATCTTATATTCATAGAGCTAGTCTTGATTAAAGTTGTTTTATCAAGGGCGAATAAATGATAGTGAGAAGTTGCAAAACTTATCATATCAATTGCTCAAAGCTGTTATTGGACCAAAGTAGCAAAAGTTGATTGCTAAGTAGAATTAGTTTGGATTATGAGAATAATCTAGATAATTATATTATGAGTGTTTGAAAGTCAGTCGTATTAATGAATTAAGAATTCTATTCTTTTCATTATATACATCGAAGGGACTTAAAAGACAGTGGGAGCTGATATTATATTTGTTGAATAAGGCTAGGCCGAATTCAAAAATGTATATCTTGTGAAATAAAATTTAAAAGAGTTTTAAATAAAAGGTCGGAAAGTGTCTTATTAAAGTTTTATCTATGAGATAGTTTAAGAGTTTAATAAACATGAGTATGAATGTGCTAAGTACAATTCTGAAAGGTAATTCGAATTGTGTCTTGAGTCAAAGAAATTTGATCAAGAATTCATAGCTTGATATTTGCAAGACACATTGACATTCGTAGTCAATGATGAGCAAATAAGAGGAATAAGATCAAATCATATTTAAATGTGATTTTGCTTATCTCATTGCTATATATAGTACATTAAGTCGGAAAGTTTCCAAAGTGCTAAATTTTGTTTAGCCACCGGCAGTTAAAGAGAAATACTTGATAAAAGTTTTCTCATAAAGGCAGTTGATTAAAAGGTGTAATTGATCATGAGGGTTTGGTAAAAGGACCCGATAGTGATATTACAAAAGAATAACGACTTAGTAGATTTTGTAAAGCTTCAAATAGTGTATGTTGAGAAGTTACTCGTATACGTATTTGTAGTGGAATTATGAAATCAAATCCTAATTGATTTAATCTGAGAAATGCAGTTTTCAATTGATAAATATTTGGTGTTTTGATATTATCAAATCACTAGTATATTATGTGTGGATTCTACAACATATATAGATTTTCTATAAAGGATAGTTGCATCATTGATGTGAGACGTCATGATAAGCAAGTTATTGGATAAGTCATTGACTTGGTAAGGTTTCAATAGACGGTATGATGATATCATTCGGAGACGCTTGATATTATTAATGCTACTACGGAACCGGATATGCCGAAATCCAATTCCTAATAAATCCGATTTACATTGTCAAGTTTGACGTGTGAGGAGTTAAATAAGTTTATGTATTTTGATTGGATCAAAATAATGGACACAGTTTCAGAGCACATGCGAAAGCGTGAGTGGCACCTTAGTTCCATTTGGTGTCATGTCATCATGCTAACTAGAATCATTATTGACTCTAGTGCAAGTGGGAGACTGTTGGAGATATACCCTAGAGACAATAATAATTTAGTTATTATTTATCTCCAAGTTTATTATTAATGTTTATATCTTTATGCTATAACTGTATTGGGCACTTGAATAGCAATTACAACGTGTTCAAGAGGAAAACCTCCAATACAGGTGTAGAGATACGAACAACTAAAAGTGTTCCTGGTCTTGTCTCTAAAACTAGCATATCTTGTTACCTGATGATCATGTTTTCCTGATCATGGACTTTGTGTAAGTCATGTAACTATAGGAGTTTGTTATCGGAATGATAATAGTACTGAACCGACCCACTGTATGATCTTGCTATGTGACTAATTGTCAACGATGAAGATAGCAATTGATCATATGTTTTGTTTTCATTAGCTATATTCCTATGCCCTGAGAATATCTGGTGACCGCTTATTCGATACTCATGCTTTGATTGTTACCTAATGTCTTGCCATAACTAGGGACCATAACGGTGACTTTTGGGAGTGAACTAGAGTAATGTATTGGAACAGAGATTATTCAAGAATGGCACTTACTCCTCCAGACGATGGAGAGATACATCCTCTAGGCCATCTCAGTATTATTATTGTCACCCAATCGTCTGGCCAGACACAGCGTGATTAATCACGGGACAATATAAATACGGAATGAGAAAAGAGAATGATATTGGTACGAGAATTATATGTGTTATGATTAAAGGGTTTAATCCCACTACAGCACATTGTCTGGTCCCAATGCTGGTTATTGTCTGGTAAGCTCCCAGGCATGACTTTGTGTTTACTGAACCTTTCGGGTCACACACTTAAGCTGTGAGTCAATCCTTTGTTGAGAGAATAAAGTAGTAGTTTTGTGGTTATGAGAAAAGGTCGGAGTCCCTCCGATGTCACAGTAACAACTCCAGAGTAATTCGGAGGTGTTCCGGTGAAATTATCATGAGAGGGAAATAATGCCAGATTAGGGCGGAATTTCCCGAGAGAGAAATATGGCGAACATGAGATGTTCCGGGATGCCGGGAAATGTTTCTGACATCAGTGGATAGAGTCGATGATTTTATCCATAGAGTATATTTGGTTCCGGACGAGTTTTGGAGGTTTGCCAATAAGGGGGGGGGGGGAGTGCCAGAGGAGGAAGGGGGAGCCCTAGGGGCCGAACCACACCTGGTGTGGGTCGGCCGGCTAGGCCCCACCTCCCTGGCCGGCACACCACTAGCTCTCCCTCTCTTTCCTAGTTTGATTTGGAGATTTAAAGGAGTCGGAATTGGAAAAGGAAAGATTAAAGGAAATTGGCAAAAAGGAAAAAGGAAGGTGGAGGAGTCCTTGATGGACAAGGACTCCCAAACCGACTTGGGAAGGGAGCCAAGCCCTCCTAGGGCCAGCACACCAAGGGGGAGGGCTTGCCCCTTCCCCAAGCAACTCCTCCCCTTGCTCCCCATTATATACTCCACCCCCTCCCACAAGGAAAACAAGAACAATCCAAGATTTGTGCAAGTTCCTCTCTCTTGAGATATTGTGCAATTAGACAATGCTCTAATCTAGACGGCGCTCTAATTAGACATTGATCAAATCTCTTTCTCTAGTAGATCTCATGTGTTGAGAATTAGATCTCTCCAAGTCTCATATAGATCTAATCTAGTTGATTAGATCTACCACCTAAACTACTCCGAAAGGTTGTCTCTCTTCGTTGGTGCTAGTAGCTCTAGGCGGTGAACGCAACTAGCGGGTTGGCGCGGTGCACGTGTCGATACTGCTAGAGCGGGGCTGCGCAAGTAGTCCCTCGACGACAGACCGGTAACAATCTCACCTCCCGGCGTGGACGTGAGATTCTTCATCAAGCTTCACCGACATCTACTTCGACAAACACAAGATCTTCCGCAACGGTGTTTGTAAGTAATCTAGATCTAGCATTATGGGGTGCAGCATATCTTCATAGAATAGATCTTTGGCAGCAAGGTTACGGAAATTTTTAAAGTTTTACCCGCAACCCAATAGGCCTCTCCTTGGTTTGCTGCATGTTCTAACCCCTAGCTAGTTCTCATTTCCTTATAGAAATTGTGTTGCCCATTTTTAGGAATTTATGGTGCATGTTGATGCACCACCTTACGCGGATCTGTAGTTTTAATTTGTGATGCCCATTTCTACCACTTAAACTCCGTATATTTATTTTAAAACTAGCTTGAATTGCTATGATATAGGATACGTGATGCACATGTTAACTTGATTAATTAATAGGAAATGACGTGCCCATTATGCAAGAACAAGTGCTTTAGGGTCCTCAGTGGATCCAATTTTAGTGTTCCTCTGCAAGAGAGTCATCACAGCAAGACATTCGTAAGTAGACTACAACTTCTAATTTTATAACGAGTTTCTGTTGCACATATAGTACTGTAATACTGCTTATTATGTTTGTGTTGCACAGGTCGTAGCGTGCAACGTTCGGGAAACGTTCAACCGGATAGTAGGCGACACCGTGTTGTTTCTGCTTTCGAGAAAACATTCACCATTTATGTGACCAAAGGACGAAGGACGGCCCGCTTGCACGGCTTGGGATGGGAACTGTTCGTCAAGCACACCAGTCTTCACGGGGGAAGATACGTCTCAAACGTATCTATAACTTTTGATGTTCCATGCTTGTTTTATAACAATACCACATGTGTTTATTATAGTTTTATATCATTTAAGACATTTAGTGGACTAACCTATTAATAGTGGCAAAAGTGCACAATGTTCTTGTTTTAAACTTTGATGTGTAGGAATTACTTGGAAATTGACAAGAACACAAAAAAGGCCTTGTTGGAGGTGGACTTTGATGCTGAAATCTGTCTCCACCAGATACTTTTTAAAGATGTCCCCTAACCGACCTGAAGACGACATCAAACGGAAAAAGTCTAGTCGCGAAAGTTTTCACAAATTTTCCTCTGATCGTCGTATACTAGGACATCGTCCAGAACAGAGCCCGAGGGACCCAGACGCCAACTGGGCGTGGCCCAGGACAAATCAGGGCTGACCGCGCCCAGGTGGGGTGTGGCCGCCTCGTGCATCGTCTCGCGCCGCCCTTCGTACTATATATTCACCCCGTGAAGAAAACCCTAACCCCCGAGGGATTTTACGAGAAACACAACAGAGCTCCGCCGCCACCAAACTTCGTTTCGGGGGTCAGAAGGTCCTGTTCCGGTACCCTGCCGGGACGGGGATTGACCCCGGAGCCATTTCCATCGACCACGCCGCCTCCGCTTCGCCTCCATGATGGTTTGTGAGTAGTTCCCTCTTGGTCTACGGGTTCTAGCTGTAGCTAGTTGGTACTCATTAAAAGGAGTACCTTAACTAACAGTAGGTTCCATGATTGGCCCCGCTGCAAACGGGCTGGTAGGATAAAAGATATTGTGCAAGTTTCTCATTGCGAGCACGTATGACTATATATGGAAAACATGCCTACGTATGATTTATAGACTAGACGTTCTGTCTTAATGCTATTTCAATTCTGTCAATTGCCCAACTGTAATTTGTTCACCCAACACATGTTATTTGTTTGGAGAGTTACCTCTAGTAAAGCTGGGAACCCCGGTCCATATACACGCCATCAACTATTTCCTGTGCCATTGCTTCTGTGTTACTGTTACTACTGCTCTCATATTACTGCTGCTTTCACATCACTCCTGTTACTAGTGTTTTTCCAGGTGTGGCTAAACTGACAACTCAGCTGTTAAGACTTATAAGTATTCTTTGGCTCCCCTTGTGTCGAATCAATAAATTTGGGTTTTACTTCCCACGAAGACTGTTGCGATCCACTATACTTGTGGGTTATCAAGACTATTTTCTGGCACCGTTGCCGGGGAGCATAGCTCTACTTATAAGTTCACTTGGGGAGTACACTCTACCTCTCTCTCTGTTTTGTTTTAATTCTGTTTTGTTTTGTTTACTTTTGTCTAGTTTTGTTTTGCTTAGTTTACTTCTGTTTAGTTGTGTTTAGTTTAGTTTAATTTTGTTTAGTTTATTTTTGTTTAGTTTTGTTTTTCTTATATACTCGAAAATCCATAAAAATTTAAAAACCGAAAATCTAAAAAAACTGTGGCCATGCCTATTTTTTATGAAACTAGATGGTATTCGTTAGGTGCGTTCACTAAGGATAAACTAAATAAATTAAATGAACACCACTCGTCTGAAAAAGGGAAAGATCTAGCACTACAAGTAATTAAATTGAATAATTTTGCTAGAGACTTATGCTCTACATATGATGAATCTTGGTGCTTTAATGAATCTAGTTGCTATAGGAAGTGTAAACGTCTCCCTTTCCAATGTGATTATAATGATAATGAAACTTTGACTTCTTATGCTAGAGGATATTATGACTTTGATAACCTTGAGCAAATTGAAGAATTTTTTGTTTTTATGGGAGCTTATGAAATTGATGCTTTGCTTGAAAATAGAGATGAAGCTCCTTATAAATCTAATAATTTTAGTATACTTGGATATTTCCTTGAGTATTATAATGATAATCATTATATTACTGAATTTCTTGAGAAAAAGTATCCTAAAAAAGAAGAGACCGTTGCCTTGCAGGAACCTGTAGAAGAACAAATTGTTGAAGCTGAAATCTCATTGGATGAAAAAGAGGAGGAGAGTGATGAACAAAAGGAGGAAGAATGGATTAGCTACCCATGCCTACCTTCTAATGAGAGTAACTCTTTAACTCTTGCACTTTTTGATTGCCCTCCATGCTTACCAAAGGAGGATGAATGCTATGTTCCTGTGGATTCTCTTGAAATATCCTCTATGAATGAAACTTGTGAGTATGATTATGCTACTGTTATTTATGATAATCCATGCTATTTTGATAAATCTTATGATAATCCTTTATTTGTGCCTAATTTCGAAATGCATGGTAATAAGGAGGTTTGATTAGAAAATGTTTATGATCAAGCTCTAGATGATGGTCCTATGTTGCTTGATAATATTAATTGTACTACTCTTGAAAATGCCATATTTTTTGAGAGTGATCAATCATCTTGTTTTAATATTGTTAAAAGTGGGTTTGGAGAAGTCATGACTTTAATTAATTTTGATCCCACTATCTTGGAGCTTGATAAAAATTATGTGTTTGTAGATCATGAAAAGCATGCTTTATGTGATACTTATATTGTTGATTTTGTTCATGATACTACTGGAAATTATTATGAGAGAGGAAAATATGGTTGTAGAAATTTTCATGTTACGAAAACACCTCTCTTTATAATGAAAGTTTTGAAGTTAGTTTTGTTTTATCTTCCAATGCTTGTCACTTTGTTCTTCATGGACTTATTTGTTTACAAGATTCCTTAAATGTGTTTTATATTTGCTTCTTGATGCTCCCTTTTGCATCATCTTCTATTCTTATGTGAGTATCATTAAAATCTCAAGCCTAGCTAAAAGGCATTAAAGAAAAGCGCTTGTGGGAGGCAACCCATGTTATTTTTGTTTTCTGTTTTGTTTTTGTTTTTGTTGAGTCAAGGATGTTGTTACCTCTGTAACATATCCTTTGTATCTTTTTGTTTTCGTTTTGTGCCAAGAGTAGCCTCTAATGAGAGTAAAGTAAAATTTTAAGTTTGCTGTCCAGAAACAGATTTCTGTTCGTCACCGTACGAAATTCTAAAAAATCACAGAACGTGATATGGAGCTGAAATATTTTGACAGTAAGCATCTGGTTTTTTGTCTAACTTTTATTAGTTTTAAGTTTTACGATTTGAGCAACGAAAGTGTCTCGAAAAAATTCATCTTTACTGGCTGTTCTTTTTTAGACAGATTATGTCTCTGTTTTTTGCATTGTCTCTTCCCAGACTTTAAGCAAGGTTCTCCAAACATGGAGGACTGTAGCTAATGTTTTATTGAGTTCTAGCAATGTGTCTCTACAGAACCAAAGTGGATTAAAGTTTTTGAGTACTACCCCCTCTAATGAAGTTTATGGGAAGTTGTGTGTGAAGAAAGTTTTCAAGTGTCAAGAGAGAGGATGATGAAAGAAGATCAAGACGGGATAAAATCTTAAGCTTGGGGATGCCCCACTGCACCCCAAGGAAATATTCAAGAAGTCACAAGCATCTAAGCTTGGGGATGCCCAAGACATCCCCTTCTTCATCAACAATTATCAGGTCATCTCTAGTGAAACTATATTTTTATTGCTTCACATATTATGTGCTATTCTTGGAGCGTCTTGTGTGTTTTATTTTATGTTTTGTTTTTGTTTTGTTCTCTGATCATATCAATGTTGGATCCTAACTATCTTGTTTGAGAGAGACACGCTCCGCTTTTTCGTAGAATACTCCTGTTCTTCACTTATACATGTTGAGTATTCTGTGTTTGCTCTGTTAAGATTCTAGCTCTTGTTTTTCATGTATCTCTTGTTCAGAGCTATTAGTTTCTTTTATAGAAAGTACTCTCTTGCTTCACTTATATTTGTTTGGAGAGTTCGTTAATATGTTGGTACAGTAAATGCCATGCATGTGGTAGTGGTATAATGAAAAACTTGCATAGCCTTGTAGATCATTGAACTTTGGTAACTTGATTTTTTGAAAAAAAATTGAGGTATTAAATAATTAGATGTTAATGCTTGCTGGTTACTTAAGTGAAAACTTATTAGTGGTTGTTGCCGTAAAGCTTGTTCCGTACTACAAACTCTACTAAAATTGTTGAAGGTGTAGTTGGTCTTGATAGCTTTTCATGTCTGAAAGTAATTCGTAATAACATAGTTGTGTGCTAAGGTCGAGGGATCTAACGGGGTACTTGTGCCGCCATGAACGGCCCTCCTTGGATTAAATTTTAATCATGCTCTTAATGTTGAACCTGCTAGTTGTTTGCAATAAGCTTGTGAGTTCTTTTTGACTAATGTTAAGCTATGGTTTAGGCACTTCCACCATCCAAATTTTGCTAGCCTCTTCGGTGTTGTGCATTGCCCTTTTCTCACATTGAGAGTTGGTGCATATTTCGCCAGTACATCCAAACCCCGTGGAAGGACTTTCTCTTGTTCTCCTACACATAAGCCCATTCATCTTACTCAAAACAGCCACCATACCTATCTATCACAGCATTTCCATAGCTGTTTCGAGATATATTGCCATGCAACTTCCATTATACATTACATGACTTGTTGTCATTCATCATTTATTTATTGCTTTGCATGATTCTATACAGCTAATGTGTGGTTTTACCCATGCTACGCTAGATCATTGCACATCCTGTTACACTGGCAGAGGCATATAGTTTTATACATCATGTTTTATTTATTATGAGTTATTTGTACAAAAAGTGTGTTGTCATTTTAGCGTGTTGCCCCTTCCAGAAAAGTGAAAAGAGCCGTGGAGGCCATCGAAAAGGGAAAAAGAAAAAGAAAAAAAAGAAATAAAGAAAGAGGGGGCAACACTACTATCCATTGTTTACACTTGTGCTTATGTTTAGCACCTGCAGTTTTATAGTTATCATATTTGTGTTCATGTTTAGCACCTATACTCTATTTGAGAGAGTTTTCATGTTTTACTAGTATGACTATGTGGGGAATTTACACTATAGAACTTGGGTTGTATATTCCAATGATGAGCCTCCTCAAAAGTTCTCTAGGTCTTCATGAGCAACCAAGTTGGATGCACCCCACTAGTTCCATTGGAGAGCTTTCATACACATATAGCTCTATGTGTATCCGTTGCATGGCAATCACTACTCCTTGCATAGATTCGATTATAAGACTTCCTCTTGTCTAATGATCATTTTTTTTAGCTTTGTGAGACTTTCTTCCACTGGCCTTCCAAACCCCCATTATTATTCTATTTGCCATAACATCCTGATGCCAATACCAAATGCTTACGCTCACCGGTTGAGTAAAACTTCGAAACAGTGGATTCATGACGTTCATGTTTATTTTTACTTGACTGGATCCTTTCTATGTTGTGAAAAATTACCTGAAGCTTGGATTGAAGGATAGAACTGCTACACTGAATATTTAAATCATCTATAATGAACTTTGTACGGTTTCATGTCTCCAAAGCATCATTCATGAAAAGTTTTAGCTTGTTTAACTATCTTGATTTATTATCTTTTGTTTAATATCAATTATAGACATTTGCTTTGAATGATTTGATCTCAGTTCACATGCCTCACATCACTGTTGGATCAAGATTATTATAGTAGCATGTCACTTCAAAAATTATCTTTTTTATCGTTTACCTACTCGAGGACGAGTAGGAACTAAGCTTGGGGATACTGAGACGTCTCAAATATATCAATAATTTTGATGTTCCATGCTTGTTTTATAACAATACCACATGTGCTTATTATTTTTTATATCGTTTTAGACATTTATTGGACTAACCTATTAATAGTGGCAAAAGTGCACAATGTTCTTGTTTTCGCTTTGATGTGTAGGAATTACTTGGAAATTGACAAGAACACAAAAAGGCCTTGTTGGAGGTGGACTTTGATGCTGAAATCTGTCTCCACCAGATACTTTTTAAACATGTCCCGAACCGACCTGAAGACGACGTCAAATGGAAAAAGTCTAGTCGCGAAGGTTTTCACAAATTTTCCGCTGATCGTCGTGGACTAGGGCATCGTCCAGAACAGAGCCCGAGGGACCCAGACGCCACCTGGGCACGGCCTAGGACAGATCAGGGCTAACCGCACCCAGGTGGGGTGTGGCCGCCTCGTGCATCGTCTCGCGCCACCCTTCGGACTATATATTCACCCTGTGTAGAAAACCCTAACCCCCGAAGGATTTTACGAGAAACACAACAGAGCTCCGCCACCACCAAACTTCATTTCGGGGGTCAGAAGGTCTTGTTCTGGCACCCTGCCGGGACGGGGATTGACCCCCGGAGCCATCTCCATCGACCACGCCGCCTCCACTTCGCCTCCATGATGGTTTGTGAGTAGTTCCCCCATGGACTATGGGTTCTAGCTGTAGCTAGTTGGTACTCTCTCTCCCATCTACTTCAATACAATGATCTCATGAGCTGCTTTACATGATTGAGATTCATCTGATGTAATCGGTGTTGTGTTTGTTGGGATCCGATGAATTGTTACATTATGATCAGTCTATCTATTAAGTTTGTGAGTTATTGTTGCTGCAATCGTGTTGTGTTCATTGCTTGTCACTAGTGCACGAGTGGCATGATCTTAGATCTAAAGTATAATTGTTGCTTAGATTGTATCTACAAGTTGTATGCACCTGTTATTGTTCTAAACCCGAGGCCCCGGAGTGACAGCAACTGGGACAACCAAAGGGGATGGCTGTAGCATGAGGATCACATGTTTTCACCAAGTGTTAATGCTTTGCTCCGGTGCTCTATTAAAAGGAGTATCTTAATTACCAGTAGGTTCCATGATTGGCCCCGCTGCAAATGGGCTGGTAGGACAAAAGATGTTGTGCAAGTTTCTCATTGCGAGCACGTATGACTATATATGGAAAACATGCCTACGTATGATTTATAGACTGGATGTTCTGTCTTAATGCTATTTCAATTCTGTCAATTGCCCAACTGTAATTTGTTCACCCAACACATGCTATTTGTTTGGAGAGTTACCTCTAGTAAAGCTGGGAATCCCGGTCCATATACACGCCATCAACTATTTCATGTGCCATTGCCTCTGTGTTACCGTTATTACTGCTCTCATATTACTGCTGCTTTCACATCACTCATGTTACTAGTGTTTTTCCAGGTGTGGCTGAACTGACAACTCAGCTCCTAAGACTTATAAGTATTCTTTGGCTCCCTTTGTGTCGAATCAATAAATTTGTGTTTTACTTTCCTCGAAGACTGTTGCGATCCCCTATACTTGTGGGTTATCAGGGGAGTAGTGCTGCTTGTTTTAACTACGACAGGATCAAAACCCAGGATCTCTGTTGCCTTTATGGAACATGGCAACAATGAAGAGGACAGTGAGGAGGATTATGACAGTTCTGGCTATTATTCTGACAGTTCTGTTGGGAGTGACGAAGGGGCCAGTTACATAGTTTCCCCAAGAGTTCATCTGAAGACACATGAGAACGATCGCCTGGTTCATCTTCTACCCGTAAAAGCCGATGTTGGTGTTTTTTTTGTGACTCGTTTGACGACCACAAATTTGAAGAGACATGATATGGTATATATGTGCCTCTTAGTTGAATTTAAAAATTCAAGAAGAACTGCCTCTTTACCGGTATATATGCCTCTTTCCTAAGTTAATATACTATATGATGTCCTTTATGCGCAGAAACTACCTAAGCTGATAGTGGAAGACGTTGGCCTACCTAGTCATGGCAAAGCTGGACTACGACTTGGAGCAGTTGGGGCCATCACAACCATTACCTACAACAAGAAAAATGATGGCCGCATTGAGTTCGACAAACTTGGGTGGAAGAATTTCATTGAAGGCAAGCATTTTAAGATCAATCAACATGTTTTGATCATTACGAGGAACACCAATCACCTAAGCTTGGAGGTCATCATTGAGATGCAGATCATATAGGGCAATATTTCATCGAGATTGTTGATCAATTTTCTTATTAGGTAGTTTGTTTGCACAAACATTGCAGTTTTCAACAATCTATCTATATGGTTTCCTGAACATTTTCTACATGTACATTGTTGTATAACTGATTTGAATAATGATAGGTTCTTCTTTGTATAACTAGCTGGGTATAAAAACCAGTCGGGTTGCTGTAATTATTCTGTTTTGCTTCACAAAGTTGGACCCCCCGGATATATTTCTGGAGGCAACGAATATTACGCCCGGAGTGATTTGTCGGACCCCACGGTTTTGTGCGATGGCCAGTATTCATGTACGTCTATGATTAGTCATGTTTATAGACGGGGGCATTTATTGACCGCTATATCAGAGACGGTTGGTTTTCCTGGCAGTCTGAGGTCCTGAGATCATTACAGCCGGCGTGAGCCAACCGGCTCTAATGAGGCGTACATTAAAGACCTCGACGTAGAGACGGACATTAAAACCGTCGGAGGTGACTCCCTGGGGCCGGCTCTAATGCGAGGTTCTGTACTAGTGACATGAACTACTTAAATTTATCTATCTTGCACTCTTATGCAATAATGGAGAAATAACTTTCCCTCGAGCACTAAGAAGAAGAAAAAAGCACAAATCTTTGAACAATTTGCGTATAAACCTTCAATGCTTCACATTATGTGCATCTTAATACACAATCATAGTAAATTTAAGTATTGACCTAACATGGATGTAGAAGTACATTTCAAAGCTCAACGCCATCCATGACACCTGATTTTTATCATGTACGTTGAACTATCATCGAGCAAGATGCCATGACTAGTTTAATCAGTCATCGTAACAAGATATGTTTGAGCAGTATACACCATGGCAGAATTACTCGTTTTTTTCCAAAAGGTGTTAATTATTATGTGATTCACAAGTATAGACCTATTTGTTTAGTGCAAGTCTTGTTCAAGATATTCACAAAAATCAATGACAGTTAGAGAAGAACTTGTAATGCCAAAACTAATAAACACATGTCTGAATGGTTTTATTAAAGAGATAAACATAATGGATGTGGTTCTGTTGTTTCATGAGATTCAAAAAGATACCAAGCTAAAGAATCAACAAGGGGTGGTACTCCTGATTGATTTTGAGAAAGTTTATAATAAAGGCAATTTGGAACTTCCCTAGAAAGTTGACGCCTTCTACACTCTAGGATCAAATCCATAAAAGAAATATCCCCTCAGGGGAGGTGGCGTTTCAGGTAGTAGAAGCATCTACTCACATTAAGGAAAAACATTTTAAACGTCAAAAAAGTCGGATGTTCATCTTGACATTTTATATCCACGCATAAAGTTTCGCGACAAAAAGACATTTTTTGTGACTTGTGTAAAAATGACAAATTCTGGTGCTACAAATTGAGTTTTTAAAAGACATTTGTTTTGTATTTTTAACACATGCCACAAACAAGTGCTTTTTCTGAAATTTATGTGCTAGCATAACATGTTTGTAGGTACACCCGAATTTTTTTTGATTTTTTTTTTTTGACATTTCAAAAGTGTATTTTAAAACAGTGGGAGTAGATGCTCCTACTACTCGAAATAGATTTCTGCCCCTCAGGCGGCTTGTGATCCTTGTGTTGTCAACCCAAAGATATTGAACCTGTTCCAGCAGTTTTGGATATAGTTCTGCAAACTGAACCTGTTCTAGCAGTTTTGGATGTAGTTCTGCAAACTGGACCTGTTCCAGCAGTTTTGGATGTAGTTCTGCAAACTAAACATGTTCCGGCTGTTCAGGTAGTTTTGGAAGTAGTGAAGCGAAGAAGTGTTGTGGGGAGACCTACTGCTGGTGAAGAGAAGAGAACCAACAGCATGAAAAAAAATTCTCGGTGGTGTAGAATAAAAAACAAGCAGCGGTAAGACGAAGAAGAAGAAATGGAGTGGTTAGAAGAAGTGAACGATGTGTGAAAACTTTTATGATGTAATGTTATTTGTACTATGATTCATGAAAACTTGTATGATGTAAATTACGAGGCATAATTCAAATTTGAGGCAAATTTGAAAGTTGAGGCAAAATTTGAATTTGAACTAGCACTTGCAGTCCATTGCTAGATGTTGCAATGTTTTCTAAACTATTATACATGTTAGGTGATCAATCCGATCTCTTTTGCTTAGTAAAACTCATAGTCATGAGAAATGTACCTCCAAATGAACTCCAAAGTTAGGGTAAGCAACACCATTTGTAAGCAAAAAAAAAATCCGACCTTGTCCAAATGAATCAAAAAATAATCTTCACACCTATTCCATCTATATAGTGTCAATTCGAAGTCTCACTATTTATTGAATTAATCTTCACATTATTACATTTTTTGCAAAAACATGCTTTAATAGAAAACCATTAATAAACACGTTTTAAATATGAAAATGAAAAGCTAAGTTCAGATCCTTCTTAGTCACTCCAAAATGAAGCTTGGTGAAGTTTTTGGTATTTTGCATTTTTCAAAAACCTAAACCCCCTCCATCACTTTCCGTGAACTCTCTACAACCTCAAATCGTCGTAGCTCATTTGTGTGAATTTTTTTTCATGAAAATATATGTAAACCAAGTTTATTGATTTTTTGTAACTATGTCACATAAAACAACAATGTGCGTAGGTTTTGTATTTTTATGATTTTATTTGAATTAGTTATGCTCATTTGAACTCGGTCGTGGTAGCTCGCTTGTGTGAAGGTTTTTAATGAAAATGTCCGTAGACCAAGTTTATTATTTTCTATTGTAACCTTGTCACATAAAACGACAATGTGCGCAGGTTTCGTATTTTTGCGATTTATTTCTGAATTAGTTGAGCTCATTTGAATATTGGTCAAACCTCAGGAAACCCCGCTGACCCCCTCAAACCCGCCATAATCCCGCAGTCCCTCTCCTAACCCTAGCGCCGACCGGTGACCGTTTGATCATACCCTTACGTGAAACTGCGGCCGTCAGATCGGGTCTTCTAGAAGGAAACCCGCGGGCAGGCTCCGGGTAGTTGGATCGCGCGGCCAGTTACGATCAACTTTTCTTAGCGCGATCCGCGAGAGGCATGTTCTGCAACTTGATTGGCTGGAGTCTTTTTTTTCAGACGAACGGATATGGTGTCGCTCGTTCGATAGTTGGACCGTTGGGCCATGCATGCACGCGCAGCCACGCACGCAGTCGCTCCATGCAGAGTCGTTCAATCAGGGCACATATTTACTCGATTCGAATATGTTAGCTAGGCAGGTTTAGACTAGTCACAATGGGGAGTATCATATACTAGTATCATGCATATGATACTAGTCTATGTTACTAACTCCACAATGGGTAGTAACATATTTGTGGTATCATATAGTACTACATTTATTGTCTTGTAGACCCATATTGCATTGGAAACCGTTATGTTACGGTATCTACCTATGATACCACTATGACATCTCTCTTCATTAATTGCAGTGACACGTCAGCTTTTTGCCAACATGGCATGCATGATACCACCTATGATACTCCCATTGTGGCTAGTCTTACCAATCGAAACGCTCTCAAGGTCGATCGCCACTGAAGTCTAGGCTACAATAGGCAGCCTTTACGGATCGAGACCCCTCGATTTAGCCTGCCATTGATGGCGGCCACTACCGAAAAACGTCGCAACATGACCATTTAAACACCTCTCGTCTACTTCTCCCTCTCCATGTCCATCTGCGCCACCCCCTTCTTCTTATTCTTCACCAAAAGACAAAGAGAAATCCAGATTGATCCGTTCCAAGCCAAGATGCAATACAATGCCCCAACCTTCCGTATGCCACCCACCGTGCCGGATATGGAGTACCCCCCCCCCCCCTTTGGCGTCGTCATGGAGACGACCCTTCGGGTGGGGAGATCTCAAGGTGGAGAGGTCCAACGGAGCTCACCAACGGTTTCCTCCGTGTAGGCTTTAGCCACCTCCCACGGAGCTCGCCGGTCATGTTTTGAGTGGAAGAAGTTTGTCCCAACTCGAACTCTCCCGTGATTGCGCTGCTTGATCACTTCACCAACCGCTTCGACGCCTACTACCTCCTCGGCCAAGCATACTGCTGCAGCTGCGAGTTCATCCCTTCACAACGTACAACATCTACACCGACTTCGAGTCCATCTTCCTCACCGTCAACCGCATGCACACTCTCCACTACAACCTCGGCGACAAGGAGTGAATGGGTGACCGAAGTGAAGATGGCAGTGGAGAGCCCGGTCTTTTTCGGTTTAAGATTTAGGGCGGCGTTGCCTGTGTGTGTTATGGTTTATTTATCCGTGTTGTATCGTGTCTACCATGGACTTTAATCCATGTCGTGCTAATATGTAAGGGCGCTATGTTATAGACTATGTCTTGTGTGTGCTATATTAATGTTACGTTTGTGCAAAAAAATTGTGATGTTGAATTTGTGACATAAGAAACTACTCCCTCTGATCCTACATATGTGACGTGAAAAATTATCTAGCTAGGTGCAAATTTCTGAAGTGGTCACGACACTTATATGGGATCAGAGGGAGTGGTTGTTTTCTAAAATAAAACACTTAGTTCTCTTGGGCCTATTGTGTGCAATGCCCAGTAGACCCACTAGTTTAATCGAACATAGTTTTCTGGGGCCGATCGTGTGCAATGCCTAGGAGGCACAGTAATTTAGTCGCACGTACGGACTGGTTAGCATGTTTTTGTCCAACCTCGTTAGTTTGGAGTGTGTACGACCGGTTTATAAATCCGAATGTGGCACCATATGGTAGTATCAGCCAGTATTGGTGTCCTAAATATGTATTGAGGTTTAAATATTTATTGAGCTCGTATGTACATATTTAGTACCTCAATACATATTCAAGGCCTTAATACTGGCTAATCTTTTTTCAACCTCGATATCTCGTGCAAACGATTTAGAACCTGAGTCCTTCTCCTAAAAAGCCCTATTTCTAAGGCAATTTTTTTTGACAAGAACCGAAAGCGATAGAGAAAGACTTGGGCAAATTGGTGCTTTTCTTGTTCGACCTACTCTAAATGTTTTAGGGCCCTGCTTGTTTTAGGGCCGCCTCAGGCCCTTATTTAACTGAAGAATTGAAAGCGAGAGAAAAAGACTTGAGCAAATTGGTGCTTTTCTTGTTCTCCTTTTATTCATTAGAGAAAGAAACCGATCCTACAAACTTGGCATGGCACCCAAGCCTTCTAACAAGAGCCCGAGATTAACAGCAAGTAAAATAAACCCATAGCAATGATACAACAATAAAATCCTCCAGCCAACATGCTTACTTGCTTCTTCAAATCGAGCATCTGTCTTAACTTCTTGTTTATCTTTTTCAGTTCCGCTTCTGCATTCCCCATCGTTGGAATGGCTCTCTCCGAGTCCACAACAAGCGGCAAATTAAGCTCGTTGCGTCCTTCTTCAAATCAGAAAGCTCCAATCGAAGCCTCTCAACGTATTCATCCAGCCATTCGAAATGCCAGCATTTCTTTAGGACCTGAAAATGGCAACTTGAACCCCAGATCCCAAATTCGGTGAAAAAAATGAAAATGTGAGAAATCGGAGCAAACGGCTGCAAGAGAACTCAGATCTAACCTCCCCCCTCCCTGGCTGTGGCTTGCTCATATATTTCACAAACTCGCTTCCCAAGTTGTCATTTTCATCACTCTTACACATCAACCGCTTAATAGGCTCGATGTGTGAGCAGTCAAGGCATCTTGCCAGATCCACTGCGGGATACAACGGCCATTTTTTACGGGAGGATGAAGTGTAGCTAGACATCTCTCACCGACCGGCGTTTCCACACTTCGTCGCTGGAGAAGAAGAAGAATTGGGGGGGAGTAAGGGGACGAAATGGCACGGGCGCGGCGCTAGCTCGGGATTCCGTCTTGTACATGGACAACGATGAGGTGGATAAGTTGTGGGTCCGACACTAAGATGGATAAGTGGTCGGTCCCGGCGCTGAGGTTGATAAGTTATGGGCACACCGAGTTAGATAACTAAAGGGCCCCGAACGTACGAGCTCGCCTCACATAATTCAAAATGTTAACGACCAATGTTCACTTGTCTCTTGTGTTTAATGGCTAAAGAGGGCCAGATCGGGTCTTGCCTATTTGGGCCTTCTGAAACGTCGCGCGTGAGAGATTTTGGCCATCTTCATCTCTTTCCTTTCAATACGCATAAACAACCGTCGCACATTAGAGCATCTCCACCGGCACCCTCCAAATGGCCCCCCAAAGGCCCACTGGGGATCTGGACGCCTAAAAACGCCACCAGCGGCACCCCCCAATTGCTCGCCCCGAGCCAAATCGTGTCCTGCACCCCCGAAAGGGCCCCTAAGTTTGGAGGCCCTCTCGGGGGTGCCGGACATGGGGCAGACATGCCCTCTGACAGGGGTGGCCTGATGTCTACGCACGCTTCTATTCTTGTAGACAGTGTTGGGCCTCCAAGTGCAGAGGTTTGTAGAACAGCAGCAAGTTTCCCTCAAGTGAATCACCCAAGTTTTATCGAACTCAGGGAGGTAGAGGTCAAAGTTATCCCTCTCAAGCAACCCTGCAATTAAGATACAAGAAGTCTCTTGTGTCCCCAACACACCTAATACACTTGTCAGATGTATAGGTGCACTAGTTCGGCGAAGAGATATTAAAATACAAGTAATATGGATGATTATAAGTGGTAATTGCAATCTGAAATAAAAATGGCAGCAAGCAAACATGTAGCAGAACTGGTTGTAAACGGTGTTTCAATGCTTAGAAACAAGGCCTAGGGATCATACTTTCACTAGTGGACACTCTCAACAATAATAATATAATTGAATACATAGATATTTCCTCTTCACTATGATACTCTGAGTTATTCTCTCGTTGGATAACGAACACCAATCCACTGCGTAGGGCTATAAAAGCACACCTTAAAGTCGCATTCCACATCTAGGGAACCCCACACTGTCAACTTGAGCGCCCTAAATAGTACTAGACAAACACCGCAATTTCATAGAGACATCTAACGCAAATAATAACTCATGATACGTATTCCTGTAATCTTTAGCCTAAGAGCCACACACGATGCGCACACTGTCAACTTCGCACCGTGGGACAAAGGTGACTCCGGAGTTTACATTAATAAAACCACTCAAGTAGCATATAAGATAATGAAGAGTAACATCTATGGATTCAACTAGATTACAAAGCTCATGATCACATAAAGATCACACCATGGGAGAGAGAGATAAACCACATAGCTACCGGTAGAGCCCTCAGCCCCGATGAAGAACTACTCCCTCCTCATCATGGGAGGCAGCGACGGCGATGAAGATGGCGGTGGCGTCGATGGAGATGGCTCCGGGGGCAATTCCCCGTCCCGGCAAGGTGCCGAAACAGAGACTTTTGTCCCTCGAATTAGGGTTTCGGATGGCGGTGGAGCTCTGGAACTTTTCTGGGGAAATCGTCGATCCTTTTAGGGTTTTCGGAGTAGGAGCAATATATAGGCCAAAGGGCGTCGCGAGGCGGTGCACGAGGTGACGACACCACCCCTGGGTGCCGGCAGATCCTTGGCCGCACCGAGCCCACGTGTGGGGCCCTCGTGGCTCCACTTCGTCTCCCCTTCGGACTCCAGGTGTCTTCTGATAAAATAGGGGCCTCCGTAAATTTTCGTCCAATTCTGAGAATATTTCCAGACTAGCTTTTCTGGAATACAAAAATAGCAGAAAACAGGAACTGGCGCTTCGGCATCTTGTTAATAGGTTAGTCCCAGAAAATGTATAAAAGTGACATAAAGTAGATGCAAAACATGTAGCAATTGATATAAAACATGCATGAAACATCAAAAATTATAGATACGTTTGAGACGTATCAGCATCCCCAAGCTTAGTTCCTACTCGTCCTCGAGTAGGTAAACGATAAAAACAAAATAATTTTTGAAGTGACATGCTACCATCATAATCTTGATCAAATAGTATTGTAAGGCACATGTAAATGAATGAAGTGATCCAAGTCAATGGTCTATAGTTTGCTACCAAATAGATAATGAGTAAACAATGAATCACACAAGCTAAACGTTTTCATAAATAGTACTTTCGAGACAAGCATCAAACAGTTTTGCATAAGTGTTAACTCATAAAGCAATAGTCTCTAATAAAAGGTATTTAATCAACACAAAGGAAGAATTAAGTTTCAGCATTTGCTTCAACTTTCAACATATTTATCTCATGGATATCGTCAACAAAAGTAGTATAACAAGTCCAATACGTAGCATATAACGCATGTTGTAACAAAGTTGACACTAGTGTTTGCTTGTGGAAGACAGAAAGAATAGGAAAACTGACTCAACATAAAAGTAAAAGAAAGTCACTTCGCAGAGGGAAGCAGGGATTAAATCATGTGCTAGAGCTTTTAGGTTTTGAAAAACATATAGAGATTGCATAAAATATTTGACACTCCTCCCAACCTTGCTAACACAAGCCATGGCTAACCGAATCCTCGGGTGCCTTCCATCAATCACATACCATGGAGGAGTATCTATTTTTGAGAGGTGTTTGTTAATTGTCAACGAATGGTAGTGGGTGAGAACAGTATTCTACCTGTCAAACGGACTTTTAAGAGCGGCTCCCATGAAGGACGTTATTTCTACCAGCAAGGCAGATCATCCCTCTTTCTCTTTGGTTTACACACGCAGGTATTTCACTATTTGTCATTGCTTACTGATGAATCAGGGCAAAAGCGTGAAGAGAATTAATTGGTTAAAGTTGTAATTAATTGGGACTGGGCACCCCGTTCCAGCTCTTTTTGCAAATTATTGGATAAGCGGATGTATATGCCACTAGTCCAGGTGTAAAAGTTGAAAGGATCGAGTAGGTTGACTAGAGGGGGGGTGAATAGGCAACTACAAATTTTCTTTTTCTTTTAATACAAATTCGGGAATTGCTCAAATATAAGTTCTCTAGATATGCAACTAGATGAACAATCCTATATGATGAGCAATAAACAAGCTAGCAAGATATTCTACACAAGATAGGCTAGCAATACAAGTAAAGGAAGGTTAAGAGATAACCACACGGTGACGCGGAGATGTTCTACCGAAGTTCACTTCCCAATGGAAGCTACGTCTCCGTTGGAGCGGTGCGGAGTCACAAAGTGAACTCCGAATAGCCTTGATATGGCACACCGTATCTCCCTCGTGTTATCCTCCGATGAGGAGATCCACGAGCCACTATATGATGCCCTCGAGGTCGGCAACAAACCTTTACAAGGATGAGGCACACTCCACAACCGAATTGGAGGCTCTCACCAAATTCCCGCGGCTCCCAAAGCCACAAGAATCACAAGGCCGGGTCGCGTCTCCACAACTTAATTGGAGGCTCCCGGCTAATCCTTGTGGCTACCAAAGCCACAAGAATCACAAGTATCTTCTAGGTATCCAATGTATCAAGTTACACAAGATCTACAAGTGACTAGGTCGATGTAGACAAATCGGCTCGGTGGAGATGCGGATCTAGGGCTCCTCCTTCACTCCTCAAAGTATCAACGTGTTTGAGTGGTTGGAGTGGGAGCTCTAGTAGATTGAAGCTTGCAACAATGGTGGAGAGAGAGTGAGGAATCAAGCTTAGTACCGGAGGTAGGTGGAGGGGTATAAATACCCCTCCCAGAAATCTGGCCGTTGGAGCTGTAAACAGCCCGCAGCGGTAGTACCGGGCCTCGCCCGGTAGTACCGGCTGACAGGGAATGACGGCCTGGCGCCAGACTGGTCAACGCCTCTCCACGCGCGCATCGGTAGTACCGGACCGCCTGGTCCGGTAGTGCTCCCCACCCGGTAGTACCGCGCTACTACCGGGGCTACTACCGGATTAAATCGAGCGAGTCCAGAGAGCTTTGGAGATCCGGTACTGGGCCCGGTAGTTCCGCATGGCAGAACACCCGGTAGTACCGGGGTGAACCCGGTAGTACCGGCTGACGCAATGAAGACTGCTTCTCTTCCTTTTCTTGAGACAAAACCTGTGCAATATTAATTGATACAATCCTGCACACTTTTAGCACACACATTAGACATCTAAGTGTGTTGTCAACAAACATCAAAACACTGTGGGGAAGGATATGTCCTTTCAATCTCCCCCTTTTTGGTGTTTGATGACAACACACTTAGGAGAAACAAATGATTTGCAAAAGATAGACGGGGCTCTCCAAATTGTGTGTTTATTAGGAATTTGCTTTTGAATGCAAAAACACACCATATAAAATGGGCGGAGCTCCCCCTATATTTTACAAACCAAGCAAGTTCATATGGATAACAATTAAAACAACTTGCACAATATAAGCAACAATAAGCAAGTAACATACTAGATAGGTCTTATTACAATACCATAAGTTCAAGGCATGTCTTACATCATGCATAGAGAAGTTCAAAGCAAATATCCAAATAAAGATGAAACACAAGCATAAAGATCAAACGAAGTGCAAGCTTGTGTTTCCACCCATGCAAATCCCACGGCTCATCCTAAATAGAACACATTCTCCCCCTTTGTCATCGAAATGCCAAAAAGGGAGAAGCGCGATGCTAACACGTCCCTAGGAGCATCAAGCTCCACCCGCGCCGTGGTGGGTCGAAGAGGAGGCCTGAAGCGATCACCATGTGGAGGAGCATCTTCATCACTCCAGAAACCATGCTTGGACACCCATTCCTCCTTTGGAGTGATTACTTCTTCAGAACCATCGGAGACGGAATCTGCATATGCCTCATCATTGCTTTGTGTCGCTGAGCTGCCTTCTTGTGATACACATGAGCTTCATACAGACGGTCTTCCAAATCCAGTTTGAGGCAAAAGGCCCTCTTGGCCTTAATCTGCAGCTTCTTGAACCATGAAGGTTCCTCAAGAGGAGGTGCACTCCCACTAGCTCTCTCAGCTTCAGCAGCAGCCTCAGGATCAATGGGCTTGGTTTTGGGAGGAGCATGAGGCTTGATACGCAGTTCCTTCACAGATGAGCCACAACGGGCTGCCATCCTTCATGATATCTTCTCCATTCTTCTTGAGAGCCCACTTGCGGCGAATGAGCTTCATAATGTATGGGCCATAGATGGGGGCCCTTCTATCAATGATTGTGGACCACAAGTCATTCCACATCCAATCCATCACATCAAGCTTCTTGCCTTTGCCTTGATTTTCATATGAGAGCTTGAGAAGGTCAAACATGAAGCCATGAACCTCATCCCAGTTTCCCACACGGGAGCAATAGTTTCCCTATAGACACGGTGGAGAATCTCAAAGGACGCACAAGATGAGCAGTTTTACCGGTGGTGCCTCTTTCCATAGTGATTGGTCCAAGAACATCCTTGGAGCTGGATCGATCATTGTCATGGCATCTCCATCCACTAGCAACACTCACCCCCTTGTCTTCATAGCCTAGAAGCTCTCCAAACTCCGCCAAGGTGGCAGAAAGCAAGGTGTCCTTGGTCATCCATATAGGGTCCGGGCTTCATCATGGTCAAGGTAGACGGTGGCAAAGAACTGAATGATGTAGTACTCAATGTAGGGATGGTTCTCCTTCATGATGTCAATCAGCCCAAACTCTTCACACATAGCAAGTGTCTCATCAAAATAGCCCTTGTGCTTCGAGTTTTCATGTAAGGAATATCAAGAGTGTGTTGGACAACCACGGAGTAATCCTTGTGGAGATAGATTTCCTTGTAGATGGCTTCTTGATCATTTGTGTAAAAGTGCGGATTCCGCACAAGTGACCTCTCCTCAGCATAGGGATTCTCTTCTCTGAGCTTCTGATAGTCATCATTCTTCCATAAGTGAAGTGCTTTGCGGGCTCTCGGGGGAGCAGTGGTGGTACGAGCAGCAGCTGAGTTCTTCCTCTTGCTTGAGTTCTGGCTGTGGTGCGAGCAGGCAAACTTCCTCTTCTTCTTCTCAATCTCATCCTCCACAGACGTGGCTTCTTGGTACCACGGCGGCTACCTGTGAAACAGCATATAGGTAGGGCAGGGAATAGATGAGTGCACAAGTTCACGGATAAGGAATCAAAAACTAGCCAATAGATGTAAAGAATGGTTGAATCGAGCAAATTTGGAAAACCCGGTAGTACCGGGCTTAGCCCGGTAGTACCGGCTGAGCCGATTCAAGACTGAAATGGCACAAAATCGAGAGATTCAACCATACATTACACTAGATGCTAGCTAACAAGGCCTAGGTGATCATCCATCCAACTTTAACCGTTGCCAACGGAGCTACCAATTTCCTCTCCATACATCTAGGTTTCAAGATCTAGAAACAAAGAATGCAAAGAACGGGGAAATACCGGAGGCCATGGAGGAGATCGACGAGGGGATCGCTCCCACGGAGCAGATCTGGCCGGAGATGGCGGAGACCGGCGGCCTAGGGCGGCGGCCGGAGCAGGGACAGAGGAGGCGACGGGGTGGTTCGTGCGGGTGGGGAAAATGGGGAATAACCCCCACCCTGCCCGCACGGTAAATATTGATACCCGTGATTCCCGGTAGTACCGGGGCGGACATCCGGTACTACCGGGGCCTGAATCTTTGCGAGCAGCAGAACTGCTTAGATTCAGAGCCCGGTACTACCGGATCCCACCAGGCGGTACTACCGGGGCCTCCTAAGAAACCCCAGTTTTCTCTTTTTGTGTAAGGAATTTGAACTTGTGCAAGATGGAAGTTGTTTTGAGATAGATGAAAGGCATAGGATTAGATCAACACACTGGAGATGGTACTTCATACTCAATTTGCAAGAATCAAACACACAAAAAACCAAATTGAGCATGTTTTCCATAGGAGCACTAGAAAACCAATAAAATCCAAATGAAACCAACTCTTCACAAGGAAGAGGGCGGTGGCCGAGGCCACCATGTATGAGTATGTGGTGTGATACCGCGAAGATATATCTTGGTCCACGGCCACTACTCGTCATTTAAGCTCACAATTCATAGAACGAATATAGAGATGCAAATGAATTCTTACTATCGGCATAATGGGGGGAGGGATGGTCCAATGGATTAGGACCGCACTCCCCCTATGTCCATGCCTACATCTAAACCAAATAAGTATCGTCTAATATGGGTAGGTATGCAAGAAATCCACTAAATCCAATTGGATATGTCCACCACATTTAGTTCTCCTCTCAACTCCTTGAATCTTGCTTCACCAAGAGGCTTCGTGAACATATCGGCGAGTTGATGCTTGGTGTTGACATACTTGATTGCAATATCACCCTTCTCAACATGGTCTCGAATAAAATGATACCGAATCTCAATGTGCTTGGTCTTGCCATGAAGAACCGGGTTGTGTGCAATTTTAATAGCACTTTCATTGTCACATAAAAGAGGCACTTTGTCACAAATGACACCATAATCCTTTAAAGTTTGCCTCATCCATAATAATTGTGCACAACAACTACCGGCGGCGATGTATTCGGCTTCGGTGGATGACGAGGCCACACAATTTTGCTTCTTGGAAGACCAACTCACAAGGGACCTACCAAGGAATTGGCATGTACCCGAAGTTGATTTTCTATCCATTTTGCAACCCGCCCAATCCGCATCCGAATAACCAACAAGATCAAAGCTTGTACCATGGGGATACCAAAGACCATAGTTGGGAGTATCCAACAAATATCTTAGAATCCTTTTGACCGCGGTTTCATGACTTTCCCTAGGACTTGATTGGAATCTTGCACACATACCCACACTAAACATAATATCCGGTCTAGATGCACAAAGGTAAAGCAAAGATCCAATCATAGAACGATAAAGCTTTTGATCAACTTCCTTACCATCCGGATCTAAGTGAAGATCCGCCTTGGAGTCCATGGGAAACTTATATGGCTTGGCATTGTTCATATCAAATTTCTTGAGCATGTCCTTAATATACTTGGCTTGACATAAGAATGTTCCTTCTCGAAATTGGTGGATTTCAAAGCCAAGAAAATAATTCAATTTTCCCATCATGGACATCTCAAATTCCTTGGTCATTAGCTTGCCAAATTGATCACTAAATTCACGGTTAGTGGAACCAAAGATAATATCATCAACATATATTTGGCATACGAAAAAATCTCCATTTACCCTTTTTGTAAAAAGAGTGGGATCTATTACCCCAATTTCAAAGCCACGGTCTACTAAGAACTCCTTGAGATGATCATACCAAGCACGTGGAGCTTGCTTGAGCCCATAAAGAGCCTTATGTAGTAAGTAGACGTGGTTAGGAAATTTAGGGTCTTCGAAACCCGGTGGTTGTTTAACATACACCAATTCATTTAGTGGACCATTTAAGAAAGCACTTTTAACATCCATTTGATATAAGACAATATTATGAGTAGATGCATAAGCAATTAGTAAGCGAATGGATTCAAGTCTAGCAACGGGGGCATAGGTTTCACCGTAGTCGACTCCTTCGATTTGGGTGTAGCCTTGTGCAACCAATCTTGCTTTGTTGCGAATGACTTGACCATGTGAGTCTTGCTTGTTCTTAAATATCCACTTGGTTCCAATGACATTATGGGAGGAGTCATTGGGTCTTTCCACTAATGACCATACTTTGTTGCGCTCGAAGTTGTTCAACTCTTCATGCATAGCCGCAACCCAATCCATGTCTTCAAGAGCATCATATACCTTGAGAGGTTCTAAGCTAGACAAACAAGAGACATGACCACAAAAGTTAGATAATTGATTGCGTGTGGACACACCTCTACGGATACTCCCAAGGATATTTTCTTTGAAGTGTTGTTGGTAATCCAATTTTGATGCACGCCGGATGACCCGGCGTTCCGAGGCTTGACCAATTGTTTCACCAACACAAATATCTTCATCATTGCCTTTATCTTGCTCATGGTCAACCCGAAGTGGAGTTCTTGGAGTTGTGGGTTCATTATGTTCTTGTTCACCACTAGAGTTGGGTGGGTCTTGACCATCTTCTTGATCAATATTTGAGGTGGATGGCTCAACTTGAGTAGAACTTGTTCCTTCTTCTTGAGTATCATCAATGGGTCCTTCAATAGGAATTAGTTCTCCAATCCCCATAGTTCTTATGGCTTGAGATGGAGCATCATCACCTACATCATCATGATCAATATGCTCCGCTTGGGAGCCATTATCCTCGACAAACTCCACGTTCATAGATTCTTCAACACACCCGGTGGATATGTTGTAGACCCTATAAGCATGAGACTTTGCGGCATATCCAACAAATATACCATCAAAAGATCTAGATTCAAATTTAGCAATTTTGCAACCTTTAATGTAAACATGGCATTTGCATCCAAAGACTCGAAAGTAAGATACATTTGGCTTTTTACCGGTGAGGAGTTCATATGGTGTCATGTCCTTGAGAGGACGGAAGAAGAGCCGGTTTGAGTAATGACAAGCGGTGTTGATGGCTTCGGCCCAAAAGTTGTATGGGGAATTAAATTCGGCCATCATAGTTCTTGCCATATCAATAAGAGTGCGGTTCTTCCTTTCGGCAACACCATTTTGTTGGGGAGTATATGCAGCGGAATATTGGTGTTGAATGCCCTCCCCACTTAGGAAATCATCCATAGTGTAATTCTTGAACTCCGTACCATTGTCACTTCTAATTGCCAAAATCTTGGAGTCATATTGGCGTTGAACTAGGGTTGCAAAGTCAATGAATATCTTTTGAGTTTCACTCTTCTTCTTGATGTAGAAAGTCCAACAATATCTTGAGTAATCATCCACAATCACCAAACAATATTTCTTGCCACCAAGACTATCATATGTGGGAGGCCCAAAAGATCCATATGAAGGAGCTCCAAAGGCCTCTTAGTGGAGATAATGGTCTTCTTGGGGTGATTCTTTTCATGCATCTTTCCGGCTATGCAAGCACTACAAGGACGATCTTTGGAAAAATTAACATCGGTTAGTCCTACCACGTGTCCACCCTTTACAAGAGTTTGTAAATTTCTCATACCGACATGGCCAAGTCGGCGATGCCAAAGCCACCCCTTGTCGCCTTTAGCCATTAAACATGTAGCGATTTGAGTGGTCTCTTTTGAGAAATCAACCACATACAAACCGTTTTCACGAAATCCAACAAAGGCGACATTGAGTGTTTGAGTGAAAAGGATGGTCACGTGGTATTTATTAAAAATAACGGTGTAACCGGCATTGCATAATTGACCAACGGAAAGTAAATTGTATGAAAGAGATTCAACAAGGAGGACCTTCTCAATGGATAACTCCGGAGTGATCACCACTTTACCAACTCCCACTACCTTGAGTCTTGCATTGTTGCCAACGGTGACATGAGAGAATGAGAGTAGTTGTTTCAATAAGTCCTTTACTAGTTCTTTGCTTCCGGTCATATGGGATGAGCATCCACTATCAATGAGCCATGAAGATCCACCGGAAGAGAAACCCTACAATAAATCAAGTCTTTGATTTAGGTACCCATTTTGGAATGGGTCCTCTTTTGTTAGTCACAAGGGTCTTTGGAACCCAAATAGCATAGTGATAATCATCTCCATATGAAGAGCCAACATATTTAGCAAAAACACAACCATTTGTAGATTTCAAAAGAACATATGAGGGGTTGTATTTTCCCGCAAAGTTATTGTGAGTGGCATTGCCCCTAGTGACATTACCACTCCCAATAGAGTTGTCATTTGCTTTGGCTAACTCCCCCTCCTTCACAAAAACAATATCTTTGGAAGGGGGAGTCGCCTTCTTCTTCTTGTTGTTGACCTTCTTAGAGTTGGGTGTGAACCCAATTCCTTCTTTGCCAACCACTCCCTTTTGATTGCTCAAAAGATCATTGAGGTTCTTTTCCCCTTGGATACAAGTGGCTAGGCCCTTCTCAAGTTGGGCCTTCAACCTAGTGTTTTCCTCAATAAGAGATGCCTTGACACATAAAGGGTTAGTGGTACAAGAATTTGCATCTTTATCATTATGAGAAGTGGTGAAGCTAGCATAGATAAATTGAGCTTGTAGTTTGGCATATGACTCCTTGAGTGTAGTGAGCTCACTTGAGGTCACCTTGTGGGTTTCCCTAAGTTGCTCAAAACCCTCAAAGAGTTTGTTATGACTCTCTACAAGTTCCTCATTTTTACTTTTTAGATCAATAGCAATTTGAATAGAGGTTTCACGAGTTTCTTTTGCCTTGGAAAGATCCATGGCATGTGTCTCCTCAAGTTGCTCACGGAGCAATTGTTCCTCAACAAGTTGATCTTCTAGCTCACCAATTTGTCGGCATGATCACATGCATGCCCTTCGAGCTCACAAATCCTAACATCCTTCACATTAAGAAGATGCTTGGCTTCTCCATATTGATACATGAGGGCCTCAACCATTTTCTTGGTTGGACCTTGGAGCTTGCTAATGAAGATAGAAATTTTATCCTCTTCTTCAATTTTCCCTACATCCTCAACACAATCCAATAGTGATGGGTTAGAGGAGATAGTAATTTTTGGTGGGGAATTCACCTTTGTTTCCTTGGCCATGAGGCACATGGGCTTGGAGATCTTGTCGTCGTTTGGAGATGAGAAGAGGTTGGCCAATGATGGAGGAAGGGTGCCCATTGCAAGAGCCGCCATTCCTACTTCTTCACTTGGTTCTTTATCCTCCTCACCTCCGGACTCGTATTCCTCTTCATGGGATGCCACAAGAGCCTTTTGAGGTGATCTCTTCATGTAGGTAGGCTTGGGGTGGTACTTGTTCTTCTTTAGAATGAGTTGACCACCATTATCCTCTCTTCTTTCATAGGGGCAATCCTTCACAAGATGAGTGTCCTTTCCACAATTGAAGCACATTCTTTTTATTGGTGAAGGGTTGACGCTCTTGTTCTTCTTGTTCCAAAACCGGGTGGCGGCAAGTGCAAGAACTTCATTGAGCTCACCCTCCAAGTCTTCTTCACCTTCATAGACCGGGCTTTCTTCATATCTTGGATGGTCTACCACACGAGCCTTCAAAGCAAGAGTCTTTGGGCCACGGACTTGGTTGAAAGACTTGGATGTGGACTTCAATGTATCATATGTGACAAATTGAGCCAAGATGTCATTGGGAGTCATTGTTGTGTAATCCGCTCTTGCATGGAGGTTCATCACCATAGTTTCACTATATGGCATAATTGCTTGAAGGAACTTGGCCTTGACCCATTCATCATCCATATCCTTCTTTCCATTTTCCCTACATGTCACCACAAGCTTGTAGAGTCTTCGGTAAAGTTCGGTCGGAGTCTCTTCGTCTAGCATGATGAAGTTGTCAACTTGATGTTGAAGGACGGCCGCATTGGAGCGTTGAATGCCCTCATTTCCTTCATACACGGTTTCAAGATAGAGCCAAGCCTCATTGCAAGTTTTGAGATTCCGCACATGATCTTCATCATTTGCGGTCATAGCACTCTCAAGAATGTACTTGGCATTTGCATCAAGTTGCTCATCAATCTCTTCTTGCTTGGTCAAGTTGTTGGGATCAACTGGGTTGAAACCATGTAGAACCACCCTCCAAAGATGCACCGATGAGCTGCGAAAATAAGACTCCATAGATTTCTTCCAAGTGAAATAACGAGTATTATCAAGCTTAGGAGGGGGTCTACCAAGGTTGGTTATATGAGGTTGAGTGAGTGAAACTTGAGTGAGATAAGAGCTAGGTGGAGCAAAGTTAAGAGAAGGCTTCTCATTAGGTTTATCATTTTTATCCTTGTCACTAGCACCCTTAATAGGGCTAGCGGATGATGAGGAGCCATTTTGATTAGATACCCGAGTATACACCTCATCCACCATTTTGCCTTTCATGAACCCAAAAAGTTCAATCATGGACTTCATGGTGATTGGGGCATCACCCTCGGGAGGGATTATTCCCGCTTCGATTAGTTCTTTCAAGTTGTTCTCTATCAAATTTTTCTTGTTCCTTAGCAAGTCTTAACTCCTCATCTTTAGCACGTTGTACATCCTCCGCACTAGCCATCCTCCTCTTTAGGCGATTAAGCCCTTAATAAAGAGACCTTGCTCTGATACCAATTGAAAGGATCGAGTAGGTTGACTAGAGGGGGGGGTGAATAGGCAACTACAAATTTTCTTTTTCTTTTAATAAAATTCGGAATTGCTCAAATATAAGTTCTCTAGATATGCAACTAGATGAACAATCCTATATGATGAGCAATAAACAAGCTAGCAAGATATTCTACACAAGATAAGGCTAGCAATACAAGTAAAGGAAGGTTAAGAGATAACCACACGGTGACGCGGAGATGTTCTACCGAAGTTCACTTCCCAATGGAAGCTACGTCTCCGTTGGAGCGGTGCGGAGTCACAAAGTGAACTCCGAATAGCCTTGATATGGCACACCGTATCTCCCTCGTGTTATCCTCCGATGAGGAGATCCACGAGCCACTATATGATGCCCTCGAGGTCGGCAACAAACCTTTACAAGGATGAGGCACACTCCACAACCGAATTGGAGGCTCTCACCAAATTCCCGCGGCTCCCAAAGCCACAAGAATCACAAGGCCGGGTCGCGTCTCCACAACTTAATTGGAGGCTCCCGGCTAATCCTTGTGGCTACCAAAGCCACAAGAATCACAAGTATCTTCTAGGTATCCAATGTATCAAGTTACACAAGATCTACAAGTGACTAGGTCGATGTAGACAAATCGGCTCGGTGGAGATGCGGATCTAGGGCTCCTCCTTCACTCCTCAAAGTATCAACGTGTTTGAGTGGTTGGAGTGGGAGCTCTAGTAGATTGAAGCTTGCAACAATGGTGGAGAGAGAGTGAGGAATCAAGCTTAGTCACCGGAGGTAGGTGGAGGGGTATAAATACCCCTCCCAGAAATCTGGCCGTTGGAGCTGTAAACAGCCCGCAGCGGTAGTACCGGGCCTCGCCCGGTAGTACCGGCTGACAGGGAATGACGGCCTGGCGCCAGACTGGTCAACGCCTCCTCCAGCGCGCATCGGTAGTACCGGACCGCCTGGTCCGGTAGTGCTCCCCACCCGGTAGTACCGCGCTACTACCGGGGCTACTACCGGATTAAATCGAGCGAGTCCAGAGAGCATTTGGAGATCCGGTACTGGGCCCGGTACTGGGCCCGGTAGTTCCGCATGGCAGAACACCCGGTAGTACCGGCTGACGCAGTGAAGACTGCTTCTCTTCCTTTTCTTGAGACAAAACCTGTGCAATATTAATTGATACAATCCTGCACACTTTTAGCACACACATTAGACATCTAAGTGTGTTGTCAACAAACATCAAAACACTTTGGGGAAGGATATGCCCTTTCAAAAGTCCATTTGACAAATAGAATAAAGAATAACTACACTAATTTCTCATGAGCTAGTAAACATTGACACAAAAAGGGAATAATAACATTTTGAATAATTTAAAGGTAGCACATGAAAAATTTACTTGGAGTGGCAAGGAAATACCACATATAGGTAGTTATGGTGGACACAAATGGCACGGATTTTGGCTCAAGGATTTGGATGCACGAGAAGCATTCCCTCTCAGTACAGAGTTTAGGCTAGCAAGGTTTATGTAAGCAAACAAGAATATCAACCCGTACACCAAGTTTTATATGACAAACATATTGCAAACGTTATAAGACTTCATACCGTCTTTCTTGTTAACCAAACCCTGTTATTAGAAAATACCTATACCTTAGAGATACCACCGATGCAAACCAAATTTTCAACAAGCTTTACGGTAGTTCTTCACTAATAGGCTTAACTCATGTGATGCACAAATTTAATCATGATCTACTTGTTAACTCAAAACAATTGAAAAGCATCAAGTTATCCAAGTTAGTGATCTACAAGATTATGCAAGTTTTTCCTTATACCAATTACCACATGCAACATTTTCTGAACCAACCAAACACCAATCAATTCATTTCAACAACTCTCCAAACAGATATAAGTGAAGCAAGAGAGTACTTTCTACAAAAGAAAGCTAATAGCTCTAACAAGAGATACATGAAAACAAGAGCTAAAAGCTGAACAACGCTAGATATGAATACTCAACAAATATAAGTGAAGAATAGGAGTATTCTCATGAAAAAGCGGAGCGTGTCTCTCTCCCAATCAAGAATGCTAGGGTCCAGTCAAGCTTTATTGAAAATAAAAGTACAATACTGAAAATAAAAGCACACAGACGCTCCAAGAAAAGCACATATGATGTGAAAGAATTAAAATATAGTTTCACTAGAGATGACCTGATAATTTTGCCGATGAAGAAGGGGATGCCTTGGGCATCCCCAAGCTTAGACGCTTGAGTCTTCTTGAAATATGCTGGGGAGATCCATGGGAGCCTCCCCAAGCTTAAGCTCTTCACTCTTCTTGATCCTATTATATCATCCTTCTCTCTTGACCCTTGAAAACTTCCGTCACACCAAACTCAAAGTAGATCTCATTAGAGGGTTAGTGCATAATCAAAAACTCACATGTTCTATAAAGACGCAATATGACTTGTTACTTTAAACATTAGCTCCAGCCACTGATGTTATGTGAAGCTCTTCCACCCAAAGAATTTCACTCAACACTAGTAAAAGAGAGAATGCAAAATAAAAAGGCATAATCTGTCTAAAACAGAACAGTCCGCAAAGACGAATTTTTTCGGGGCACTTACGACGCTCAGATCGAAAAACTTTGAACTAACGAAAGATGCATACATATCTGAGGATCACGTACAAAAAATTTCAGATTTAAATAATTTTTCTGTGATTTTACAGAAGCAAAACGGTGAACATCAGAAATTGTTCCTGCGCAGAAATCCAAATCTAGCATCATCTTCACATTAGAGGCTACTCTTGGCATAACAATGCAAGAAAGTAAAGATACAAATGAGTTGCTACAGAAATAAAAAAACTCCTTGACTCAATAAAAATAAAATTGCAGAAAGTAAAACAATGGATTGTCTCCCATAAGCGCTTTTCTTTAACGCTTTTTAGCTAGGCATAGTGATTTTTATGATGCTCACATAAAGATGAGAGTTGAAACATAAAAGAGAGCATCAAGAAGCATATATAAAATATGTTTAAATCTAACACTCTTCCGATGCATAGGAGCCTTGTAAGAAAACAAATCAATGTAGCACAAAGAGACTAGCGTAGGAAACCAAAACAAGTGCATCATCAAAACTTTCAACATAAAGAGAGGAGACTTAATATTATTGAGATATATAAAACCGTGTCTCCCTCTCTCATAATGACCCGTAGGTCTTAAAGAAACCATCATATAAAAGCAACACAAGAGAAAGCTCAAAACTTTCATCACAAAGAGAGGAAATTTAATAACATGAAGATTTCTATACCCATATTTTCCTCCCTCAAAATAATTTTCAGTGGCATCATGAATAAACTCAACAATATAGCTATCACATAAAGCATTCTTATCATGATCCACATGCATAAAATTATCATTACTCTCCACATAAGCATAATAAATTTCATTAGTAATAGTGGGAGTAAAACTATCACAACCATCATTGTAATCATCATAAATTGCAGGCATAGTATAATCATAATAAACTTTATCCTCCATAGTAGGTGGCACCAAAATACCACTATCATTATAATCATCATAAATTGGAGGCAAAGTATCATCAAAGAAAATTTTCTCCTCAAAACTTGGGGGACTAAAAATATCACATTCATCAACAACGGCTTCCCCAAGCTTAAATTCTTCCATAGCATTAGCAATAATGGTGTTCAAAGAATTTATAGTAATAACATTGCTACCATCATGCAAATAATTTTCCATAGGTTTTTTAATTTTCTCTTCAAAAGCATCATGTCCTAACTCAAGATAAATTTCATAGAGCTCTCTAATTTTGTTGTTGTTTTCCATTAAGCCTAACTAGTGAAATAAAAACAAGAAACAAAAAGATATAATTGCAGAATCTAAAGGAAATACCTTCGAGCACTCACACGTCAGCAACAGTGCTAGAAAATAGCTAAGTAGCTGGAGGATGTGAGTACCTTTTACCTTACCTCCCGGAACGGCGCCAGAAAATAGCTTGATGTCTACGCACGCTTCTATTCTTGTAGACAGTGTTGGGCCTCCAAGTGCAGAGGTTTGTAGAACAGCAGCAAGTTTCCCTCAAGTGAATCACCCAAGGTTTATCGAACTCAGGGAGGTAGAGGTCAAAGTTATCCCTCTCAAGCAACCCTGCAATTAAGATACAAGAAGTCTCTTGTGTCCCCAACACACCTAATACACTTGTCAGATGTATAGCTGCACTAGTTCGGCGAAGAGATATTAAAATACAAGTAATATGGATGATTATAAGTGGTAATTGCAATCTGAAATAAAAATGGCAGCAAGCAAACATGTAGCAGAACTGGTTGTAAACGGTGTTTCAATGCTTAGAAACAAGGCCTAGTGATCATACTTTCACTAGTGGACACTCTCAACAATAATAATATAATTGAATACATAGATATTTCCTCTTCACTATGCTACTCTGAGTTATTCTCTCGTTGGATAACGAACACCAATCCACTGCGTAGGGCTATAAAAGCACACCTTAAAGTCGCATTCCACATCTAGGGAACCCCACACTGTCAACTTGAGCGCCCTAAATAGTACTAGACAAACACCGCAATTTCATAGAGACATCCATAGCAAATAATAACTCATGATAAGTATTCCTGTAATCTTTAGCCTAAGAGCCACACACGATGCGCACACTGTCAACTTCGCACCGTGGGACAAAGGTGACTCCGGAGTTTACATTAATAAAACCACTCAAGTAGCATATAAGATAATGAAGAGTAACATCTATGGATTCAACTGGATTACAAAGCTCATGATCACATAAAGATCACACCATGGGAGAGAGAGAGATAAACCACATAGCTACCGGTAGAGCCCTCAGCCCCGATGAAGAACTACTCCCTCCACATCATGGGAGGCAGCGACGGCGATGAAGATGGCGGTGGCGTCGATGGAGATGGCTCCGGGGGCAATTCCCCATCCCGGCAAGGTGCCGAAACAGAGACTTTTGTCCCTCGAATTAGGGTTTCGGATGGCGGCGGAGCTCTGGAACTTTTCTGGGGAAATCGTCGATCCTTTTAGGGTTTTCGGGGTAGGAGCAATATATAGGCCAAAGGGCGTCGCGAGGCGGTGCACGAGGTGACGACACCACCCCTGGGCGCCGGCAGATCCTTGGCCGCGCCGAGCCCACGTGTGGGGCCCTCGTGGCTCTACTTCGTCTCCCCTTCGGACTCCAGGTGTCTTCTGATAAAATTGGGGCCTCCGTAAATTTTCGTCCAATTCCGAGAATATTTCCAAACTAGCTTTTCTGGAATACAAAAACAACAGAAAACAGGAACTGGCGCTTCGGCATCTTGTTAATAGGTTAGTCCCAGAAAATGTATAAAAGTGACATAAAGTAGATGCAAAACATGTAGCAATTGATATAAAACATGCATGGAACATCAAAAATTATAGATACGTTTGAGACGTATCATGGCCCGCCCATCATACCCACAGCTTGCCGCGCCCAATTCTACTTCCTCTACATTGCCGCCCCCGGCACCAAAATTCTGGATCTTCCCTCCATTTCCAAAACCCTTGTGCCGCCGCCGTGACCTCCTTGCCTTCCGCCTTCTGTGACCATGCCGCCAAAGCCCGTCGGCCTCTCAAACCGAAGGGTCGCAAGCCGCTGGTGGCGTCGCAGCCGAGGAAGAAGGCGATGAAGCGGGAGCCACTGGACCTTCCGGCATCGCCGAACAAGGCGACGATGACCCAAACCGAGCTTCGCACGGTGGCTTCCCATCTTCGGCAAATCCGGTGGCTGAAGGCGAAGGACAAGGCGGCGAGTGAGCCCTCGCCAAAAGAAACCGCCGAGATGTTGATCGCCATGAGCAAAACGAGCTCTACTACAACCGGCGCCTTTGGCGGGTCGCCGTCTGCCCCAGGCTTCTTCGGCGACGCCTACGGCTAACAGACGCAACAGTCACGGCCGTTCATCTTGCCCGACGAGCTGTCCATCGACCTGAACGAGGCGCCCTTATTCGCCGACTCATCGGCACTGCCGCGGACGGCAGCCAAAACTGGCTGTCGGGGGGAATACCTAATAGGTTAACCCGCGGCCCACAAGACCAATGCGACTTATCTGAAGTTCATGGCTGCACCGTTCATGGGCTTACACAAATATGGCCCGACTCAAGATCATGAGGAAGGATCTAGAAGACCGGAGAAGATATAACTTGGGGGACACGAAGATTAGTCTCTAAGTAGGACTCCGGCTCATACTTTCCTTGGGATAGAAATTTCCTTGTAACCTTATGAGCCATCGTCTTTATAATGTGGACTCCAAGGACCTAGAACCCTAAGCAAAAAAGCTATCAAGCTCTGAAGCTCTCAAGCTCCAAACCCTAGTTCTCAAGGCAACTCGACACATCGATCGCCAACCTCTTGTAACACCATATTCATATCAATACCAATCTAGGATAGGCAGGACGTAGGTCTTTACCGCACATTGAGGGGCCGAACTTGGGGAAAAACATTTGTTTTCCTCGTGCCCTGCGATCCTTAGCTCGGAGACGATCGACTCGCACAATCCCACACCTACAAAGTCATCCATGACATCTGACGTGACAAACCCACGACAGTTGGCGCCCACCGTGGGGCCTGCGGTCAAGAGCGTCATGTTCCGCGCTGGATCTGTGCCAGGGACGGAGGATCTCGTCGTCGATTCAAGCTCGGCGATTTCAACAATCTCGGCGACTTCATTGCCAGCCGTTTCAAGCTCGGCGATATCACCATTTACATCAAGGGCAGCAGACAACGTCCCTGATGCGACCGACCCCGACGACGTCTCAGAGATCATATCGACGATCCGTTCGGTGGAAAGATGCGGAATCGAGTTACCCAGCAGCCGGTAAAATTTCGTTGGATTCCAATGGTTGGATCTCCCTGGGCGACTCATACGCTAACTCTCGTCGGAACCCTGACGAAACTCCGCGCGATCTCGGGAAAACAATTACCGAGGTCGACTTAGACTTAAATTCGAAGATCCCTCCAGTGGAACATTGCGGAACACAATCCCGAAGCTACCCACAAAGTTTGAGCCAATTCCAACGGTTGGATCGTCGTCGGCGTCCCGCGCACTAAAGCAGGTTTTCTATCTACGCGAGTTCGCGAATCCAACCATTGAAGCAGTACAACCCTCGTCCGAGTCATACACGATCAGGAGTCAGCACGGAGCCGAACTTTCCAAGAAATAAATCAAGACATCGATGGCCAAATAGATTACGGCGCTGGTTCAAAGGCCCAGCTCACGCGCGTGCAAACTCTTAGGAGAAAAGAGAGAAACACACCAGCCGTATCAAAGTCACGAGGCGTAAAATCACTGCTTCCTGCAGAGATATGACCATGCGACCAAGGATACAGAGGGCAAAAGAAAAAAGAAAAAAGGGATCGCAGATATACAAGGCAGGTGCATGAAGATTTTGCCGCTGCGTCTGAGGTCCGAGCTGCGACTTACTGCTGCATGAAGATTTTGCCATGGACCAGTTCGAGTCAATATATACCAGCTAGTACTACTTGAGTCGCACATGGATCAAAGAGAGTTGTCAAGAAAGAAAAGAAGTGATCAGACGTGCTAGCTTGTTACATATTTGTATAAACATCACTCGTACCGACAAGGATTGCACGAGCAATAACAAGGAAGTACGATCAGCAATATACTAATCTTGGGACGTATGTTACAGCTCACCAACTCAAGGGTCAGGGAAATCAATCAAAGGAAAAAAATCTGGATGGCATGCGTGCGCTGATAGCTAAAAGCAGTCCGGTTATTTGTCGGCTCCCGCGACTTTGGCCATGCAGCAGTAGACAACGACTCAACAGTTCGGCAACCTCGAAGTGGATATACGTCTGAGTCACAACATGCATGGATGCGATCAGCAAGACGACCAGCAGTTACAAAGCTTGCCGACTCGTTGTGGTTGATCTCCAATACCACCGTGGCCTATTTCGTCTTCGACGGATATACATCTACGGTCCGCGGATTATACCGCGACATCAAATTCAGAAGAATAAAAATAAGGTGACTCGTTGTACCAATCATTGGGTCAAATCAGTGAACCGTGGTATCACATTTACAGCTAATCAGAGCTGTTTATTATTAAAGCTATTCAGAGCTATCGTCACAGCTATTGCAGCTGCTTATATCAAAAATCGACTGCCACCTACGCGCGGTCGTACATCAGGATTAGTGAAATAAAGCGGGCACTACCGGTATCCGGGGGATTGTCATTTCGCCTTAATTTGAGTTGCTGAGACATTATTTTCACTAATCTCTAGGTTTCACGGGGGCTTTATAGCTTTATGAGCTCGGCTTATTCTCGTGGAATCGCTCTTTGTGGCAAATTAACCTGGTTATACTCGCCTTAAGTCAGATGCAACTCGCACTATGCGGCCAAAGTACCGGCATGTAGCGTCAATCGAGTCTGATTGCCTATCATGGACTTTCTCGACCCTGAACACACATTAGACCTGGGAAATACTGAGCCGCGCGAGGGCCTACTTAACGGTAACAGAGATAATTCAGAAGGGCTAAAGTACCCGCATGTGGCGTCAATCGAGTCTGAATGCCTATCATTGACTTTCTCGACCCTGAACACACATTAGACCTGTGAAATACTGAGTCGTAACATATGCTATCATGCATCGTACCATTTGCTATCATGCAAAATACCATTTGCTATCATGCAAAATATCATTTATCATGCAGATTATACTATGCTATCATGCAGGGTACCATATGCTATTATGCGGAGTACTAAAGTCTCATCAGAATTATTACCAGCCGTCAAGACTAACATATTATTATCAAGTTTTTATTATTACTTCCTCAAGGGCTTTGCCTTTTGATTTAACAGGAACCTATAACTCGGCCATATGAGTTTGAATTGGCACGACCAGAATTTTTATGATTGAGATAATTATCTCCTGATATCGGCTGATAACGCCACCATTATTTATTTATTTTCAGCCACATCAAGTGGAATTTTTAAGGATGATTCCTTAATTTATATCTAGAGTCTTGACTGGGATTATCTTTTTTCCTAGCGGCCCAACTAATACTTCACAGTTCGGGGTTTATAAGCGATTTCGCTCTACTCCAAATATCATTATTATCTTGAAAGCAACATTTTGCTCAAGTTATTGCAGGATATGACATCAAGCAGGATGATAAAAGCATGCCTGCTTAATGCCCGGGGCTAGGACAATTAAGTTTTTGACTAAATTGAGATATTTTTGAGTCCCGAGCAGCATGATCAAGCATGCAACCCGACCCTCGGGGCTACACATCCACCCACCGGAATTTGGTGATTTCTACTAAATTGATATACCATGTTTATATGCAGATTTCATTTTTTGCAGCACATGAGAATATATATATATATATATCCATTTGAATCAGCGACTCGGAAATCTTTAAATACAGGCTGTGGCTATATACCCTTGAGCCGCCATGATTCAACATGCGCTCAGATGGCTTGTCATGATAACTTGACAAATTATAATACTCTAATGATTGACCAGCTTATTTATGCTTATGGTCTTTTCTGCTTCGATGTCTATGACTCAGCACTTTATACACATTTGGCTGATATATCTTGACGCTCATAAGTTATTATTCTTATAATTTCAGTTAAGTCTTACACCCAACAGGATAAGGTGGTTTTTACCAAAGACTTCGCCGCCTCCACATTAACTCAGAAGGTTCAGCAAGATTTCGTCAGCCTCAAAGGCCCGCGATACTATATCAACAAACGTCAGCGGCTCATCGCTTGTACATCAGCAGCTCAATAAGCCGCTACGCTCGCGACTCATGATCAGCGAGTCGCCAAGTGCAACATTGACAAGTCGGCAAGAACTACATACGTAAGCCCGCAAGATCATCATCAAGACAGAATCTTCCGCCTGATTCTACAAATCACCCGGAAGCTCGGGGGCTAATGTCGGGGGAATACCTAATAGGTTAACCCGCGGCCCACAAGACCAATGCGACTTATCTGAAGTTCATGGCTGCACCGTTCATGGGCTTACACAAATATGGCCCGACTCAAGATCATGAGGAAGGATCTAGAAGACGATCGACTCGCGCAATCCCACACCTACAAAGTCATCCATGACATCTGACGTGACAAACCCACGCAGTGGCGACACGACCGCTTCCCACGGCCGCCTCTTCGGGCATAAAGGCGCCAACGCAGCCGACCCACTCGGCAAGGTGCGTGCTGTTTATCTTGTTGTTGTGCTCATTTATTGTGTTGCCCGGTGGATTATTGTTGTGAGCACTTATTGCCGGCGCCCGGATGCAAATTGTTGTTGTGTGCATTTATTGCCGGCGACCGGTTGCAAATTGTTGTTGTGTGCACTTATTGCCGGCGGCCGTTTTGTGGCGTAGGATGGTGGCGCCGATGCGATGGCGCAACTGATCACCGGTGGTACCTACGGAGGTGCCGGGCATGCCGATCAATTCGGCCAGGGCGATGATGTGGAGGGCGACCAAGGTGAAGAGGAAGAGGAGGACGACGTGCAGGATGGCGACACCGGCGAGATGGACAAGAAGGCTGGTTATAGAGGCCGGACTTGGAGCGACAAGGAGGACGTGTTGTTGTGCGAGTCGTGGATGGCCGTGAGCATGAATGGCACGACCGACGCAAAACCAAATGAAGGAAGTGTGTTGGCTATGCATCCATAAGGACTACACCGAAAGAAGGGCCTATCCACCTTATGATGTGTTGCCCGGTCGCAACCCCAAATCAGTTAAAAGTCGGTGGGGCGTCATACAAACGCTCATCAGCAAGTTCCATGGTTTCCATGCACAAATAATGAATAGAGACGAGAGTAGCAAGAATGACCAAGACAAAGTAAGCCGACCATCTTAACTTGCGCCTTCATTGTAACCGGCCATGTTTACAAACATATTTGACTTGTGTTTATTTGCAAAGTTGAACGATGCCCACTACATGTACATCGACTTGGCGATGGATCACAAGAAGGCTTACAAGTTGATACATTTTTGGGAAGGGCTTCGCGACTGCCTGAAGTGGAAGAGTCATCGGCTGAGCCTGCTCAGCAAGGATGGGGCCGAGGGAGATGAAAGAAAGCTGCCGGCCGCCAGCGCGGATCGTCCATCGATGGGAGTCAAGGCGTGCAATGCGGCCACCATGGCGGGCAAGAAGACGACGGCCTCCTCGTGCAACATCTAAGAGTCGGTCGTCCTCTACGTCAACGAGGTGTCCGCGGCGACGGCTCAGAAGTTGAAGATACACGCCGCCGCCGAAAAAAAGTGGGACGCCTTCTTCGAGATGCAAAAGACCAAGCTCAAGGCCTCGGAGAAGAAAGAGGAGCGTCTGCTCATGGCAACCAACACGAGCGACATGAGCCCCAACCAGAAGGCCTACTTCGTGAGCGAACGGAGGAGCATCCAGGCTGAAAAGGCGGCGGCCGAGGAAGCTGAAGAGGTAGTGCAAAAGGAAGAGGAAGTGAACGAGGATGCCGACGCCTGATTGGCATGCATCATTGCGCCGGGGGCGCCCTATTGATGGCCGGCATTGGAGACTAGTTCTCCGACGCGGCCAAAACTATTTTGATGGCCGGCATTGGAGACTTGTTCTCCGGCGCGCTCCAAACTATGTCATGGCCGGAATTTGATTCTTGTTATCGGGTGGTGGAACAATTTAGTAGCCGAAACTATTGGAGTCTTTTATTAATGCATGCATGAAATGAACGTGTGATTACAACTAGAAAACCTAACCACTACTCGTCATCATCGGATTCGGCCTCCGGTGCCGGTGTTCCAGGCCCGTCGTCCGCTGGCGCGGCGTCCGGAGTTCCCGGCTACCACTCCGGTGCTGGTGCCTGGGGGACGACCGGTGCTGCATGTGCACCAGCCACATGGGACGGCCATGAGACCAAGGTTCCCACGGTGAGAAAGCAGGGCGCGCCAGTGATGGAGTTGCGGGCTCGTCGTCGTGTTGCGGCTCGGCTTCAACAGCCTCCTGATCGGCCTCGACCTTTTGATCGGGGTCGGCCTCCTGATCAGCCTCCTTCTCCTGCTCCTGATCGGCCACCACGGCATCCATCTCCTGCTCCTGATCGGCCACCACGACCTCCTGCTCCGGATCGGCCACCACGGCCTCCTTCTCAGGCAGCGACATCGCGAGCGAGTTGTGGGCGGTGGTGCGCAGACAGAATGTGAGACACGTGCGGCCGGCAAGGAAGGTTATATTGATGCGAAGCGGTGCGGACGCCACTCCAAAGCGACCGGCGGTGGTTGCACGTCGACACCAACGTCGTGTTCCCACGAGACACGAAGGTGAACCGGCGGCGGTTCATGCGCCCGCGAGGTGTTTGATCTATTGCTAGCGTTTTCGGGCCTTTGGGGTGCGCCGCTGTGGGATACACCCTCCATTCGGGCGGACACATTTCCAGCACCCCCAATTGGGAAGTGCTGGACACGGATTTGGAGACCCCGGTGAAGATGCTCTTGGCTATTGCCCCCACCCCACCCCCACCACTAGCACATGCCTTATTCTGATATTTCTTGGAGAGTTGTCGTTGTGAGCTTGCAGTTGCACAACAGCTGTCGTTGGCATCCAAACAGACCCACACCTCACCTCAGCTCTGGGATGTGTGGGTCAATCTCGAGCACATGGCATGTCTCGCTGGTTTTTCCCTTGCCAACATGCCTTTCGCCCGCTCAATGTCAGGTACGGCGCACGCGCGGAGTCTTTGCTTCACCGAGCCATCGACGACTGAAGGGAGAAGCCGCAGCGCAGAGGACCAGACGAGCTCAACAGGATGTTTCGCGCCATGCAGGTCGTGCTCAGGTACGGTGAATTCTGCAGATGAGCAAATCGATACTGGCACAATTGTGCGGCACAATACTATATTTGTTCTCTCATTTTCGAAATGCTATGTGTATGTGTTTATGTCTGTTGCAGGGGGAGATGAGCGGAGCTGCGCCGGCGGCGATGGCTGGCTTCGGCAGCCGCTACTGCGGCTACTCCACGGCCTCAAACTCCCAGAGGTTGGCCGGGAAGGTGGCCGTAATCACGGGCGCTGTCAGTGGCATTGGCAAGGCGACCGCGGCGGAGTTCGTTAGGAACGGCGCCAAGGTGATCCTCACCGATATCCAGGACGACCTCGGCCCCGCCGTCGCTGCCGAGCTCGGGCCGGACGCCAGCTACGCCCGCTGCGACGTCACGGACGAGACGCAGATCGCCGCCACTGTCGACCTCGCGGTGGCGCGGCACGGCCGGCTGGACATCATGTACAACCATGCAGGTGTCACGGGGCCCATGGCCATGGACTCCATCGCGTCCCTCGACCTCGCCGACTATGACCGCACCATGGCGGTCAACACGCGGTCGGCCGTGGCTGGGATCAAGCACGCGGCGCGCGTCATGGTGCCGCGCCAGACTGGCTGCATCATCTGCACGGCGAGCACCGCGGGCGTGATCGGCGGCGTCATCGCGCCGCCGTACAGCATCTCCAAGGCCGCCGTCATTGGTGCTGTGCGGGCCGTGGCCGGGGCGCTCGGGCGCCACGGCGTGCGTGTCAATGCAATCTCGCCGCACGCCATCGCTACGCCGTTCGGACTGGGCGGGCTGGCGGAGCTGCTCCCGGGGGCGAGCGAGGAGGAACTGAGGCGGCTGGTGGAGAAAGCAATGAACGAGATGGGTGGCGGAACTGTGCTGGAGGTGGAGGACATCGCTAGGGCGGCCGTGTACCTGGCGTCCGACGAGGCCAAGTATGTGAACGGGCATAACCTTGTCGTCGACGGCGGCTTCACGGTTGGCAAGCTGATCAAGGCCTAGCGAGGATTGCATGGCATGACTGTCATCGTCGTAGTGAAGAATGGACACCCATACCGTTTGTGTTAGTGTTTGGAGATATCACGAGACCGGATGTTTGAACCTGTCTTCTTTTCTTTTTCTAAGTCGATTATTGCGGCTTGACATATCCTTGCATATTTTCAATAAAATTATGTTTGTGTGCAATCAAGAATGCAGTGTTACCCTTTGCCCTTCCTTAAATTGCTAGCCACTTAAAATGCTGGCCACAACATTGGAGTCTCCCTGCCAAGGTATAAGTACCTCTCGGGCTGGTCCGCTATCCTTCTCTCTGCTGGCGGCAGAATTGTCCTGCTCAATGCTGTACTTGACGCCCTCCACACCTTCGCCATGGGCGCGGTGGAGCTGCCACCTGCGCTGCTGCGAGTGATCGAGGGGCTCCGGCGGTCCTTCCTTTGGAACGTCAAAGACCGGCCCAGCGGCGCTCGGTGCCTTGTGGCCTGGAAAGATGTCTGCCGATCAAAAGAAGAAGGAGGTCTTGGGATCAAAAATCTTGCTGACAAAAATGAGTGCCTGCAGCTCAAACTGCTCCACCGCCTCTATGCTCATGCAAACGCGCCCTGGCCTCGCTGGGTTTGGACCACCAGTGGCGATCGGCTCCAGCTCGAGCCACACTGGAAGCACCTCCAGGACCTGCTCCCCCTGTACAGAGGTATCTCTGAGTCTGCCGTGGGCGACGGGCGGCACACCGCGTTCTGGATGGACTGCTGGCTGCCGGGTGGCGCCCTGTGCAACCAGATGCCTGCACTCTTCTCCCACGCTCTCGACACCGAAGCCTCTGTCGCTGAGGTTTTCCGCCGCGGCGTACGCCCATCTCTGGTCCCGCGCTTAAACACCGCGGGCGAGCGGCAAATGGTCACCTTGTCTCACCTGTTAGCGGCTGTCAACATCTCCTCGGAGGGTGACGTTCGGGCTTTGACACGGTGCAAGAAGAAGACCGGGGCTCTCGACGCCGCCGCTCTGTACAAGCTCCGCGCTTGGGGTGGCGTGCAGTCGCCGTCGCATGACTTTGTCTGGGGAAATCATGCACCGGTGAAAGTGCAGTTCTTCGCCTGGCTGCTGTCCAAGTGCAGGATCCAATCCCGCAGCGCAAAAAAAATTCTGACGCCTGCTGAAGCTGTCTGCCCAATTTGTGCTGCTCCTGAGGAAACTGCCAACCATATCTTCTTCGAATGCCAGTTTACAATCAGCTTCTGGGCCTCGGTGGGTTTCCGCGTCCCTCCTGGCGTTGATGTTCGTGAGTTCTACTCCTACCCAGCTCCTGATGCGGTGCCATCTGCTACGGCGTCCACCTTCATCCTCCTCTGCTGTTGGTGTCTTTGGAAACACAGAAACGCTGTGGCCTTCAGAGAGCAGCGGCCCAGCTTGCCCCTGCTCCACAAAACCTGCCGTGATGAAGCTCGGCTCTGGAAAGTCAGGCTGCCCACAGCCCGTGCGGCGGATGCTGATGCCTGTAATCCCCTTTGTCCCCAACTCTTCTTTCCCCCATGTAAACATCATCCGACCATTTGGGGTCTTCATATATACAAATAGAAAAAATTCAGGTGGGGTTTTTCCCCCCCCCGGTGACACTTCAAAAAAAAAAGGTCGTTATTTAAGGTGCAACGAGTGATTCAGTTCTCGCCTTTTCCACAAGGGCATCAACAATGGCTAAGTCATATCTCAATACTAGTTTATTAGCATGATATTATGGGCAAAACACTAATGTGGCAGTGTATTTAACGAGAAAAGAGAGCAATATTATATCTGCAAAAAAGAAATTACTCTTCAAGCACATAAAAAATTAGTTCAAAATAAATAAATAAATACAATCTCATTTATATACAACTCTTCAGTGACAATGCATTCGGATGGTTGATTAAACTAATATCTATGATTACGTGCTATAATAAATTAATAACCAATACATTGAACATTAAAAAAACATTGGAGGAGGTCTGAGTCTAACATTTTTTCTCTAAAAAGACACATATTTGTGCCCCACGCCCTTAATTTGTGGTGAAGAGTGTGAATTTCTGATGTGGGTGTTCTATGGGAATTTGTTCCCTGAGCTCACCATACGTTGGTCAGCATTTACACGAAACCATAAATTCAAAGCCTTCGATCATACTTTCTGTGATACTTTATCTCAGGATGACCTATATTACGACGAGTTTTGCCGTAGGTGGACACTGGAAGTCTGGATGTGCAAGATGTGGCCATTAAAGTTTCACAGTCATGTTTTTACCATTTGGGAGAAACATAAGTGAGACAATTCTAAGTTTTTTATTCACATATTATTGCTAGCAAATTGTTTTTTGCTTGGGGCAGAAACTAAATGTTTTTTGTTGTGATTCTTTTCGTATCATATTTTATAATGTTGCACAACATTTGATGATTTTTTTTTTGAAATTTTTGCTACCATTGTAAGTCAAAAAGTCACGTCCTAAAATTAGTGGGTGCATCTATATCCAGCTCAATCACAACTTTCCCTCTATTTGGGTTGAGCTAATGTCAACGAGTTTTCCATATCCGCCTGCCCAGTATCGCACGATCTCGATCAGCCCTGGACCCCGGTGTGGGCCATTGAAAACGCAACTACCGTATGGGCTGCAAGCAGAGCATGGCTCAGCCTGGATTTGTTGGCGACGTACGTAGTTGTGCACGCTGCCCATGCGTAGTTTTCTTGGATCCACTGGTGCTGCACGCAAGTTTCCTTTGTTTGTGTCACACTGTCACATGATTGCTCCATTGTACAGAAGTGCGCGCCCACTACATCCATCGAGCTTTAAGGGCCACTTCGTTTGAGTTTCCAAAACAGATTCGGGGTGCCAAACCGCTAAAACCGAAAAAAAGTCTCCAGCTACTCGATAGCTTTTTTCCACCGCGAAACCGTTTCCCTTCACGTTTGGAGAAATTGCTCGCGAGGTGTTTCTGGGCAGATTCCCACAAAGGGGCCGAAGCGGTAACGAGGCTTGCCCCTCGGTTTCGTTTTATTTACGGGATACCTGCCACCGCAGGGAAACACAGAAAACGGTCAACCCTGTCCCCGACCCGAGTCGCTCCTCTCTCTCTCCTTTCTCTCGTCTCGCTCGCTCGCCCGATGGGATCGAGGAAATAGGGTTCCTCCGCCGCCTCCCCGCCTGCTGCTCCGATCTCCTCCGACCGCCGCCTCCCCAGCTCCTCCGACCTCCGCCGCCGTCCACGTCTCCATCCGTCGTCGTCCACGTTTCCATCCCCGCATCCTCCGACCGCCGCCGTCCACGTCTCCATCTCCTCCGACCGCCGCCATCCACGTCTCCATCTTCTCCGACCGCCGCCTCCCCAACTCCTCCGACCCGCCGAGCATCTCGTCCGGCCGCCGCCTCCAAGCTCGCAAGTCGCCAACCTCCGCCGCCGACGATGTCGACCTCCCAGCCGCCGGTAACCAGCTCGTCCCCTCTTTTATTTTCTAAATAAAGGTGACCATGAATGATGTTGTTTTTGCGTAGTATGCTGCTCTGTTTTTGGTGTTTTTAGATCACCAATTTGTACATTATATGCTCATTTTCTTGTCTAGTACGAACTTGTGTATATGTTCACATTATATGCTCATTTGCGTAGTAAGCTTTATGATCAATATTTTGAGCAGTTTGAGCGATGCGCATATGTTCACGAGGACAGCGCATCTTATACCGGTGGATTCGCTCCCTCCTCATCTGATGCGCCATGGCAGCACTCCGACAGAGCATCGCCGAAGGAATTGTTACTTGAGAAGTTATGGTTATTGTAATTTCCAATTACTATGACATTTCTTTTATTTTGGCATGTACTGAAATTATAATGGGAAACTATGTTTTTATTATCATCTACCTTTTATTTTATTTCTATCTATTTTTATACTTATATGTAATATATCATTGCTTTTACTATGTATGAAATCAAATTTAGGGGCGTTATAGACATCTCACAACCCAACAAAGCGAAAAAACCAAAACTGCACAAGCCCAAAAGAAGTGTTCAAACCAGTTTTTAGTAGTTTCTCCCCACAACAGTTTCTCCCCATCGGAATCCAGAAACCGGTTTCTGCATAAGCAGAAACCCAAAAGAAGTGGCCCTAAATCCTTGTACGCATGCATGTCTAAGGTTTCTGTGCATGCCTGATAAAGAGGCCACAAGAAATGAAATCATTTCCCCAAATTTAGACGTAGCGACATGTGTCATCCCTAGCTAGGACGAAACATGAAGCGATCCAGTCGCTACGCGCATCTTCTTGCCGATGGATTTCGGTACAAAGATGGTCTTGGTTGGGTTTTACCCATCTTAGGATTTTATTATACGGGACAAATAGACAAGATAAATATTTTAATACCACAAATATAACATACCAATGTACATGTATAATTCTATTTACCACAATCACAGTAAACATTGAAGAACATAAATTTAGTCATTATGTTCGCAAATTGCATTAGAAAATCGTTTGTGGTCCCTCTATGTGTGTGGGATGTGATTCGCTTTCTGCTCTGTCTGGATTTTCGTCAGTATCATCGTTCGTTTAATCCCACCCCGACAAGGATCGTGGTCTAGTCCACGTGGGTCAGTCGAGATCGACTAGGACAGAATTTGATCCCAGCCAATGCTAAAAACTGCATTCGGTTAACCCTCGCCCCGGCCTTTCTCTCCCCGTCCAGTCCATTCTGTGAAAAAAAAAACATCTAGTCCCGTGGAGGCGGTAGAGGCGGCAACGAGTGCGGGCGGAGGCAGAGCAGTGCCGCAGTGACTGTACTGTTTTGGACAGGGGTTGAGAAGGGAACGTCACCTCTGTCTCCTTTGGGTGCGCCAGAGGGGACCGACTAGAAACACGCTCGCTCGCCCTCCCGCGGGTAACGGGTGAGCCCTAGCATCTCCTCCTCCTCCGGTCTCCTCTACCTCCCTCTCCTTGCCGCCGCCGCCGGCATAGACCGCTGGGCTTCTCCCGCGCGGGGCTGGCGGCGGCAGGCCTGCTTCTTCCCGTGCGCGCGCAGGGAGGGGCGAGATCTCCTGGCGGCGGCAATGCTTCTCGGCGGCCCGGTTTGGCGGCGTGAACTCCCACGTCCGGGTGGAGTGCGAGGCGACGGCACGACCGTTGGTCGCTAGGAGGCGTGGTAGCGTGCTCGCGACCGGCGACGCCCTGCCGGCCCAGATCTAGGCCCTTTGGGGCCCATCTGGGCCTGGGCGGGGCGCGGCAGGCGTGGTGGCACCTCCTCCAGTGGCTAACGAGCAAAGACATGGCTTGGGTTAGCGGCTCCGGCGGTGCCCTTGCTGCAATGCGGCGGCGGGACTTCACGAGCCCAATCGGGCTCGGCCGAGCCAGTGAGGGCCTGGTTTGACCTGCAGCTGCATCCGGTCGGCTACCGCCTCACGGCGGTGGAGGCAGTTCCCTCCCGTGTGCCGTTGTACCGCTGACCCTCGCTGGCGTTTTTGCTTTTCGGTTCTACCGGCCTCGTGTCGTGGGCCACGGTGAGACGGCGGTGATGACTGCAAGACCGTGGTGGCGTGTGCTGGTGGGTGGCAAGTTCGGTGGAGCAGGTGTGGTTTCTTAGAGGTCGGGAGAAATCCCTGCCGTCTCGGCACCGACGCGGTGACGCCTACGGGTGTCGCTTTCTTTCTGAAGGGTGTCGGGTATATCTCTTCCCCACCCCCGTTGCGGACCGGGGGAAACCCTAGGATGTGTACCCGGGGTAAACCCATGGAACCGTCCGGGCAGCAGCGTCGGAGTCGTCGCTTTCCTTCTTGAAGGTGTTGCTTGGTTCGTGGCGTTTCAGAACGCTAGGAGTGTGGTGGAAATTCTTCAGAGGGCGCAGCGGTTGAGAGTTATCATTGTTTTCGTCGAACCGCCGGTGTCGGCATTGTTTTCTTTTTTCTTTTCTTTTGGACTTGATCTGTGCTGCTTGACCCCAGCGACGATATGACATTTGTATCGGTTGGTTGCTATATTAATATAGAGGGATGTAAGCCTGTTTCATGGTCCTTTGGTGCTCCACCATCTTCTCCTCCAGTTGCTCAGTCCCTACCCGCTTCGTCGTGGATGTTGCCTCGGAATCGTGAGAGAGGCGTAGGGCGACGTGCGAGAGAGATTTTTTTTGCCAGGACGAGACGAGGAGAATACTTCCATGTTTTTCCCGTGTTTGGAGAAAAAAGACGGGTGCGGGGTCCCGACGGGGGTTAACGGAATGCAGTTTTACCTTGGTCCCAGGCGGGTTGATCCGGATTGGACAACGACCCGGCCAGGGTGTGATTAAACGAAGGAAGACTTAATAAGATGTAATTTAAGGGAAATCATCTTTAACTCATAGGTGTATTAAGATGTCAACAAATTTCAAACAAAAAATTCGGATGTACACTCGGATATTCTATGTTGGCATAAAGAGTTTCGTGGAAAAATGACTGTGGCCTGTGTAAAAATACAATTTTAAGATGTAAATTACGTTACCGGTCAGCTCGCTTCTACCTCAACTCCTCCGCCTCCCAGCTCCCAGGCTCCTTCGCCGCCGGCTGCATCCATCCCGCCGCCAGCCCCATCCATCCCCACCCGCACGCCCCAAGATCCCGTGCCGGCCGACGAGCTCGAGCTCGGACAGGGTCCGGCGCTGCTCGCTGCTCCGTCCGACGACTTGTGCCTACAGGCCTGCTCCGCCCGGCGACCTAACTACACCCCGCTCGACGACCAGGAGACCGACGACCCGGCCGGGAGCTCATCCAGGACAGGAGCCCGACGACCAGGACCTCTCCTTCTCCCTCGAGGCCTCCACCAGGACTTCTCCCTCGCCACCGGGCCAGCTCCACCTCGTCTTGGACCAGAAAGGTTAGCTTTTGTTGCTGGACTTACATTTTCTAAGCTGCCACTCTGTAGATGGTCTGTCGATGCTAATCTATGCAGTTCGTAGATGAATTGTAGATGATTCTTGCAGATGTGTGATATTTTGTATATGATCTGTAGATGTTTGTCACTAATAGTTGCTGGCTGTTGCTGCTAGCTGCAAGCCTTCCTTCAGCTCCTGTGTGATGTGCAGCATCCTTTAGCTTAGTACTAGGGAACTTAGCGCGGCAATGCCGCGTTCGTGAAGTAAATAAAATTTAAATTTGGTAATGTGCACATTTAAAAATTGTGTAGGTTTGAAAATTAGTGAAATTCAAAGGAGTTTGCGTTTAAGAATTGTTTAGATTTCGAAAATTGTTCAAGTTGGGGTGTTTTTTAGGTTCGAATTATTTTTACGTTTGTAAAATGAGTAGATTTCAAAGATATTTAAAATTTTGAAATATGTAAATTTGAAATCTGAATTTATGGTATAAATAATCAGCATTTATTTTTGTGAGGGTATTTGTAGAAATAGAAAAAATAGCTGGAAACCCGTCGGGTTCAAAATGCTGAAATCCTTTTTTTCCTTTTTTCGGCGGGAAAATAGAAAAAATAGCTGGAAAACTAATGCAACAAATATTCAATAAAATGGACATTTATTAGTTCGTGTGGAACGTTTGAAAATGTCTTAAATTTTAAAATTTCTTAAATTTTGAAGTTTGTGTAATGTTTTTTTTTAATAACTTTTGTGTGGGAAGACTGAAAATTTGATGAATTTGGAAAATTTTGATATATTGTTTGCGTTTTTTTTTGTGCGCAACGTATCTTTGGTGCAACTTTTGTGTTAAAAGTGGGCGGTGACACTATCAAATGCAATAAAAACATTAAAGTAGCAAAAATAGCAGTTAGGTAAATGTTTTATTAAATTTTGGAATAATTCAAGTTGTACAATAAATATTACAACTTATGGAGTTATTGCGAAGACAGATCAATCGTTTTACTGGTTGAACACAAATTTCAATGTTTTTTACAAATCTATTACAGCAGATTGAAATTGAAAAAGGAAAATTACAATTGTTTTGCAAGCTATAATGTCTTGCATTTATTTTTCTTCTTTTTGATCATTATTCCAATGTTGTTTTACTGTAAAACAAAAGAAAAGCAAAAAACAGAAGAAAACAAATACAAAGATGGGGTTAAATGGAGGTGAGATGTCATTTTCACAAATTTTATATTTGATAGTCTAGTTGTTTTAATTAAGCAGGAATTATAGTTGTTTAATGATGCATGGAAATGTGTTAGATGTAAAGATTTTAATTTTCTGAAAATTTTGGTATATTAGTTGAATTATGGTTTGAAAGATATGAATTTTACAATTTGCATGCATTTTGAATTATGGTTTGAAAGATATGAATTTCACAATTTGGCAGCATTTTTCAGTAATTATTTGAAAACTGACAGAGGGTCCCACATGTCAGATTTTTTTATTAATTTTGAAATTCTGTACGTAAATGCTAGAATGCTGACAGGTGGACCCGGGCTGACGTCGTTTGGTGACGTCAGCCGGCGGTGGAGACGCCGGAGCTGCCGAGCTCGCGCCCGGGCAGCGGCGAATGCGCGGGAGGCTGAGAGCGGGCGGATCTGCGCGCCGGCGTGGAGGCGAGTCGAACGGGCGCCGCGGCGAACCATTTGGTTGCCGGAATCGCCGGTGGCGAGCAATTCCGCGGTGGTGGACGTCGAGATGAACCGTGGTGGTGTGGCGGCGATTCCGGCCGTCCCGCCACGCGTTCCTCGGCGAGGATGGAGAGAGCGCGGCGGCGGAGGTCGCTGTGGGCCTCGATCTGAAGGAGGAGAAGCGGAGCGACGGCACGACGCGTCGGCGGCGCCGGCGACCTCCGCGTCGCGCGCGAGAGAGAAAGGGGGAGGGGGGATTTTGCGGACGGTTTTGCACAAAAATCCGTGTATTTTCGTGGAATCGCAAACAGGTTTAATAAGTTCCTGTCAGTGAGGAGCTGCGGACAGAGGCGCATTTTCTAATTTGTAGAGGGTTTTTTTGCAATAATACGCAAAAAATCTACTGTAGCGCCGCACTGTAGCTACTGTATCTACTGTAGCATGCTGCAGTGCGCGGATCCTTCAAGCTATTATATATAGTAGTGATGTGGTTGAGTGCTGGTCTGCTGCTACTTAAGCTAGTGTGGCTGCAAAAAAATTTAGGCTTATATATGCCAGAAATGTCAAAACTGGCCTTCCCTGTTTCAGTTTTGTAGATGATTCATGCACATGTTTGAAAATTTGCATATGACTTGTAGATGATTGCCGCAGGTGTGTGATAATTTGTCTACACTTTTTAGATGCTAAGTAAATAAGTAATACAATTTGTACATGGCAGTGAAAAAATTGTTATTAACAGTGAGCACATTTTTTATAATGTTAGTATCATGTTTTTACTTTTCAGTTCCAGTATTCACAATGCTTATCTTTTTGTAGTTCACTTCTTATTTTTAGTGTTTTAAATACGAGATATATCGGCGAAGGAATGTAGCAACTAGGAATATCATGACTACTGTCACGCTTATGTATTATTATGTGTGGTTACATTTTGCCTTAAGCGTCGCCTAAGGCGGATGCCTTTAAAACAATGGCGAAGACCAATATTTCTGGGTGTAGACATTCAAAGGCTCCACATGAAATAAAATGCACACAGGTCATAATTGATCGTGACTCCTCATGCACACACGCAAAAAGTACTTGGTCTATGTGTGGGTGTAGACATTTAAAGGCTTGGCATTTTATTGGCTCCAATGCAAATATCACAGGATATTGATATTGAGGTTGAATGCCAATTCCTGTTTGGATGGTCAAATTGTTGAATTGCACTTGTATGAGAGTATGATCAATGTTTAAAAAATATTTTCTGTACAACATGTGAACTACGCTGGTGAATTAGGCTTTACAGATTGTGAATTTCATATGCTGTTTATTGACAAATGCCCTATGAGGGTCAACCGGCTAGAAGCAATTATGCCACAGCATTTTCTAAGCTTCTTCGCATCAGCAAAACAAAACATAATTCGATGGAAATAGCCACTGCATGCCAGATTAAGCCTTTATCCTGCTCACTAGTGCAGCTGTTGTGCGCCAGATTAATTACTCCATCTTATTTCACAGTATATTTTCTATGCAAGTTTTGTTACAATACTGTTGATGCTATCATTTCTTAGCTACCTTCTGATTGCCAGCTTACCTGATCCTGATCCAAAATTAACCTATAGGGCCACACAGACAAGCAGGTTCCTCATGGCCCAGGATCTCCAATACTAGCTGTGTGTCTAGGTATCAATGACTACAAGACGAGTTCTTTCTGACCTTTCGCCCTGTGCGGATCGTCATTTAAATAGCTGGGTTCAGGGCAGTAGATCTCTCCCTTTGCAGCAGAATTGCGTTTTCCCGTTACCTCCAAAGCTCTGTTGCCCCGGGGTATGGCATGCCGCTTGTTCAGCCGTCTTACAGTTGTCCATGCTCAAGGTTCAGCCTATCAATTTTAGTTAAGTTTTGCTGCTCGTGTTTGTGTTTCATGGTCCTACAAGGCTTGCTATGATGATTAGCACTACAGTCCTGACATTCTGTTGTTATTGGTCACTACCTCCTCTACAAAATAGATTATGCTGAGAAAGTACACAATGAAAACTTCTTTATCTTTGACAGCTAATTAGTAAAAAACTATTCAGCTTGGTTAGGTGGAAATGGTGTCATTAGATTCCTAAATTCCCATTCCATCGTCAAATTTAAACTGAACATGTTACAAGGTGTGGAAAATTTCAGTTAATAATGACATATGATGCCTGTGTGTATGTTGGTAGTCATGTTCATGTAAAGAGAACTTGGAAGAGGTTTAGATAGAGACGTGACTCCAGGGAAAAAGGTGAAGGAAAGAGAGAGAGTAGAACAAAAGACAAGCGAAGTAAATAATCTATAAACGGCATCTTATCCCAAATGTCAATGCCAGCATTAGAAAACAATTTATGTTTTCAGTTCAGTTTTAGTGAATCGAGTGAAATGAGGAGTATCTGAGTTGAAATAAATGAATAATTGTGGGAGGTATTTAGGCATCTAGCACAGAAGTAATTAAACATCTGTTCTATTAAAAGTAGTTTAAAACCCATGGACTTATAGGGGGTTCTTAATGTGTCCTCGCTAAGTTATAGGTATGATCACATTGTTAAACTGTTGAAATAGGTTAAACTTTTTATTTGTATCCTTTGCCGTATCTCGTATGGTTGTTCATTAGACTGACCACTGGTGGTATTTGTTCTCTATTTCAGGGTATCCAATCATGGATGGGGCAAATGACGCAAACCCTTCATGTAAACTCCACACAAGACTGAGACTCTGGGAGTTTACAGACCGATATATATTTGAACCAATTGATGGTCTCGCTGACTTTTATTTGTCAGTTAGCCGGGCTAGTGGATCAATGAATTTAGTTGAAGAGTTGCCACCACGTAGCCCGTCCACGAGTCCTAAAGTTCGAACGGTGTATGGTGTGATAGGAGTTCTCAAACTTGCAGTTGGGTCGTACTTTCTGGTGATCACCGACCGTGATTGTGTGGGATCCTACTTGGGACATGCAATTTTCAAAGTGACAGGACTGAAAGTTCTTTCCTGCAATGACTCGCCTAACACTTCTTCTGAGCAGGTCTAAAAATGCTTATTTGCGCCTAGTTTTATTTTTTCACCTATATTCCATTTAAACATGCTATTGAACTGTGAGCAGAAAAAAATGGAATCTGAAATTTCGGAACTCCTGGATGCTGCAGAGAGGACCATGGGCCTCTACTTCTCGTACGATATCAACTTAACACTTAAGTGAGTATGTTAATTACGAAACATTGCCTGTTACACTCTGTGTCTTTTGGTTACTGTCGAGTAATTTGAAATGTGAATGCAACGAGGTTACAATACATTATGCATGGCCTCTCAATTGGCTTTATATCTCTGTCCCTGATATTCCAGTTCACAGAGGCTATATGATATTGGTGACGAGTTCAAATCACATCCTCTTTGGAGACAGGTTTGATTCTTTCTCATTTCTGGTTCTAGAAATCGCTTACATATGGAAGGCCTGATCATTGTTCCATTGTTTCTTGTAATGTGCGAGGCTTTGTTGCTTATCCTTTAATTCTACATGTACCAGCACGAGCCCATCTTTGCTACCTTTTTTCCTGTTGCACCTTCAGCTATCAGTATAAAACTATTCTTGCTCAGATGAATGAACATTATTCTTTTCAGGCAGAACCGAGATTTCTATGGAATAGCTATTTGTTGGAACCTCTAATTGAGAACACAGTAAGATATTTTTTACCATTTACTCAGTTTCAAGGAGTTAGAACCAATATCTGCATAGTGTTTGATTCCTGTTTTTTCCCCATTAGCAGCTGGACCAGTACTTGTTGCCAGTCATTCAAGGCAGTATCCTTGTCACATCATGGGATATACACTTTGTCAATACCAGATATATAAGATGATATATTTTTATTTCAAACACGGGGAATCCTTCCTGATAATTTTTTTTTTTTTTTTTTTGCGATTTTCCTTCCTGATAATATGAGCTGCTGCAACTTAACTAAAATATCAGGTTTTCAGAATATCCACGCAGAAGTTGGGTCAGAGAAGGTAGATGTGACCCTCATTGCACGGAGGTGCACGGGTAGGATAGGTGAGGTTTATGAAGCATAAAAATAAGATTGTTCACAAGTTTTCTTCAATTAATGCTACTGGTATATACGCAAACACTGTTTTGTTATAACGTTATCCTGATTTATTGTTCTCGAGAAACTCAACTCCCTATGATCGAATAATAGTGCATGAGATTATTTTTTTAACTGAAGGTACTCGTATGTGGAGACGAGGAGCTGATCCAGAGGGTTATACAGCAAACTTCGTCGAATCGGAGCAGATAGTGCAATCAAAAGGTTATACAGCATCGTATGTACAAGTAAGTTTCTTCAGACATACAAACAGCTTCATCATTTCCTTTATTTTAATATATGTGTTAATAGTTCATTAGTTTTTCTGGGTTGTTAAAATAAATTCTTTGACTACCTTTAAATATCTTGACAAAATTATATATTTTGTAGGTACGAGGTTCTATGCCATTCTTGTGGGAGCAGATTGTTGATTTGACATACAAACCTAGCTTCGACGTTGTTAGACAAGAGAAAGCGGTGAACTTTCTCAATCCTTTGTTTTGATGACCTTGTGATATACACCAATATGCCTTTGGATGAACTTGTTTTTCTATAATGCTATCTTTTCTTTCCTCCTAATTTTTCTTGGGCTTCTTTCTCTGTTCTTCAGCCACGTGTACTTGAGAGGCACTTTAATGACTTAAAAGAGAAATATGGAGCTGTCTTGGCTGTTGATCTCGTGAACACAGTAAGTACTGTGCTCTTGGACTTCTAACTCAATGTTGTGTTCTGTCCAAAATAAGAGGTATTTGCTTCAGAAAATAGCATCGCATGTGTGTTCTGCCCCGTTTAAGCTGTCCGTTTAACAAATCAGATTCATATTCTTCATTTTAAGAATTGATGATTTCCCATAATTATTTGTATACTTGCATGCCACTTATTTCTTTGGCATATTTTATTTGTTGACATGCAATTAAATTGTTCCTTAAGCTTATGTTACGTAGAGCTTTATCAAATTTGTATAATACAAGATGAAACGTTTACTGACAGATTTTTCATTAGGATAGAGCACTTCCATATTCTGCTTTTAAGCTTTATTCTGTTTTCCATGTAATGTATATCCTGTACCTTTCTTTATTCCTATATGGCTATATTCAGAATGGTGGTGAAGGGCGACTCCGTGAAAGATATGCAAAATCTATTGAACCTATTCTCAATGATGATTTAAGGTAATGCTTTCTTTGGCTGTTTTTACGCACTGTGGAGTTATCATATCACATTTTAGTAGCTAAGTGTGTATCTAAGTTCGTTTCTTGCAGATATGTGCATTTTGACTTCCATCGTATTTGTGGTCATATTCATTTCGAGCGCCTTTCTCAGCTCTATGAGCAAATTGAGGATTATCTGAAGAAACACAGGTATGTTGCAAGAATATATAATATGTGTGTTCCATGACATACTACTATCATTTTTGCACATTTAAGTTTGATTTTACTTTCTTCGGTTGCATATTTTCACTTCCTTTTCTGCAATCAGGCAATATCTTAACCATTGAGAGGTGCATCGATGTTCATCCCTTTAAAATTACACAAATATTATAGCATGAATATATAGGGTTGATATGATCTGCTTGCTCTTTGAGGTATTCCAAGATTGTGCAACTTATATGCAAGGCGTGGATCATTGATGCACTACTAGTTTTGTTTTGTGTACTTTCTAGCTTCTTGTAGCTGTTAATCATTTCATGGCGCTTGCTAGTAAAGTGACGTAATATGTTGGTGGTGCTTGATGCTTGGTTTTACAATATAAGAAGTGCTACCATCATATACTCACAATCATGTGCTCTTCTTATCAAATAATGATTCCTTTTCTACTGCACTTCTAAGATTTGAGTATTAGTTGGAGCCTTGGAAGAACTAGTGCATATGTTTCTTTTGATAAACGGAGTTTCTGGCAGAGTAGGGAAAATGAAGCGTATCTACTGCTGTGTTGGCACTTGGCCATACTCTTGGTAACTGTCTTGTATAGCTGTTCGAGATTTCTCTGCCTTAAGGAAGAAAGGGAAAGAAAAATCTGAGGATGTATGTACATTTGTGTACTATATGTTCGCTCCTGATTTATTTTTGGAGATTCTTATATCTTTGGATGGTATGGCTGATAATTTTCTGGTAAAGGTACTTCTTATTGAATGAGAAAGGCGAGAAAATTCAGGAGCAGAATGGCACTGTCAGAACAAATTGTATTGACTGCTTAGATCGTACCAATGTAACTCAGGTACATGGTTGCAACTTCCAAGTACAACTTTATGTCTATCCTATGGATCTCAATTTTAACAATAATTATTGATATCCATTAACACCTATGTTAATTAACTTGTCATGGCTCCCACATTAGTCACATGGGCTTTAGTTTATCGAACTACTTGTAGTTCCAATGTGTAGGATCAGAGATGATGACAGGAGGGGGTGGGGGTGTGACCATGTGGATAGGAGACCTTTTAAAACCTTCTAGTCAAAACCGGGTGTTGTGAAGAACTCACGAAAACTGATTTTGAACAATTCAATGCCTAATACTCTAGCATTAGCTAAGTGCATGGTGCACCAACACCCTTCATCTAGGTCGAGGTAATCCTAGTTTTGTTTTACATTAGGCAATCCTTCCTATGCTTACAAGCAAGCAATGAAATTCTAGAGATGTAAAAGCACAAACTAAAGAACAATATGTAAACCACACAAGGAGACAATAATCTCTTTCTTATGGTGATGAATTCATTATTTCGTTCATTTCTCCTTCTTAAGTCACTCATTAATTTATTCTTCAGTCATAATCTTTTCTCAGTTTCTTTTCTCATTATTTTGTTCAGTAGTATAAGGAAGTCACTCATTATTTTATTCTTCAGTCTTAGTCTTTTCTCAGTTTCTTTTCTCATTATTTTTTCAGTATTGTTTCTTATTATTTTCTTAGTCTAAGTTTACTTTCTCAGTCATAGTCTTTTGTCAATTCCTTTTCTCATTTATTTTTGGTATCATTTTTCATTATCTTCTCTGATTTTCTCATTATTTCGTTCATTTTTACTCAGTATTGTTTCTTATTGTTTTCTCTGTCTAATTTTACTTTCTCTCATTTATTTCTGATATCATTCTTCATTATCTTCTCTTATTTTCTCATTATTTCGTTCATTTTCCCCCAGTCCTCATTGATTTAGTCTTTATGTCAGTTTCTCAGATTTTTATCTCATTAATTTAGACATTATGTCAACAATCTCAGTGATTCAGTCTCTGTTTCAGTCATTAAATCTGTTTTTTGTCTTATTAATCTCATTTTTAGTTTAGATTTTTTGTTGCGTATATGGGGTCAACATGGGTAGTCGGTCCTAATCCCAGTAAAAAAGAGGAGGGACCACTGTTAGGGGCAATGATCCAGTGTTCAGATTTATTTGTCTTGATTTTTTAGCAGTTTTTGGGGGCAGTGATTCAGTGTATTTTATTTTTCTGGTGAGCCTTCCACCCCGACCCCACACCATGTCCTTTAATGCTCTTTTTTTATTCTGTAACTTGCGTGTATATATATGGCCACAACCCTCTCTAAGTTACACAACCTCATTTGTTTCATATTTTTCTCTCATAACATATTTCATTAGAGAATGTGGTGAGGAGGCCCCAATCTTTTTTTGTCTAGCAGAGGTGTAGTGATTTCTTTTTAACAAGTGATTTTGTTTCAGCAAAAACTTTTTTTTAGATGGCTTGTGCTAGGTGTGGACCAACCGGGAGTCAATGCAATACATTTTTCAGTTACGATAGACCATTCTATGTGCACCTTAATAGGGATTTCGAGAATTTTTGTGTAAGTTCAATTTCCTTTTTCTTTTGGCATCCTTTTTGATTCATTATTTGTATCCTTTTTCAATATTCTTTTTTATCCCCGTAGACTGTGCCATGCAATGTTAGGAAATTTTTCAATGTGGGAACTGAGAATTTCATAAAAGTCAAGCTATCAAATTTGGAGTTATGAATTCTATGAAACTGGGAATTTCGAATTTCACCTGTAGTTATGACTTCTGTGAAATTCCCAGTTTTCACATTGAAATTTTTCCTAACATTGCATGACACAGTCTGCGGGGATAAAAAATAATATTGAAAAAAGATATAAAGAATGAATAAAAAAGGATGCCAAAAGAAAAAAGACATTGAACTTACACAAAATTTCTCGAAATCCCTAGTAAGGTGCACATAGAATGGGCTACCGTAACTGAAAAATGTATTGCATTGACCCCCGGTTGATCCACACGTACCACAAGGCATCTAATTTTTTTTTGCAGAAACAAAGTACACCACTGCTACAAAAAAAATATTGAGTCCTCCTCATCACCTTCTCTAATGAAATATGTGACGAGAGAAAAATATGAAACAAAGGAGGTCACGTTACTTGGAGACGGCTGAGTCCATATATATACACGCAAGTTGCATAACAAAAAAAAAAAGCATTAAAGGACATGGTGTGGGGTCAGGCTGGAACCGTGGAAGGCTCACCAGAAAAATAAAATACACTGAATCACTGCACCCAAAAAACTGCCAAAAAATCAAGACAAATAAAGCTGAAACACTTAATAACTAAAGTAGTGCCCCTCCTTTTTACCGGGCTTGGGACCGGCTATCCAGCTTGTGTTGGATAGGCAGGGTTACCCATGTTAACCCCCATATACCCCAGCAAAAAACCTAAAATAAAAATGAGATCAATACGACAAAAAACAGACTTAATGAGTGAAACAGAGACTGAATCAATAAGATCGCTGACATAATAACTGAATAAATGAGATAAAAATCTGATAAACTGAGATAAAAACTGAATCAATGACATAAAGGACCGAATCACTGAGGAAAAATGAACGAAATAATGAGAAAATCAGAGAAGATAATGAAGAATGATATCAGAAATAAATGAGAGAAAGTAAACTTAGACTGAGAAAACAATAAGAAAATATACTGAGGAAAAATGAACAAAATAATGAGAAAATCAGAGAAGATAATGAATAATGATATCAGAAATAAATGAGAAAAGGAACTGAGAAAAGATTATGACTGAGAAAGTAAACTTAGACTGAGAAAACAATAAGAAATAATACCGAACAAAATAATGAGAAAAAAACTGAGAAAAGACTAAGACTAAAGGACAATATGTAAACCACACAAGGAGACAATAATTTGTTTCTTATGGTGATGAATTCATGGCTGTCTTCCGTAGTCCACATCAAGGAAACTCGAGTGAATTGAGCCAGCTAAGGTTGCCATTCCACCCCAGGGATGGCGAGCACCAGGTCACTCACAGGACTGCAGTCTGCATCTAGGATAGAGATGGTTCTATTCTCCTATGTAGTTTAATTAATTATGCATCATACAAATTAATTGATATATTATCTAGTAGCTATGTAGGTTATATTGAGATTGATTCTTGAGAGTCGTCTATGTAAGGAAGCCATTGATATCATTAATATTTCTCATCTCCAAGGCTGCGTAGTTATTAGACAATCACTCCCTCACCCCTGCCCCTTTGGTGTGACTAACTCCATGGCAGGGTCATACTGGTTGGCTAAGGGATAACTAGCCATTATACTTCTATCTCGATCGATCCTTTTGTGATGGATAGTACCTTACTAATGCTCTTTCATAAGTTTTGTTTCTCTTTCCTCTGCCAAACTTTCAGTTCTTCACGTGTATATCTGAACTTTTCTGATTATTTGTGCTATGACAAAACAGAACATGATTGGGAGAAGAATTCTGGAAGGCCAACTTCAACGAATAGGAATTTTCAGTGTCAACGATACAATAACCAAGTATCCAGCTTTTGATGCAAGCTACAAAGTTTGTGAGTATTATGTTTATAAACAAATCTGGGTTCTTCTCGTCTAGTCATTTCTATGGGTTTCTATGTATGCAATATGTTGCTGAAATGGAAAATTTATTTTCCAGTGTGGGCCAATCATGGAGATGCAATAAGCATTCAGTACTCTGGAACTCCCGCATTGAAGGGAGATTTTGTTCGGTAATCCCTATAGAAGGAAAATTGCATTTTGTGATTGTCAAGTGCATTTACATCTATTTGCAAATCTTAGTTCCTCCCCTTTTCCAGAAAGACTAAGAACTATTGTCAGTTTTGCATTGCCAAAGGAATATTAGTATTTTTCACCACCTTGATTATGTTCACGTCTGAACCACTCCTACATCAAAACTCAATACGAGTCTTGTTTGAGAAAGAAAATACTCTTTACTCGTCCATGGTGCAAACCATCCATTGTTGTGGGAATAGAAGACCCTTTAGGTAGTGTCTCTTTGTTAACGTCAATACCTATTAATGAAAAAGGGCCTATGATAAAACACTAATGAAACTATCCTACATTACGGCTGTTCAATTATGCTCATTTTATTGCCTATTTGATACATGCGTTACAACAGAGTGGTAATAATATATCATGTTCTCTATAGTTTACATTTTCTTTTTTGTCTATTAAGGTACGGGAAGCGAAGTGCCCAGGGAATTTTAAATGATCTCCAGTATTCACTTGCTAGATACTACTTGAACAACTTTGCCGATGGGACAAAGCAGGTATACATCTGACTTTGTATGCATGTGGAACTCGTGAGTATGTGGCTTTCTCAAACTTCTCAATTGAAACTCTCTTGATTCATCATCTTGATGTGGCCCCAAACGTCAAATCTCGATAGTACCTTGTTATTAAATATTAATTGCCGTTTTATATGCTTGAATAGTAGACTTATAAATCTCAATGTTGGGGAAAAACCAGTAAGCGCTGAAATAATATGAGAAGTGACAATTTACATGGTGTTAGTTGTTAGTGACTATAATTGATTCGAGTGGTGAAGATTTTGCACCAGTGCTAGATGAACTGATAACATGACGTGTAGTTTGCCAGACACATGGAAAATTTATTAAGGATGAACTAAGAGCATCTCCACCGGGGGCCTCCAAATCTGTGTCTGGCACCCCCCCAATTGGGCCTCAATTGGGGGGTGCGGACATGTGTCCGCCCAAGTTTTGGACCCCGCCCACAGCGGCGCACCCCAAACAGGCCCTCCAATTTTTTTTTTTCATTCGACCACTCCAAATTCAAATTTGCAACATAAGTTCTGCATACTGCGCCGGCACAAGATAGAAAAGTAAAATTATTACAACACAAGTTCAAATTCGAATGCAAAATTCAAATACGAATTCAAGTTTATAACATGACATATCAAACCGGCGCCGGCTGGGTTGATTTTATAGCCCACAAGTGCGCCACGAGGTCATTGTGCAGCTGCATATGCATTGTTCCATCACGAATTTCCCAATGTATAGCAAGAAATTCTGCATACTTCACCGGCACGCCCGGCTGAGGATGGGCCATAGGGCCCTGGAAATCGAATATCTCGTTCACTAGTTGCTTCCTTGTATCTCGCTCATCTTCAATTATCATGTTGTGCATGATAACGCAAGCCTCCATGATCTCACTCATTTGCTGTAGCGACCATGCAAGACAAGGGTAGCGGACGACGACAAACCTGGCCTGGAGCACTCCAAATGCCCGCTCCACATCTTTGCGGACAGACTCTTGCTTCTTTGCAAAATGACAATCTGCCTCACCAACAGGGTTACGGATAGTCTTCACAAATGTTGACCAAGTAGGATAGATGTCGTCGGCAAGGTAGTACCCCTTGGTGTACTCATGGCCATTGATCACATAGTTGCATGGTGGAGTTAGGCCATCACAAAGGTTCTTAAAGACCGGAGAGCGATGGAGCACATTGATGTCATTGGCGGCACCGGCCGTGCCGAAATACGCATGCCAGATCCAAAGATCATAATCTGCCACCGCCTCAAGTATGACACTGCACTTTCTGTGATGTCCTGACTTATACACCCCCTACCAAGCGAAAGGGCAGTTCTTCCAGTTCCAATGCATGCAATCGATGCTTCCAAGCATCGCTGGAAATCCTCTTACTTCGCCTTGTGCCAAGAGACGAGCCGTGTCTGCCTCATTTGGTGATCTCAGATACTCTTTTCCAAACACTTTCAGGACTGCCCTGGAGAACTTGTAGGTGGCTTCGACGGCGGTGGACTCAGACATACAGAAATAGTCATTCAACGCATCGGCGGGAAGTCCATAAGGAAGACACCGTATGACCGCCGTGCATTTGTGATTAGATGAAAACCCAAGAAGGCCGGTGCAGTCCCTCTTCAGCTCAAAGTAGTCGTCGTATTCCCGAACGCCATGCACTATCGTCCTGAACAGCTCCCTGATCATCCTAAAGCGCTGGCGAAATTCATGAGGAAGGTTCGCCGGTTTCTGTGCAAAGTAGTCGTTGTACACGAGCATGTGCCCAGTTGCTCTGTGACGGTCCTTGTTGGCCCTTTGCCCCTTCGCTGATCCTCCAAACTTTGGCGCCGCGTCTGCCTCGATTGCGGCATCTAGAAGTGCGGCCATGACCATCTCATTCTCCTCGTCGTCGGCCGCAAGGGCGGCATCCTCCGACATCATTTGGAAAAACATGATCTCGTCATCGCTGTCCATAGCCTATGGGACGAAACAAAGAAATGAACCTATGGTCGAATAGCTTGCGTGCGGGGCGGGAGAAAAGAAGAGGCGTACCCGGGCTGAATTAGCTGCGGCGGCGCTAGACGATATCGGAGACCGGCCGGGAGCGGCGACAAGCAGGCCTGCGTGAGCGCTGCGGCTTGGGCCCCGAGGTGCGAATCAAGCAGGCGGCGACGAGAGTGGCGACGATGGTGCGAATCGTGGGCCGAGAGGGGAAAGAAGAAGGAGGGTGGGAGAGCGACTGAATCAGGTCACGCGGGCGCTGTCTCTATGATGGGCGGGCCACCCCTGTTGGAGGGCATGTCCGCCCCATGTCCGGCATCCCCTGGAGGCCCTTTCGGGGGTGCCGGACACGATTTCGCTCGGGGCGAGGCATTGGGGGGTGCCGCTGGCGGCGATTTTTGGCGTCCGGACCCGCATTGGGCCTTTGGGGGGTCATTTGGAGTCCCACGGTGGTGATGCTCTAATATGTTTGAAGAGGGAGCATTCTCAATAAAAAAAATATTGTTGCCGAAGTTTCCAAAATCTAACAGACATCATCCAGGCAGCATTTGTTGAAATTTCTTCCAACAGAAAATACGATGTAGGGTGCTGCAGTGCTGGTTCCTCATTGTTTATTCATTTATCATTTGTTGTCTTGTATAGGATGCCATGGATCTTCTTCAAGGACGTTACATCACATCTGTTAGTCGGGACATGGCAGCTCCGGTCAAAGCAGGATTTCTAGAGAGTTATGCGGTGGGTACAATTTTGCTATAGTTTGCTGTTATAGTTCTGAACTTGTTTCCTGGAGAAGTGGAAATGCCTATTTAGTATATTCTAGTATTGGTCAAGTCTGGAATATTCATGCATTTACCTGATATATACATGTGGGCTTGTGGGTGTTTTATTGCTAGGCATACGTGAATGCAGACACTTGGTACTCACATATATACTCCGTATGTAGCTGACTGGTTACATAAATGGGTTTTGGATATTTTCACAATGGAACAAATCTCTCACTTGTGTGATTCCCCTTTTACAGTCGGTCCGTATTGCTTTTGCGCTGGTTTCTGGAGCTCTTCTGTTCATGATGATGTCACTAAGACAAGGTAAGATTTCTGAATCCCCTGAAAGCCTGAAACAAATATACTTGGGTGTTTTTCTTAATTATGCAAATTAGTGCTCTCTAAGATTTGGTTTCATTCAGTCAACCAGCAACTTTTGCGGATGAGATTCGCTGACTTGGGGTTGGCTGACTTTGTGGTGAGTCTCTTCTGTATGTACTCACCAATCTTTACTTAAGAGAACTCCTCTGCGGTGCAACGCCAGGTAGGGTGGGTATAATGACCGAAAACCGAAACGGATTAGACCAAGACCGAAACCGAAAGACCAGACCGAAAAGACCGATAACAAATTTGGGTACTATATTTTAAAGACCGATTTTTTTAAAGTTAATTCGGTCAGCACTTTGAGATAACCCGAAAGAACCGAATGGAACCGTATTTCCTATTTTCTTAGCGGAATAGACCCTATTTCCGTGTGAGGAAGCAGCCAAGCCTCCAGGCCCAACAGCCCAGCACTAGCGTACTGCATATTTTACGTAGATATCACAATCGAACCCAGCCCATCGGCCCACGTACTGTGTAGATCGAGACCTCGTATCTGGTAAAACCTATACATGGCGTACCGCGAGCGGGACAAACCATCGCGTACCCCCCGCTCGATAAATGGACCGGCCCATTCTAGCCTGCAGTATTTAGTTTTCCCTGTTTCATTTGTTTTCGTTTTCATTTTTCTTTCTTTTGTTTTCTTTCTTTTTTGTATTCATTTTCAAAAAAGAATAGATTTAAAAATTGTTCATTTTCGAAATTTGTTCATTTCGAAAATTGTTCATTTTCATTTTCAAAATTTGTTCAGATTTGAAAATTATTTATTTTTAAAATTTGTTCATTTTTAAAATTTGTTCATTTCGGAAATTGTTTATTTTCGAAATTTGTTCATTTACGAAATTTGTTCAGATTCAAAAATTGTTCATTCTCAAAATTTGTGCATTTAAAAAAAGTTGAAATTTTGAAATTTGTTCATTTTCGAAATTTGTTCGTTTCCAAAAAATGTTCAAATTTTGAAATTTGTTCAGATTTGAAATTAGTTCAGATTCAAAAATTGTTCATTTTCAAAATTTGTTCATTTACAAAAAAATTTCAAATTTTGATTTTTGTTTAGATTCGAAATTTGTTCATTTTTTAAATTTGTTTAGATTCGAAATTTGTTCATTTCGAAAAATGTTCAGACTTGAATTTTTGTTCAGATTTTGAATTTCGAAATATGTTTCAAACGTCAAAAACAGCGAAACAGAAAAAATAAACGAACGCGGAGCGAACTGGGCCGAACCCATATAGCATCTTGCTGGGGCGGGGGTACGCGAAGTTTGTTTCTGTCCGTGTACCGCGGTGTAAAGGAGCTCCCCTCGTATCCCCAATAGAGCAGTTCCCCTTCCCCGATCCCCTCAGTTCCGAGGCTGTGCCAGCGCCGCCACCCGCCGCTGCCCACCACGGCGACACCTTCGGTCGCCTCGCCGCCACCCGACACCTTGCGCTGCCTCCCAGCATCTTCCATCGCCATGCCGCTTCCCGCCAGGCTGAGACGCTGAGACGCGTGACCACATGTGGAAACGCCGGCGAGCGTTGACTAACGAATTACGATCAGCCGATCAGGCGACATGGAGTCCAACTACAATTCGGTGATGACCGAAGTAAAGACCGAATTTCGGATACCCGAATCTTTCGGTTACCAAAAAATGTGAGCTAATTTCGGTTCTCAAATCTGGCAGACCGAATTAAGAAAAGACCGAGAAATAAAAACCGAATTTTCGGTCTAGACCGAATGCCCACCCCTAATGCCAGGCACATAAGGTTTGCCCAGAAAATTTCAAAGTGAGGAACAAAGTGTCAGAAAACCAAAGCCCCCCCAAATATACAGCTTAGCACTAGTCTTGGTCCCTTTAGGCTTGTTCGTTCACAATGTGTCTTTTCGATTTGCTACCTTGGTCCTATTTTGTTTGCAGTTCGTAAACATGAGTATGTTTAGGGTTCATTCACAATTGGCCTAAATCCAGTTTGGACAAGTTTATTCCAGTTATTTTCATATTCCGATGGATCAATAGAAGAATCATGCGATTATTGCCAAATGTATGCCCACCTGTAAAGAATTTTTTCCTTGGGATATTGAAATTTTTAGACATCTGATTATTATAACTATCCTTGATTTTGACTAGTGAAAAGAATGCAGACCCATTATACGAGTAGAATCTAGATTGATGTACGTGTCAGCTGTGTATCAAAATATCGACAGCTCCAGCAGATGCTATTGTATTAATTATATTGGCTATCTTGTCTATCAGTTTGCAAGACGTAACTCGACTTCCCTCAACAACAACAACAAAAAGGCGTAACTCGATTCTTCTGGTTGATTGTAACACAAATGTCACTCTTATTCATGGAAAATGCATACATATAAGTAATAACTCTCTGCGATCTCTTTGCAGCTCGAAATGATTCCCGTCATTTATTGCTGTCACTTCTGTGGGCTGGTCTTTGTATTGGCATCACACACTTTGTCAGAAGCAATGGCCGGGTGTTCACAAACCGACCCCGTTTTCACAAGTCACGACATTGATCGAAGCAAAGCTACCATCTTGTGTGCCAAGTACGCCGTGTGAAGATCCAATTACTGCCTATCTTTTCCTGCGACGACTGTTCTATATTCTTTGTTCCCTCAAATTCATAATGGATTATTGACCAGTAAACGTCTTTACCTAGCTGCCACAAATTACTTTCAACATCCGGAGTACGAGCTGATACTTGCTATCAGCTTCTCTTGTTATGCTGAAAGTGGCAAAATGATGTTTGCCAGAGCTTGTGCAGTTATGCAGATTGAGGTATCCATTTTGTAGGCATTGGTCAGGTGGCCTGGTGCAAGTGCACTTCTTTGGTCCGTGCGGCAACCCTGTGTACATTGCGCAATAATCTCGCAAACGATAGTTTTGCTCGCCTTCTGCTTTTTGTGAATGAAACTCTGTATGTTCGTGTGCAGTATAAAGTGGCATCCCTCGACTCTGGTTGTGTATGGCAGCTGGCTAGCTTGTTCATACATGAGACTATACATATGTTTGCGTGGTTTTGCACTTTTCCTGTGTCTTCTAGGCGCACATGAAAACTTGCATTTTAACAATCCTCCATTTAAAGCATGTACTCCCTTTGTTGGCGAGTCACCTTCTCCGGCCGTTCCAGTAAGAGCGTCTTTAGCAGACTCTTTATATCCCGCGGAACCGGGAAATAACCGACAGTTTACCCGTTTTGCGTGAAAAAAAGGACATGAACAGACACCGCATCCGACCCCGACCTTTAAAAAAAATTGAGGGCTGTGGAACAATCACCCCTCCAACCATAGAAAACACTGATCCGTGCGTGAGGAAAGCGTTGGCGGGAGGAACATTTCGGCACGTGCGAGTTCCTTCCCCATTCCGCATCCAACCGCCGCTCTCCCGCCGCCCTCGATTCTGGCCATTAATCGGCGATATCTGCCAGCGGCAAGCCGCCACCAAGTTGCCGCCCCCCCAAATCCACTGCGCCACACCGTATCGACCGCTCCGGGCCGATTCGCTTCCGCCGCCCCGGATCCATCGGTGAGTGCTTCTCCGATCGATTAGGTTTGAATATACCGATGATTTTTCATAGATTCGTAGTTTAGTAGAGTTTCCTTGTGCATTTTAGATGGATTTGAGCCTGTGCGAGAAATTTTTGCTCGAGGACTCGTCTTTACTCGGATGTAGAGACGTTGCTCGATAACCACTGAAAGCAAATGGTGGTGGTGGTTCTTGCCGTGATCGCCTCTCGGGAGCACTCGGTGGCGAAGGGGTACGGTCGCGTCTAGTAGATTGCATGATTAGTTTGGTACTCGTTATTTCTGTTTTCGTGGATTAAATAATAAGCTATTTTTTATATATATTCAACAATCCATGGTGAGAACAGAACAGATAGATCGATAGTATATGTCGATGGAGAAGGCAGGTTGTTTGGCTTGTGTAGTTGTGTGTGCGTGTGTTATCTACTTATCTTCCACGCTGATCTACGGGGTCGTTGCCTGTTACGTGTGCGATCGAGGGGCTGATCTGATCTGAGAAAAAGAATGCGGGCGCTGCCGGTCGTCCGTTTGCTTGCGCGCCTTGATGACGGCCGGGTTGTTGGCTCCCTGCAACTGCACATACATAAGAATTGCTCATTCAATGTAGTTTGTCCACGTGAGCGTGGGGAAGTGTACGGCTCCGCCGCCGCCGCTCTCCCGCACCACCTCACGCACGACAATCTCGCCCCCACATCGTGTCCTGCTCCGGCCATGGACACAGACCTCCAACAAAGGCTGCTACCACTTGACAACACTGAATCTGAATTCTCGCATGATGGACACAGAGACACAGGGAATTCTTTTGTGCTGCGTTCAACTTTTGTAGCTTTTCGTTTATCTCCTTTTATTTGGTTACAGAACGAAACGGCCTCTAACGCCCCGAGCGAAATGCCGGCGACGATCCTTGGCGGTCGTGCCATCCCACGATCAGAATCATGCGCAGCGAGAACTACACCAGACTCGCGTATCCAGCTGACCGCTTCTGCCATACCATCCCACGACTGGCCTAACTGAAACTAAACGAGCTAAGCACCTTACTAGCTAACATGGCGCATGTTCAGTCAGTACACAGACTTCTGACATGGCCGTTTATTCGAAGCAGAAAACAACTAACATACAGAGCTAGACAGCATAAGGTTTAAACAACAGTAGTACCGCGCAAAGAAGTTACATGTAGCTACGGTTGCACGTGAGCACGTACAAGTCCAACTCGGCGACGAAGGACGCCGACGTGAGGTCCAGGAGCTTGAACAGGTAGTACCCGCGCGCCATCCTGAACTTGCCGTTGCCACCGACGATGCTGCGCTCGATGGTGCCCTCGATGCCCATAAAGGGGCCCTCCACGGACAGCGCGCTCCCGGCATACTTCCCGGCGATGAACAGGATGGAGCCGATCGTCAGATGGCCCTGCGAAGCAGGCCCCTCCGCCAACCCCGTGGAGACGACGACGCCCTGGTACCGCGCCACGAGCGGCGAGTTCCGGCTACGGCCGGCGCAGAGCTCGTCGTCGAACGCGGCCACCGCGCCGAACGTCGCGTTGCCGCCCAGGTGGGACGGCACGATGACCCCCACCGTGGCGTTCGGCGCCCCCGAGAACGTCTCGTGCATGTACAGGGGTATGTGATTCAGATTGTTCTCACGGTGGCCGGCCGCCGACGAGGCAGCTACCGCTAGGAGGACAAGGAGCAGCGGCGAGGCTATCAACGACGTGGTGAGTTTTGCTGCTGTTGTTCTTGTTGATCGGCTCGTGCAGTGGCGCTGCCATTGTAGGAAGGAGTGTCCTCCTTTTATAGCACAAACCATGCTATTACGTGCGAGCAGCTGCAACTTGCCCAGTTGCAATATGTCCAGGGATCCGCTCCGTAAGTAAATTGGAGGATCACATGCAAGCACTAATGCAAGATCATTTGACTTCTTCTATTCATCAGTGCTCCAATTCAACTTATCAGGAGATGGCAACCTTCCTGCTCTAAAATTGTTTTTTTAGGCCAAATCCTGCTCTAAAATTGTGTATCCTAGCTTAAGTACTACTTGGAAAAAAATTAACAGTATTGCGTTGCAAGAAAGAAATTTAAATGATGTTTCCAATTCAAGTCACTACTATTGGAGCGAGAGAAATTTGAATAATTTGAAACAGAAGGCCACATGGAGTGATCACGAGTGCACTTTGGAGCTTCTAGACCTAGAGTTACAGATATGTCCGGATGATGGTATTTGTTATGCAGGCGTAACCATCTTGCTTCGTCACCACTCTCTCTCCCGCACCCCGGTACATATATCCTGACAATATTTAGTTACATCCGTGGATACATTTTCCTTCCTAAAAGTGCAGCTATGTCAAGTCTACTAGGGCCAACTGTCCCAACGGCGCTCCCGATATAATATTTCAAAAGAAAATAAACTTAGGAAACAAAAATGGTCCTTCTCATTCAAATGTAGGATAGTTTTGAATAAAATTTAAATAAAAAAAACAAAACCCAAAGATCCAGTGCCGGTTGAAGCCAGACTAGTCGAGCTCGTAGCCGTCTGCAATTAAGTGGCGGAGGACGGAAAGGTAGGGCAAACTCTAAAAAAATGATGCATTACTGAATAGCATCGAAACATTGACATTATATATGATTCGTGATCACTTGGTACTACAATAGAAATAAACATATTTAAAAGAGGAATCCCAGCTCAGTGAGATAATATAATGCAATAAACATGATATGCCTTTCAATACAAATATCAAGACAATCTCTAAGATATTCAATATATGCGTGTGAATAATGAATGAGCTAATACAATTAGAATTTAGCCAATGAAAATATACAAATCCAAACTAGAGACATAAAACGTAATCTATGACATACCTAGAATTCGTTTCGTCCGTCCCAATAAGCTGGTCCAAATACACTCAAATCCTGCTTAAATACCGCACTTAGAACATTGTTTAGAGTCGAGTTTTGTTAAATTTATAATTAGCTATTGTAGAGATAAAAAAGTTAGCTTCCGACTAAACTAGATCTAGTAATTATTTTCGATTCAGAATCTATTTTTCACGGTGTTCACTAAAATAAGTATAACTTTCTCATACATAGTCTTTTTTTTTTTATCAATGGCCACTTAAATTGTTAACATAAAGCACGTGCATTTGAATATGTTTTTGCCGAGTCCGCCTACCTTGGCCTAAGGGGAGATTCGCCCCAAGTGATATGCAAATTATTCTTGATATAAATTTAATCGTTGAAGATGCTTAGTAGTACATTTCTAAGCACAAAATTCACGTTATATCCGAAACAAACTCAAGTTAACATGTCCTGACAGGTATTTGAGCTGACTTGGCAAAGCCCATTCAGACCAGACAACGAGTAGTCACCATATGCCTTGCCGTCACTACTGTCTATTGGCGGGCTCCATGGGGGTTGAGTAACAGATCACTCGAGGACAACTGATTTATTGAGAAATGAGAACAGCGCGGCACCATCAACCATGCATGTCACTAGCTCTTCACCGGGTCCGGCGTGTGTATCAGCTTCCCCGCGGTGAACCCGCCGTCGACGACGAGGTTGTGCCCGTTGACGTACTTGGACTCGTCGGACGCCAGGTACACGGCCGCCCGCGCGATGTCCTCCACCTCCAGCACCGTCCCGCCCATCTCGTTCATCATGCCCCTCTCCACCATCCGCCTCAGCTCCTCCTCGCTCGCCTCCGGGATCAGCTCCGCCAGCCCGCGCACACCGAACGGCGTCGCGATGGCGTGCGGCGAGATGGCGTTCACGCGCACGCCGTGCCGCCCCAGCTCCCCGGCCAGCGCGCGCACGGCGCCGATGATGGCGGCCTTGGAGATGCAGTACGCGGGGTTCACGCCGCCGAGCACCCCCGCGGTGCTCGCCGTGCAGATGATGCACCCGCTCCGGCGCGGCAACATCACGCGCGCCGCGTGCTTGATCCCGGCGACGGCGGACCGGGCGTTGGCCGCCATGGTGCGGTCGTAGTCGGCGAGGTCGAGGGACGCGACGGAGTCCGTGGTCATCCGCCCGGCGACGCCGGCGTGGATGTGCAGGACGTCGAGGCGGCCGTAACGCGCCAGCGCCAGGTCGACCGCCGCGGCGATCTGGGCCTCGTCGGTGACGTCGCAGCGGGCGTAGGAGGCGTCAGGCCCGAGTTCGGCAGCGACGGCGCGGCCGAGGTCATCCTGGATGTCGGTGAGGATGACCTTGGCGCCGTTCCTCACGAACTCCGCCGCGGTCGCCTTGCCCATGCCGCTGGCCGCGCCGGTGATCACGGCAACCTTCCCAGCCAGCCTGCATCGAATCGCCGGAGTTCAGACACTTAACTGAATCAAATATTGTGTTTCGCCGTGGTTAGCCCACACGGCTGGCTCTCATTATATAGTAGTAAGAACTTGTACAAGATACATACATCGATCGGTATTGTAAACCGATCCGAACTCTAAACCTAAACCGAACCTATCTCTAATACTCCCCCTCAATCTAAACCGTCGTGAACAAGGTTAAGATTGGAACGAAATTTACAGAGTATGAGTTTAGTAACTGGTTTAGTAAACACATCAGCGAGCTGGTCTCCAGAGGCGATGAACCGAACATCAAGCGCTCCCAATGCCACCTTCTCTCGGACAAAGTGGAAATCGATCTCAATATGCTTGGTGCGTGCATGAAACACGGGATTAGCAGATAAATATGTGGCACCAAGATTATCACACCATAAGACTGGTGGTCGGGACTGAGGAACACCGAGTTCTTTTAAAACTGACTGAATCCAGACTGCCTCAGCTGTACCATTCGCCAAAGCCTTGTACTCAGCCTCTGTACTAGAACGAGATATAGTGGGCTGCTTACGAGAACTCCATGAGACAAGATTAGGCCCGAGAAAAATAGCAAAGCCACCCGTGGAGCGGCGATCATCAGGACATCCCGCCCAATCAGCATCGGTAAATATATTCAATCCGGAGGAGGGCGCAGGCTGAAACCGCAATCCCATGGAAACGGTGCCTTTGACATAGCGTAAGATCCTCTTCACAGCCTCATAGTGAACCGTGGTCGGCTGGGACAAATACTGGCAGACTTTGTTCACAGCGAATGACAAATCTGGGCGTGTCAATGTGAGATACTGAAGACCACCAACAAGACTCCTGTACCGGAAAGCATCGTCAGTACTAAGAGGAACACCAAGATCACGGGAAAGCTTGTCGGTAGAGGACATAGGAGTGGTGACAGCTCGACAATTCTCCATGTTAGCACGATGGAGTAGATCCAAAGCATACTTATGCTGAGTAAGAACCAGACCGTGGGACTTATATGCAGCCTCAATACCAAGAAAGTACTCAAGACGTCCAAGATCCTTGATGGGAAAAGTGCTAGACAAGGTCTGAACCAAACGCTCAATGGCAGCGGCAGACGAACCAGCAAGGACAATATCATCAACATACACTAGCATATATATAGTGACACCCTGACGATCAAAGATGAAAAGCGAAGTATCCGCCTTACTGGAAACAAAACCAAGCTGATGCAATCTGTCACTGAGACGACGCGGGGACTGCTTAAGACCATATAAAGCCCTCTGAAGTTTGCAAACATACTGCGGATGACGAGGATCTTCAAAACCAGGAGGCTGCTGCATATAGACATCTTCCTCAAGAAAACCATGAAGGAAGGCATTACTGACATCAATCTGCCGAAGAGACCATCCGCGGGAGACAGCGAGTGAGAGGACAAGGCGAACAGTAACTGGCTTCACCACTGGACTGAAGGTTTCGTGATAATCAATACCATGCTGCTGAGTGAAACCACGAGCAACCAAGCGAGCCTTGTGCTTATCCACGGAACCATCCGGACGAAATTTAGTTTTAAAAATCCACTTGCTGCCAACAATATTTGTGCCAGAAGGACGAGGAACCAACGACCAGGTGTGATTCCGCATAAGCGCATCGAATTCTTCTTCCATAGCAGTCCTCCACGCAGGCTCGGACAATGCAGTACGATGCGATGTTGGAACAACAAGAAACGCACCACGTCTGTATGGGTTGTAGCGAACAGTGCCATCCTTAGGAATCAACGGCTTGTGTATCCCATCGCGACGCCGAGTGACCATAGTGTGCTGCACGGGAGCAGCTGAAGACAACGGCGCAACAGTGGCAGGAACACACGCGGGAGAGCGGGAGCGCGACACAGCAACCGCAGGGTCAGCAGACGCTGGAGAATCTGGCCCAGCAGATGGAGACGACCCAGCAGCACTCGGTGAGTCCGGCCCAGCAGCACTTGGTGAGTCCGGCCCAGCAGCAGATTCAGAGGAAGAGCTCACGAGCAGCTCATCACAACGAGCACCAGTAGCAGCTTCGTCCGGCGCAGACTGCGAGGCATGCATGCTAGGAGCGCCAGGAGCGTCATGCACGTCGATCAGACTTGGTGCAGCTGGAGCGTTGATCACAGCGGGCTGGACCTGCACAGGAACACTAGAAGAAATACCAGGCGGGTCAATCGGCAACAAGGAAATGTCATAATTACGCATATTAGAATTCTGAACAGCTGGTTCATGCATCGGAAAAGAAACCGGAAGTAAGGCGGACACGTCAACTGTAGCACCGGGAGTGGCAAACGGAAAAACTTTCTCGTCGAAGATAACATCACAAGAAATATAAATGCGACCGCTGCTTCGGTCGAGGCATTTGTAACCTTTGTGCATGGAACTATACCCGAGGAACACACACATTTTAGATCGAAACTCGAGTTTACGAGAGTTGTATTTCCTAAGGCTCGGCCAACACGCGCAACCAAAAATACGCAAGAAAGCATAGTCGGGCTCTTTGTTGAGGAGACGAAAAATAGGTGAGGTGTTGTCGAGAGTAGGCGAAGGCATGCGATTAATTAGATAGCAGGCTGTGAGAAACGCTTCATCCCAAAACCGAAGTGGGAGAGAGGAGTGGGCAAGAAGTGCTAACCCGGTTTCGACAAGATGTCAATGCTTACGTTCGGCAACACCATTTTGTTGCGACGTGTGCGGACAAGAGACGCGGTGGGAGATCCCCGTGCGTTGAAAATAAGCATGGAGGCGATGATACTCACCGCCCCAATCAGATTGAACAGCACGGATTTTTGTGTTAAGGAGACGCTCAACATGAGCCTGAAAAATATAAAAAATGCCTTCAACGTCAGATTTATGCTTAAGCAAATATATCCAGCAGTGGCGACTATAGTCATCGATGAAGCTAACATAGTATTTAAAACCTCCGGATGAAGGTAAAGCAGGACCCCATACATCAGTGTGAATAAGTTCAAGGGGGGTCTGAGAAACACGAGAGGAATGACTATATGGTAATTGATGACTCTTAGCACGTTGACAAGCATCACACACGAAAGACTCATGGTTCGGGAGACATGGTAAATTGCTGGATTTTACAATACTATGAACTATGTTATTCGAAGGATGACCAAGGCGTTGATGCCATTGGGAAGTTGAAAGCTTGATGTTGGAAAATGCATGCCGCCCGTGGGAGGGAGCTCGACCAAACGGAAGTGGATAGAGACCACCCCGACTCCTACCGCGAGGAATGATGTTCCTCGTAACCTTGTCCTTGACACAGAAAAAATGTTTATGAAACTCAATAAAGATATCATTATCGGAAACAAGACGATATACGGAAAGCAAATTTTTGCTAATCTCAGGAACGTGAAGGATATTTTTGAGTGAAAGAGAATGTTGCGAAGGACCAGCTATATAAGAATTACCAATATGCGCAATAGACAAACCTGTTCCATTGGCGACCTGGACTTGATCCTTGCCGTGGTAGCGTTCCTGGACGTTCAGTCGTGCCATGTCATTGGTGAGATGGTCGGTGGCGCCCGTGTCGATGAACCAAGGTTGTTGCTCTTGGTTGTAGGAGGTGGTGGCAGAATTGCCGGAGCGATGATCGGTGTTTTGATTTCCCTGATTGAAGCGCCGACACGCAGGGGCCTCATGCCCCCAGTTCTTGCACAGTTGGGAGCGCGGACGGAAGCGGCCGCGACCGCCACCCCCGCCATTGCCGCCGCCGCCACCATTGCGACCGCCGCGGTTGCTGCCGCCACTTGGATAGCCACCACCTTGATTTCCACGTCCACCTCCTTGTCCTCCGAACGGGTTGCTGCCGGGGCGACCGTTGTTGTAGTAGTTGTCGAACGGCCGGCCTCCGCCCTGTCTAGGATCACCGCCTTGCCGAGCTGCGGTGTTTGCCGAGGTGGAGAACTCACCGACCTGGGTGTTCTGCTCTCGAATAGACTCACATGAGAGGAGCATGGAGCATGCACTAGTACAGAAAAGCTATTCTGTGGCGCACCATTTTGCTATTCTGTGGCGCATGGGTGGTGCGCCACAGAATAGTCGCCACTAAATAAGCTATTCTGTGGCGCACCACCAGGTGCGCCACAGAATAGTGACTATTCTGTGGCGCACCCCACTCACCATGCGCCACAGAATAGGGTGCGCCACAGAATAGTTCTGGGTGCGCCACAGAATTACTGTGCCGTATTGTACCCGCATATTACCAGAATACAAATACCAGTATAATACCAGAATACATGTATATTTCATATTTACACAGATATAACAGAAACAGGGATATATTTTCACAGATACATATATCAAAACAAACACATTACTAATATATGTCTCATCACAAGTTGATACAAAAGTGCCGAAGTTTTACACAAGTGTTGAGATATATACAAAAGTTAATCGATCGTTGCACACGTTACAAATGAAGTGTTCACCGCCTACACTAGGATCGAATAGATTACATCTCGGCGTTGACGGTGAGCAAAAGCGGGAGCACGACGATCTCATGTAGCGAGCGGTGCGAGCGGCGCCGGGAATGGTTTGCCGTCTTTCTTCGTCATCCACGCCCTGTTGTCCTTCTGCAACTTTAGGCGTTCTTCGATTTCTCTCTGATGCAACCCTGTAGATGGAGATAGATATATATATTGGTTAATAATATCAATAGAGTATGCATGCATGATTTATTCATCTAAGTGGATAAAATAGAGTATGTATGTGTGCATGTGTAAGGTTTTCTTTTATAATACATCCTATCTACCTCGTCGGGAGCAATGGAAGGTCCCCCCTGCTGTGATAACATTTCCGACGATGACTTCCGATAACTTGGTCTTGATGCATTGGAAGTCTTTTCTAAGATCCATATCGGACTTGCGTCTGTCATATTCGACCCATGTTTGTAAAGCAGATGGCAAACCACATTGCGCTCCATCTCGGATAATCATGTTAATATGACGGAGGGCGTAGAAGGCATCCATCTCGCTGCCCGACTGCTCCTTGAGGCAAGAGAACTCGGTGATATGCTTGAACCGGCGCAACTTATTATCAATTAATTGTGGTTGCACGGTGCTTTCGAAGACGCCTCCCTTTTGGTGGTAGCCGTGAAGAGCTTGATTGAGGACAGCAATTATGTTGGCATACCTTTTCGTAGTACTACTACCTGAGTCAAAATAAGTGGCATGGTAATGGCTCGGGTGTAGGATGATGAGGACGCAGTACTTGTCCCTGCTCAACACAATTTAAATGAGATGATGATCAGAAACATGCATGCATTGAACTCGGAAAGGCACAAGATACGGCGGCGAGCGGATGTGTACTTACTCGGGAAAGAAAGGCACAAGAAGGCAATTCTTTTGCTGGTTTTGCAACATGAACCTCTCGAGGTACTCAACTGCGCTGGTCCGTGTCACAGATCCTTGCACCAGCTGGCTGTCACGCATGTAGTAGGGATCCGCTACCGCGACGTGCGAGAGATTATCTCTGTGGATAGTCATGGCCTCATTGAGCGCGTATAGGCGGACCAAGTTATAGTTGAGCCGCTGCTGGTTAAATAGATTGAACACGTCCTCGTATGCTACTAAGAACAGATCCGCGGGGTGTTCACCGACGACCACCAACCCGCCTTCTTCCTTTGGCACTTGGACAGTGAACGCCGGGTAATTTGGATCCCTGTCTTTTAGAAGAAAGCCCTCTAGCATAGAGATAGAAGCGCTCAAAGAGATCATTGATGGAGTTGCGAGGTGGATCATCTCCGGAGGCACTATCGGTTTTCCAGCTTCATGAACCATGTGCGCCGATTTGTCCGGAGGGGGTGGTATGGTGTCTTCACGACCCTGGATAATCATAGGAGTTGGCTGGCTCGCAGAGGCGCCCTTTGATCCCTTTGGCATCTTAGGTGGCTGGCTCGCAGAGGCGCCCTTTGGCATCTTCTTGGGGGGCCTCCTGGGCTTATTGTTCCATGGCTGCCCACGAAGCCCCTCTGCAACCGATTTCGCAATCGTGCCAGGGGAGAAAACGCCGGTAGCCGGTTTGTCTTGAGCTGCAACGCCGGCTGCTGGAGGTGTCTCTTGAGATAAACCCTGGAAGTCCAGGCGCTGCGTGACTGCATTGAGACGAGCAGGTTGATCGGCGTGGGCACGGAAGGGTGGTTCGAGATCCACAGGACGCATGAATCCGTCGGCGTCTTCGGCGCCAGTGTTGAGGAAGCCACCGACGTCGATAAGATCATCATCGTCGTCGTCGTCGTTGCCACCAATACGTTGAGGTGCAGAGGCGTTGCCTGCTAATTGCACCGGTTGTGGTTCGGAGCCCAATTGCACCGGTTGTGGTTGAGAGCCTACCAACAGTTGCTTCTGGCGGTTGGTGGTGGTGGCGACGGCTGCAGGCTTCTTCGGGGGACGGATCGGAGCGTCCCGCCGGAACTTTGAGGTGGCGCCGGTGTTGCGTCTTGGGCCCTCATCAATAATACCCCCCCCCCCCAAGACGAATCTGGGTCTTCGGCCATAGCGAGACCCATTCGGGGCACTTTCCAAGGACCACGTGTTCATCGGCTCCTTGAGGTTGAACGGGGGGGTCCATGTTGTGATACACTTTCGGCACCGTGACTACCTTGACCTTCATAAAACCCTTGTCCACTGGAGCGTGGTGCATTAGTTCGCTGCCTGTTTTTAGGATAAGGCCCGTAGCAACTTCCTTCAACTCGTCGCCTACCCTATGCAGGAGCATGCAAGGCGTTTCCTATAATGAAATTAAGCAACATATGCATTTGTGTGATTAATACAGTCATCGATCGAAGCAGACATAGTTATACAGAAGGACATAGTTATACAGAAGACGACGCAGACTAATTAATTAGTAACCTTGGTGACGACGTCCAGCTCGGCTTCCGTCGAGACACGGGCGCCGGTGCCAGCGGCGGTGGCCGGAGTTTTCTTCTCGCGTCCCGGTGCGGTAGGCAGCGCCGGTGTGACCAAAGGGGCCATGGGCGGCGGGGTCACGATGATGTCGCTCGGCGACCGGTTCATGGTGGAGTTGCTGCCGGAGAAGCTGGGCACGTGTATCGGCCCCTGTTGACCTCCCGCCATCCAGGCAGCGAACCCCTCCACTATCTGCGGGGGCATGATCTGGTGGATGCCTTCTCGGACTAGCTTTTGCACCTCCTGCTTGTCCACGGTGTTCTTCTTCAGCTCCTCCAGCTCCGCCTTCAGCCGCTCAACCTCGGCTCTATCCTCGTTCTTGGACGTCCTCTTCCTCTTTTTCTTCTCGCCGGCGCCGTCCGAGCTGTAGTACTCCGTGAACTTCACGCTCGTACCATAGCCTGACACACGGCCAGCTGATGTCGGCGGCGCCAACTTGTCCCTTCCCTTTGCAACGTTCATCGCCCGGTTGAAAGTAGTGTCCCACACTTCCCTCTCACCCTGGGACGACGACTGGCCGGCCTCAGCCTCAGCCTTCAACTCGTCCTCCTGCACACAAAGGTGAACACACTTAGAAATTTGAGATCAACGCAATGGACTTTGAGATATCTGTGGTATTTAAATTCACTTACCAGATTTTGCTGGAATTGCTTCACATCGTCGTGATCGGTAACGAACTCCCCAGTTTCCCAGTTGAGATAGTAGCGGGACCGGACAAAGTTCCTGGTCTGCTCGTCTGTGAATTTATCCCATGGGTTGTCCAGCCCACGTTTTCTTATTTCTGCGTCCTCCTTGTCCCAAGTGGGTTGTTTGGATTTGTAACCGCCGCTTCCCAAACGGTGGTTACCTAAGTTCCTCTTCCGCATTTCCTTCCCCCACTCGGTCCATATTGTACACTCCTCAGAATTTAAAAAGTCCTTAAATACCTCGAACTCTTCTAAGGTGATGTGAGGCTCGCCTGTACTAATCTCCTCCCAGCTCTTCTTCTTATGAATCTTCGCCTTCACCCGGCATTTCCAGCTGCTCAAGGCGGTGCTCATCTTCGTGGTGGCGTAATTATCCACATTTTTGGGTTTAGGGTTCGGGAAGGTGTATCGTTGGTGAACCCTCCTGAGCAGGTGTTCGAGCAAAGCCACATTCTCTTCGCTTCTAATGTCAGACGTGTTGATCGACACGCCTTCTCGGAGGATGCACCCTAGTTGCATGCTGTACCCTCGTGCAACGTGCTTAGGCTCCAACGGCATGCCACTTGGACTGACCTCCGTGATCACGTCCGTGACATTGTCCACCGACTGCACTTTACGCGGTTTAGTCCTTGCCCTCCGCTTCTTCTTCTTCTTAGCGGCCGGGTTGCTGTCGCCGGGTTCCGTGTGGTCGCCGCCATCGGTGCGGTCATCGCCAGTGGTCGTGTGGTCGCCACCATCTCCTGAGGTGTCATCCTCACCACCTTCTTCGTGGTACTCGGGGTCGGGATCCCGGACCTCCCGTTGATGCTCCTCAGCCTCGTCGCCACTAGTGACCGCGGCTTCGTCCCTCATATCGTCGGGCCAAAAGTCCATGTTCTGTACTCTTGCTTGCTCTTCGATGCTCATGCGCTTAGAAGCGTCGCCCGACATGTTTGAACTGCATTAAAAAGAGGCAAAAAGTTAGTATGACAAATATAAGAGAAAAAAAATCACCTAACTAAGTACTAAGATACCCCGGCCCATGCATTAGTCGCAATACCCCATATGTCCTATTTTTAGCAAAGTCATGCCAAATTTCACGAAAAAATTCGGCATGACCTTTGCTAAAAAAGGGACATATGGAGTACCCGAAATTGCCGGAACGGAAGTTAATCGACGTTCCGGCAATCTCAAGGGCCTCTCGGGGTACCTGCAACCATTTCCAAATTTTAAAAAAACACAACTCGACGATGGTCGGAGCTCAATCACAATACCCCATATGTCCTATTTTTAGCAAAGTCATGCCAAATTTCACGAAAAAATTCGGCATGACCTTTGCTAAAAAAGGGACATATGGAGTACCCGAAATTGCCGGAACGGAAGTTAATCGACGTTCCGGCAATCTCAAGGGCCTCTCGGGGGTACCTGCAAGCATTTCCAAATTTAAAAAAACACAACTCCGGCCGGCATATCCGGCCGGCATCTCCACGACACGATGGTCGGAGCCAAATCCACATCTCAATAAAAAATCCACATCTCCCGCATCACAAATATTACAAGTTCTTAACATAGCAATCAAAATTACAAGGTCTTGACACAACAAGCAAATGTGAAGCTCCGGGATTCAAAGTATAGTTTTATGAACACAATTCTTCTCCTCTTCCTTCTTTTGTTTTCTTCAGATACATAATTAATCATGTCTAAATCTTCCGACATTTTTCTACAATGTACACAATTTCATTATTTCAACAGTGGATCCGTTTCATGATTCAGACAAGCACATCACCACAGATCAGATCAAAAATAGAGAGGGATTAGAGGGAGGGGAGATGCAGCAACTCACCTTCCTCTGGTCCGACTGGTCGCCGCTCGCCGGAGGTCGAGATGCAGGTGCGCCGGCCACCGGGCTCCCTCCTATCTTCCCCAACCTGCAAACGAATAGATAGATGAGAGGATGCAGATGCGAAATCCAGGACCGGCCGGCGGCGCGGTGCGGCGAGAGAAGGTAGCCAGAGGGCCGCCGGCGACCGGCCGCTCGGGAGAGAGAGCAGCGGCGGCGGGGAGAGAGAGCAGCGGCGGGGAGAGAGAGCAGCGGCCGCTCGGGAGAGAGAGCAGCGGCGGCGGGGAGAGAGAGCAGCGGCGGCGGGGAGAGAGAGCAGCGGCCGCTCGGGAGAGAGAGCAGCGGCGGCGGGGAGAGAGAATCGACCTGGGCCGCGCCGCCTACGTCTTCGCCTCGCGTCCGTGCGAGCAGCGAACAGGTGCGAGATGGAGGCAGGGTTTACGCGAATATCCAACGTTATTCTGTGGCGCACCTAGCCGGTGCGCTACAGAATACCCTGGTGCGCCACCGAATAAGCTTATTCTGTGGCGCATGGGCATGGCTGCGCCACAGAATAAAGCCCAAAGTGACTGACCCTTGCGTGGGTGTGGGGCCCGCGCCTATTCTGTGGCGCATGGGCATAGCTGCGCCACAGAATAAGCTTATTCTGTGGCGCACCAATAAGTAATGCGCCACAGAATAACCTTATTCTGTGGCGCATCTTTACAGGTGCTTCTGTGGCGCACGGCTATAAGATGCGCCACAGAATAAGCTTCCATAGAATTGGCTTTTCCTACTAGTGATGGAGTAGAAATCAGAGAGAGAGATGGATTGGCCGGTGTTGTTGAGAACAGTCAGCGAGGACTGAAGAGACTCGAACTGCGATCCGAGACCGACGACGATGAAATCAACCAGCTCGTCGTCGGAGAGGGGGCTGCCGACCATGGCGAGGGCGTCGGCATACCCCTTCATCTTCTGGAAGTACTCGGCAGCAGATTGGTCATGCTTCTTCGTCGTCATCAGCTGGCGGCGGCGCCTTCGCCGGTGGTGATGGTCTGAGCCGGCGCGGCGCAACTTCCGTCGAGGAAGCCGTACCATCCAGCGCCGGCGATGTTCGGGACGACTTGTGTCCGCCATAGCAGATAGTTCGAGCGATCCAACCGCACCGTGATGGTGTTGGTATAGGTGGTGGGTGCGGTGGTGGGCATCATGGTGAGCACGCCGGCTGGTATGGAAGCGGAAGCGGAGGAGGTCGTGGCGCCGGCGGAGAGGGAAAGCTGCATCGCGGAGGAAGAAGACATCGCGGCTGCGGAAGGAACTCGCGGCTGCGCTGACAAGAGCTAGCAGCGACGGCGCGGACGAGACTCGCGACGGCACGGAAGAACTCGCGCGGCTGCGGCAGGAGCGGAAGGACGCGGGTCGCGCTGCACGCTCGCGGAAGTACTCGCGAGGCAGCGGCGGAAAAGCAGGAACCGATCGATCTGCTCTGATACCAAATCAAATATTGTGTTTCGCCGTGGTTAGCCCACACGGCTGGCTCTCATTATATAGTAGTAAGAACTTGTACAAGATACATACATCGATCGGTATTGTAAACCGATCCGAACTCTAAACCTAAACCGAACCTATCTCTAATAAACTGCAGCACATAAATCCAAACGGGGACCAAGAAGAAAAATAAAGATTGTCATGGCGTGCACCTCTGGGAGGTCGATGCCGTAAAGAAGCGAGAGAGGAGGACAGCGCTGGACGCCGCTGCCACCGCGGCACCGCTCATCTTGCTCCTGCATTCCCAGCCATATTTACTTGGGAGGCATGAAACCAAAAGGCAATTTACTTACAGGCATGAGCTAATACCTGAGAAGAAGACGGTGCATTGCTCTAAACATCATGACTAAATTATGCAAGTTCGTGGCTGTATTTCTTGCAAAGCTTTTTCCAAAGGAAGAGCTAGCTCAGTACCTCTGGTTATTTGCTTGTGATGAGCTAGTCAGTGTGATTGCTCAGTTCAGTTCGATCGTGAGTACCTGTCTTTGAATTAAGAGAACATGCTTTATCTATCAGTTTCGGTGGCATACAGCCTAACAGGATGAAAGTGAGCCTATCTCCCATCCGTCTTACGATAAGATTTGACCATGTTTTTCTTTCAAGGGCGTTTTTGCTTTCCGGACGACAAGAGTTTTGGCTCAATGGTCCTGTTGCACTTCTTTTCTGATGTGCGATGCATGCCAACTGGATAGCACTAGTCCACTCAGCTTTTTACTCCATATCAATTGAGCCACAGTTTTTCTTGCAGAAATGTGACTAGAGTCAGCGACCAGAAAATTTGGCAACAACTTTGTTATTCAGAGGCGGTAGTATTTTCAGTAATCGCTTGTGCAAACTGGTTCGCACGGCATCCCGGTCATGGTGTATGTTCAGAACAAAATACAGTTTTCTTTCGGAAGCAACAAAACAAGACAGTAAAACCTACAAAATAGTGCAAACAAAGGGAGCAAAATGGAGTACAGGACACAATTCCCCCTCTATCCATTTATACCAATACAAATATTGAACAGGATGGTCCCTCACACTGATAACAAGAGAGATGAACTGTTCCAATCGGAAGCTCCGTAGCAGACCTTATGCAGCTACCCTTAGTTTTTGTGTCTTCGTCTTCAGTCGGTCCATAAACTGAGAATTAGCCTTAAGCCTCTCTTTAACATAAGCATTTCTAGCATCATCAGCCAAGACGTCAGCTTTCACCGCGTCTTCCACAAGAGCATACAGTGTCCTCAAGCAATCCTTTCTGTTCTCTTCTCGATGCTCAAACCTGCAGAAGCAATTGAGTTGTTATCAACAAGTAGCACCAGGTGGTGTTTGTAAGAATACCATCCTCAAGTCTGTAAGTATAATAAGCCGAAGAACCTTGACCTTAATAGGGTTGTTCACCGTAATACATTTAAACAAAAAAATACTAGCATTCTTCAATATTTCTATATTTCAAAAATCAGCTTATGTTCGCCAAACCAGAAATTTTAAGGACATCTAACAAGCACCTTGAAAAACGAGCAGACACCTATCAGCAAACCACACTGCCAAGTGCAGAGGCAAAGGCAAGATAGAGATCGCACTTAATTGACTTACATGTCGAGAGTGTTTAACATGGCCACCCAAAAATATAGGATTTCAGAACACATATAATGTTCGCTTAAGAAACTAAAGGAATATGTACTTGTTTAATCATGGGTTTTTTATGTGACAATTAGCAGTTGCAAAATTCATCTAACAAATGTTTTCTTTTACTACCTGGACACAGAATCTGACTAAGGCACATGAATTAATGCATCTACAGAAAGTACAGTTCTGCAAACAGGAAACAAATCCTCGAAAAATTGGTGCTACATGCCACAAAATTGAACGATGCTTCTGTGAACAATGGAAGCAGGAACAGTTGGCATACCTTTCACTGGTTATTGTAAGCTCATCTTTTCCTGAATTATATCTCTTACCAACAACCTCACGTAATCGACGGAAAGCATGCCGTGAAAGTCCCAGTTCCTTGACGGTTACACTGAGTTTAACCTTCCTATTTTTGGGATGCCATGCATCACCACCAGGAGCAAAGACAATAGTTGACTCCCACCTAAGAACAGGTCCTGCACCAGGTGGATCATTCAACTTAACACTCTTATTATCTGGTTCGGAATGTTCATCAACAGTTGGCGGCTCTGCTTCCATTACTGCTGTGTATTCCGCGACCATCTTATCCTCAAATTCTTTGAATAGCTCATAAGCCTGCTCAGGTTCAAGCTCCCCCCTCTCGCACATGTCCTCCAACTCATTATATTTGGCCTCCGACTTTTCCTTGATCTCATCTTGATGTAATACAGGATATAGAAAAGGAGTCAAAAACATTTCAACACAGAAAACAAAATTACAGAGAATATCAAAAGGACACATACACGGTCCGTACAGATATAACAGTATGCTAAGGCATGCACACAAAAATTGAAAAAAAAAAGATTTGGAGGATCTTCGTATCTACGTACTAACCTGCACAAGTGAATAACTAGGGTGTTTGCAACTACACAACCTATTGAAATCAAACCAGATATCATGTAAAAAGAGCCACATATCAGTCAAAGATGTACATTCAGTTGACAGGAAATGGTGATTGCCAGTATGCTAAGCTGAATGAATAACAATTCTATATCTGTAACAGTAAGTCCAACATTTCATTCATAATATCTGCAATCTGCAACTTATAAACTAATATTTAATGTTTTCTTTATGACAAATCGGTGAAAAAAAAAGGTTCATTATTAAGAAGAATTTCTCTTAGTGGGTAGGCATATATCTGTGCTAATGGTTATTATTTTATTACGTCTGAAGACAAGCATACCGTGCATCCGCGTACTCTGTGCGCCCAGGAAACTCGCAAGGCTTTCTAAGTATCTAGCGTAAGCCAGGCAGGTACTAGTAGACTGAATACAGAGGCAAAGAGGACATGGTACTAGCTGAATTTCGTTCATGGTGTTGCTTGCTAGGGTAAGGGCCAGAAATGCTGGCCAAACAGGAGGCTTTCATTAGGCAAGACAACGTGTGCCTAATAGATGGAAACAAAATAATTGACTCAGAAGAAGCACTAATTATAGAAATCCATCTCTAATAGATGGATCTAATTATCTTGTATTGCCGCTAGAGACGGAGAGATGCTGCTTCACTATTGGAGGGCCTTTTGCCATTAGAGATGAAACATAATATGATAGTGCTATAGACATCTGGATCTCAATTAAGAATAAATGAAGCAGTCTTCTATCTTGGAGGCTTCAGAAATACTAGCGACAGCCGCAAGTGGTACTAGTATAAGGACTGGCATGTATAACAAGACATTCACGTAGGAGTACATGACAGCCTGAATACACTGACCAGGACTGATCAACTAAGTCAAAATGAGGAGAGACCAGCAATCTTCCTGCAGCCAAACTACTGCAGCGCACGTTGTAGAATTGCATTTGCATGCACGAACCAGTTTAACTAAAAGTTCGAACTGAACCAATTTAACTAAAAGTTCGAACTGATCGAGAAAGGTGTGCAATGCACTTATACTTCAATATTCCCACTCACATGTGGCTCCCCCAGCGCCAAAAATTACACCAAAAGTGGACTGTTTTTATCAAAAAAAAACTGCGCCAGCTAGGTCTTGAACTCAAGACCTCTTCGCTCCAATACCATGTAGAGTTGCATTAACCAAAAAGTCCGAACTGTGGAGAAAAGTTTGCAATGCAATTATACATTTCAACATACGTAAGGTGGAAAAATGACAGGCACGTCTACCAAGTTGACCATAACATATCTTCGAAGAGGTCGGAGCATGACTACATCCCTTGAAGATATGTAACTTAAACTGCTTATGCCATGAAGCTCTGAGTAATAACTGTCAATTTTTTCATGCGCTACATTTGTGCATTGTTAATTTTGAAAACTTTCAGAAAACTATGAAGCCAAATGAAGTTAACGTTATCATGGTTCCTTTTGTCTCTATGGAGTGATGCAAATATCTAGACACATTTTGTGAACTGAAATGAAAAGAACTGAAACCTCAGTAATTTTTCATTATAGAACAATATACATGCAATCTCATTAGATAATAATCGATTCACTAAGTCCTTTTGTAATGTTACCCAAACTGGCAAACCTGAAACACTAGGCCAAACAAATCTAGCTATCGTGGAACTAATTTGACACATAAATCTTATTTCTCATAAGTTTATTGAAAATATAACGTGCTTTAGCCCCAGTTCATCAAAGGGAACTACATTCTACCCAAGGAAAATTAAAGATTGTATTTGCAAAAGATGTACTTCCTCCATATATAGCAATCAGAGCAAGAGGGAAACAGAGATTCCACTGACCAGGTAGTAGCTTATCCCAGCGTAGCATGCCCTCGAGGGTATCCTCACAGTCCTTCATGTTACTCAGGTCGCTCTGTGCATTCTTGATCATATCATCCCACACGGAGTTATCCAAGTCCCCCAAGTTCACCTCCAAGTTGTTCTCCTTCGCGTACTGCTTCACTTCCTCCTTCGCGAACCGCCTCAATTCCTCCTTCGAGTACTCCTTCATCTTCCTCAGTCTTTCCTTAGCTGATGGTCCCTTGGTCATAGCATCCCACTTGGTGTCATCCATGTTAAAGTACTTCTCTTCCTTCATCTTTTTCTCGACATACTGCCTCGCGTTGTACAGGTCGGTAATCTCCTCGTCCGTGTCATGTACCTCATCGTAGTCCTCCATAACGTCCTTCTCACTGACCTCGATCTTGTGATACGGCCGGTCGTGCAGCTCCTCGATGAGCTCGTCATCGGTGTCATTGTGTGCATCTGTGAGCACCCGCTGGAGGACGGCCTCGGCGACAGACGGTAGCTCCTCCTCCTCGTCCACAGTGTAGTAAGCGTTCAACCTCCGCTTCAACTCTGCAATCAGAGGCGCATCAGTCAGAAGATCGTTTCAATATTGGTACACATGCCATGGCAATGGAAGAGCAGGCATTTTTTAAGATGGAGTAGGAAGTGCTTCTGGGCGTGGCATTTGGTTGAACAGGTGGCGAGCTAGCTAGCTACGGTGTGCTTTCACGCGTTGCAGTTCTGCTCGGAAGTGGGGAAATGCAGGCAGAAACAGCGTTACTATGGGTGGTGCATTTGGTCGAGCAGGAGGCGTGGTGCGAGTGGCGACAGGCAAAAAATGTACGTGTTTCCGCTCTGTGGCGGCGCATCTGGTCGAGCTCCTAGTGTCCGTTGGGTCGAGAGGGCGAGGGTGTTTGAATACGATACCTGCGTTGGGGACTTCGGCGAAGGAAGGAGGAGGGGGAGGCGGTTGCGCGGCGGCCGGAGGAGCGTCAGGCGATGGCGCTGCGTCCGGTGGCGAGGCGTCGTCGGAGAGGAGGCGACGGGAGTGAAGGAAAGGGAGGATGTTCTTGGCTGTGGGGATGCGAGACGGAGGTGGGGATGGGCGGAGGCAGTGGGAGTGGCGGTGGAGGTGGGTGAGGAAGCGCCTCATGGCGGCGGCGGCCGGGAGCGAGGGGGAAGAGGGGCGGCGGCCGATCGGAGAGCAGTGTCTGTTTTGGGGAGGAGGAAGCGGGTTCAGGGTTTTTTTGGAGCGAAGTTAATTTCTTAGATGCCGATACTTGCAAAACCAACAACTGACGGACTGAAAGTTTGGCCCAAAGGCCCACTGGAAACCAAAATGATTTAAGCAGCCGCCGCCCCGCATCGCCGGCGAGAATCAAGCGATCGCCTCATCCCCAAAATTTCGGAAATCAAAAGCGGCAAGAACTCAACACCATTTCCACGAATCACTCCGTAAGTCTCTGCGTCTTCCTCCATAGATCATCTCTCCATCTGCATCTTCCTCCATCGATTTTGCTGCATATACTTTGCCCTGGGTGGTTGTCCCTGACCTGAACCTGTATGCAGGTCATCTGCTCGACGGAATGCGCCGGACAACCGTCAAGCGCTGGGGGCCACGCCGCTGCGCTGGCCAGAAGTCCGACTCCGGCGGCGGAGGCACCGTCGCGGTAGACCGCCTCAGCGCCCTCCCGGACGCGCTCCTGAACCACATCATGTCGTCCTGAAGGCCTGGGAGGTGGTGCGCACCTGCGTGCTCGCGCGGCGGTGGCTCCACCTCTGGGAATCCGTGCCCTGCGTCGACATCCGTCTACGCTACTCCGACCGCGACGAGGTTCCGCCGAGGGAGTTCCGCGACTTCGTGCACCGCCTCTTCCTCCTCCGCGACGTGTCGGCGCCGGTGGACACGCTCCGCCTGCGGTCCAGCGACGAGGACGTTGGATTCGATGAGGATGATGCCAACATCTGGATCAGGACTGCTATGAACCGCAGGGCACGGGTTATTCATCTTGCTGGGCATCACAAGGAAATCGCGTCGTTGGACCGTGTGTCCTTGGTCTCTCGCCACCTCAAGATCTTGAAGTTATCCTATGCCATGCTCGACGGTAGGATCCTCCAACAGCTTTCTTCTGGTTGCACTTCTTTGGAAGAAATGGACCTGAAGGATTGCTTGTTCAAGTGCCGTGAGATTGTGTCTGCCTCCTTGAAGACTTTAATCATGGTCAAATGCAAGTTCAATTTGGACTTCTCCATTGCTACTCCAAACCTCGTGCTGCTGCGCCTCATCACACCTTACGTCCGAGTTCCGTCATTTAAAAACTTCGGGTCGCTGGTCACAGGCACTATCGTACTTGATGACTCTTACTTGACTGATGATTTTGAAGACATCAGCGATAAAGATGATTGTGATGACACTACTGATGACGAAGGCGATGACAGCGATGATGAGGGCTTTGGTAACTCTGGATATGAACATGGGTTCCCCGAACAGAGATATGGGAATGGTGGTAACAAGGATAAATATGATTATGGCGCTGATATCGATAGCGATGACAATACCTATGAATACAGTGAGATTGCAAATGATGCAAAGTATGGCTACAAAGGTGATGGCCAGAATCCAAGCAAAGGTGGTAACTATGGTGAAAACAGTGGCAGCAATGATACTAATATTCTAGGTGGTCATCGTATTCTTGAAAGCCTTTCAAGTGCCACGAGTTTGGAGTTGTTAACTGATGCTGGAGAGGTATATCTATCACCACTTTTTCTGATCTATCTCTTCCACTCATTTTCTATATATATTTTCGTTGACGTAGCAGTAAATTACATGCCTTTTTCTGAATGTTCTTCAAAGAAATGATGTGTTCCCACTAGCAGAACACACGTGTTGAATAGGCACATTTCTGATCTTTTTCTCTTGAGTGGCAACACGTGGTTACAAAGTTAAAATAAATAAAGCAGCACTAGTTTGTTATTATTAAATGTAGCAAATTAATCGATTAGATGTGAAGGGCTGTAGCTTCGAGAGAGCATATTCATCATTTATGTTCTCGGATGATTGTTTGTCGTCTTCTTTGTTGCCATAGTGTATCTTTTCAACTTTTTAAATGTATAAGGTCTTTATAAGAGTTTCAAAGGAAACTGAGCATCGCTCAGTTGGTACAGGTGCGACAATGCCAACCTGCCCACTAGGGTTCTACTCCAACGCGAAGCGGAATGTAGTCCGCTCCACCAGGTGACCAGTGTCCAGTTATTTTTCTCAAAAACAATGCTGCTGGCTGCTAGTGCCGGGTTGGTTGAGTTTTATAAGAGTGTCTAAGGGCGCATTCATTTACTACAAAAGAATAATGAATCATATTGTACCAATTGGTGTTAATCCTCTAGCAGTACATCACTAAATGTTGTTCTTCGTTTGCTTTTTTAAGACGGGCACGTTTGTTTTATTCTTTCTTTGACTAAACCGCGTGTATGCAGTTTGTATAGTGTGAAGTTGATTCGAGTAATTACCCTTATTTGCTGAATCCTCTTTTGTCTTCAATATGAAGGTGGTTCTGAGTAGGGAATTGAAAAGGTGTCCAACTTTTAGCAACCTGAAGACCCTGTCCCTTGGTGAATGGTGTATGTCTGCTGATTTTGATGCATTAATTTTCTTGCTTCAGCATTCCCCTAATATAGAGAGACTTTTCCTCCAACTTAAATTGGTACGTGCAATTACATATTTGGTGTGTGCTACTTGATTCTTGATTTTCTTTACATAGTTCTTAGTATGTTAGCACATGCTTAATAGCTGTTTTGGTGATGTGCAAAAGAACTTCGGCAGCAGGAAGGCATTGGAAACTCGTATCAAACCACTGGGAAGATCGTTTACTTGCAAAGATCTTCGAATGGTGAAGATCAAATGCTCAAAGGATGATGCTAGAGTCCATTCTTTGGCACACATGTTCAGGGCAAATGGTGTGCCCCTTGAGAAGATTTATGTCCGCTGGAGTGGGAATGCTCGTAAGTCATACCTTCTCTTCTCATAGTATATCGTATGTACTTGCAAAATCATTATTTCATTACTGGTTTATATGGCCCTATGCAATTCACTGAGATGTAAAATGCATATTATTTAATGGGCATATAATCTGTTTAATCGGTATTTCATATTATTTTATTTGCTGGTTTCTATGCTTGTTCCTGAAAATCCATATATGTTTAATTGGCATGTAAGCTGCTTGATAATATCTGCCACTATTCTGTAAATGAGAATTGTATTCTGTTTAACTTAATTTGTTTTTTCGTACATGGTCCTAATCTACACTTATCCATTTCCTGATATTTCTACCAGATCTTCGTGGCCAGAAGTTTATGAGGGAGCTCGCCAAGCAAGAACTGGATGAGTTTGGGGACGACTGGATGTAATATCCAATTAGCTTTCATTTTTCTTCTAGCAATCAAATCATGCATGGTGATCAAAGCACCGGTTAGGTAGTTAACAAGAACCTTGTAAGAAACCTTTTTTTTTTAAACGGACCTTGTAAGAAACCTTGATCTCCACGGAGTAGGATGGTGCTTTCAAAGCTTCGATGGATCTTATGATGGAACCTTGCATCAAATCGTTGGAATGTTCTTCCTAGAATCTTAGTGGGATGAGTTGAGACTCTTTGCATGAAACAATGTTGCTCCTCGTGTGGTCTGCAGTAACTTGTTTTGTTCCTGGAACATGTATGAATACTCCTCGCTTGAATGTTTTCAGAGTCCTTTTTGCATGAAACAATTTTGCTCCAAGCTAAAATATCACCTTTTGCGCCGTGCAGAATTAGATGTCATTCATATGGAACGAAATGAGCATCATTCTAATTTTGACGACAATGGTTTAATTGACTGTGAAGTCGCATGGCGATTACACAATAGGACCCTTGTCCGTGAGTCCGTCAATTCTTCTGTTGGAGAAACACTGATTACACCTATGAGTCAAAGATGATTTCCACACACTTACTTTTTTTTTAGCTCATTCCCCACACTTGGTATAAACTAACGGACACATATACAAATTCAATGTCGCATGAAATATTTACCACAAACATAATGGCACAATTCTTTAAATGCATTTGATAATAAGACACTTACGTTCATATTCTAGGTTTTCGTTTTTGGAGTACTCTTTGTGTAGTTTCAAAATACAAGCAATAGTGCATGTGTATTTTTCATTTTTTTTCTCAACCGTCCTACACACCGAATTAATTTGGATCTGTTCTTTCTAATTTGTCGAATCCCGATTGAATTCGGATGCTTTGTACTACGGAGTAGATAGTTTATGGATTCGGAATCGGTTGATTCATCTCCGATCCTGATCCGTCATTGGATATGTTTTAACTATGCTATTTCGTAAAGTCAATTTTGGTTGACTTTAGTTTTGAAAGATATTTTTAAAGTATACAGTTAAAAATTGAATTATTTTAAATTTTGAAAGATATTTTTAAAGTATATCTTTCCTCGAGCGCTCGGCAGGTGCTAATATATATGCTAGGGACCTTTGCAAGCTAGTGTTTATGCCGCGCCGGGCATGGGGTCCAATCACAGGGCTTCTTCCAGCAAGAAGCCGTCATCGTCGTCATGCAGGTCGCTTATCGATAGCTGCATCGGCGCGACCAGGGCGGCATCAGATAAGATCCCGGCGAGCGACGAGCCCGGGCAGCAGCCGCCATTCGTCACTGACGATGACCAGCTGTCGTCGGTGCCGTCCCGGCGTCGTCCAACTCCAACCTGCACAAGTTCACCTTCGCGGAGCTGAGCGCAGCGACTGGAGGTTTCGCCTCGGGCAACATAATCGACCTGGGCTGGCTCGGGATGGTGTACAGGGGCTCCCTCGAGGACGGCGTCAGGTCGGGGCTCCCGGCGCAGGCCGTCGCCGTCAAGCGGGGTTTGGTCAACGACTACGTCGAGGAACTGCTGGTATATGTGCTAGCTGCAACTTCATTTTCATGTATTCCATATGTATCGGTAGTCAGTTTAACAGGCCGGCGGCCGGCTGATGATCAGAAGGAGGCAATGTTTCTGGCGCAACTGCAGGTGCAGCATCCAAGCCTGGTGAAGATGATCGGCTACTGCTACGAGGGGCAGCAGAGGCTCCTCGTTTACGAGTTCATGGGCCATGGCAGCTTGGACAACTACCTCTCCAAACGTATGAACGTATGCAGGAAACCTCCTGATTAATTAACGTGTTGACTCTGTCCCTTGGAGGTTATGCACATTGTGACCTGTTCTGATGATGACATCGGAATGAATTAATTTCCTTGATATGTTTCAGCTATTCGTTCATTGCTGCCGTGGTCAACCAGACTAAGCATTGCGCTAGCTGCCGCGAAAGGGCTGGCGTCCCTCCACGGCGCAGACAAGCCGTTGATCTGCGGCACATTCAATGCCTCCGACATCCTACTGGACTCGGTGAACATTCTGCCTGTCTCTCTATTTTTTGTCTAAGCAATTGGAGAGAAGACATGTAGCGTCACTCCACCAGTTGATAGTTTATGTTTCTTCTCCAGGATAACAATGCCAAGATCTCCCTCTCGGACCTAAGGCTCGACTCCAACACGAGAGCCAGCAACGGCACAGCCGTCACCACTCGCGTGGGAAGTAGCCTGCCTGGCTGCGCGCCGGAGTATGTAATGTCGGGCCGCCTCACTACGAAGAGCGATGTATACAACTTTGGGGTGGTGCTACTGGAGATCATGATCACCGGGCTAATGTCTGTGGACGAGACCAGACCCGCCAAGAAACGACACCTAGTGGAGTACGGGCGTCAATGTCTCAAGGACCCGACCCGCGTAGACTAGCACGCATCATGGACAGTGCACTGAAGGGCCTCTACCCGATAGTGGCAACACGGAAGGTAGCCTTGCTAGCCTACAAGTGTCTCCGTGTCGATCCCGAGAGAAGGCCAGACATGTCGGCTGTCATGGAAGCGCTCGATCAGCTTACAGCCTTTTACAGCCTTCGCTGTTGTGGAGGACGCACGTGTGATGCTCCGACCAACGCGAGACCGTGACCTTGAGTTTCCTCGTGGATTTCATGTACAAACTGCCAATCAACCTTGATAGGACGTATTGGTGACATTATTTTCATTTTTTCCTGTATTTCTTTTGTTGCAAATGATAAACTGTCAGTCAACCTTGCTAGGACGTGTTGTCGACATTATTTTCATTTTTATCTGTACTTCTGTTTCAAGCAACCATTTTGCATAAGTCACTATGAGTGACGAAATTTCTAAGAGTTTGGAGCATCTTAATCCATCATTATCCGCAGCAACTTCTCCATGAAGGCGTTTTGGATAAAATGGATGAGAACGTGAAAACTCCCAGGAATCATACTCCCTATAAGTCGTCACTATTCCATACAAAATGTAGTAAGAGTCTTGTGAAATTTTCCTATGTCTTGGTGCAATTTTCTCCTGTAATGTCCTGCAAATTCATTTGAAAGCATCGAAACACTATGTCTGCAAAGTTAAATGTTTTGTTTCTTACAGGTTTCGACAAGACGCATTTGAGATCATGCCTTTCAAAGAGGCACTGAGATTTCTTTCTTGTCCACTGTAGATATTTTCACATGAGAATTCACTACCGAATTCTGGGTAGTTGCCGAGTGCCCGTGGATTTGTCAAATGCATTTTACCAGACACTCGGCAACTAAGCACGTACGTAACACTCAGCAAACAAGTAAAATAAAATATTATACACATGTACATATGGATTTCGAAGAGCAAACTTTAGATTTTCAGTTTATTTTCTTTAACAAAAGAAATGATTTACACTTTTTGAGCTCTTTAAAAGCGAAAATGAGAAAAAATATCTAAAACTTGTCGGAAATTTAAAATTTCTGGCATGGAGCCATATGTTGAGTATAGGAGCTTATGGTAAATAGAAAAAGTACTTGCTTCATTATAATATGTCCATTTTCTATTTTTAAGTGTAAAAAATGTGTTTTTCTGACATAAGTGCAGAGAATATGGTGTAAAATGGCACCTACCTTAATTTCACACAAATTGGACCATATTTGGGTGGTGAATTAACAAACTAAAACTCATTCTAGCTATTTTTTCCTATTTAAATGAATTCCTTCTAATTTCTAAAAATTAATATACTCCCTCTGTATCTAAATATAAGACGTTTTCAAAAACGTCTTATATTTAGTAACAGAGGGAGTATGAATTTGTGTTCTGGTTTGGTCCTAATTTTTTTTAATAAGGTGTCCAGGTAAGATTCCGTGCAGTAGTCAATCAGAGTGTTGAAACATTTAGGATATTGCCATGAATAGTTGTGCGGGAAATTTTGATATAATTTCTACTGATGATATCGAGATATATTATTTTCCTATGATATATGCTTCAGCTATTCGTTCCATGCTGCCATGGTCAACCAGACTAACATCGCGGTAGCTGCCACGAGAGGGTTGTCATACTTCTACAACGCAGAGAAGCCATTCCTACCGAACTCTACTTGACTCGGTGACCATTCTACCTTTCACCATACTATCGCGTTTAGAGAGTACATATCTGAACTACTCCCTCCGTCGTTGAATAAGTGTACTTTTAGCTTTAGTACTAAGTCAAAAAAAAAAACTGACCAAATTTATAGGAAAAAAGAGCAACATATATGACATCAAATTGGTATATTTTGAAACTTCATTTCAAGATGAATCTAGTGATACTAATTTAATGTCATAAATGTGGGTACTTTTTCCTATAAAATTAGTCAAAAAATAATAGGTTTGACTTACCCTAAAAAGTAGAAGTACACTTATTTCGAGGACGGAAGGAGTAGGAACCACCACTTCTGATCCAACCAGTCAATGGTTTATGCTCCATCTGCATGATAGAGTGCATATTGATAGATGATAGATGTGGCGGAATATTGATTGAACATCGTGGACTGTTTATATAGAACGCAAATCTTGGAGGGCAAGATACCTTGTAGAGGTAGGTTCAGATTACAATTCCCAAATACAAAATATATAACCTAGTCGTGATATACTCTAACCACGCCCTCGGTAGTCGGGTCAGTAGTGACATGAACAGTGTAGGACCGTCACAGACGGTCATATTGGAGCATAAGCCGAAGGCGTGAGCTGTAGAGGGAGCCAACGAGGAGGCGGGGTGATAGGCCCTGATGCCGTATTCATTGTAGCCGAGCACTACTAGGAAACTAGCTATAGATAGAATCATTTTTTGCGGCGCATTGTTTTGCATGCGCCACCGAAAATTTGGAATTCTGTGTCGCACGGAAGCCACATGCGCCACAGAAAGACATATCCACCTTTATGTGGCGCATCTAGACCCATGCGCCACAGAAATATGGTGGGTCCCGCCACCAATGATTGGGTGGGTGCCCTTTCTGTGGCGCATGGGGCTAGATGCGCCATAGAAAATATGGTGGAATTGTTGAAAACAGATCCCGCGCGCGCACACACACCCCCGTGGATCGCCTTTTCAGTTTTGCAAACAAGAAAAGAAAATGATAAAAAATTTAATAAATAAAATCCTTTGAGATATAGTTAGGTTTTAGTGTCTAGTTGGTATAGAAATTTCGAAATATGAATTTTGACCTTTTTTGCAAAAAACAGAAAAAAAAATAGAACGGCCATAACTTTTGCATACGACGTCGAAAAAATACGTTTAATATATCAAAAAAAACTAGAGGAAAATTGGAGCTCGATTTCACCTGGGTTTACCCGGGGAACTTTTCTCAGATTCGAGAAATTCCAAAAGGAAAAAAAGTTATTTTAAAAAGAAGATTTTTTTATAAAAAATAAAAAAAAATCAAAAAAATAGAAAAGTCAATTCTGTGGCGCATATCCACATATGCGCCACATAATTGTTGGGCGGGTTTCGAATTTGAATCCCGCCGGCACCCCCTTCTCCCTCTCTTTTCCCCTTCTCTCCTAATTCTCTCCTCCACTTCTCCTCCAATTCTCCTCTCCCCTTCTCCTCCACTTCTCCTCTCCCCTTCTCCTCCCTCCTCCTTCTCCTCTCCTCTCATCTCCTCCACTTCTTCTCTCCTCCTCCTCCACCACCTCCACCTCCGGCGACCTCCTCCACCACCCCGGCGACCTCCTCCTCCTCCTCCACCTCCAACTCCACCTCCGGCGACCTTCGGCGACCTCCTCCTTCACCCCGACGACCTCCTCCGGTGAGACCTTCGGCGACCTCCTCCTCCACCCCGGTGACCTCCTCCGGCGACATCCTTCTCCTCCTCCACCATCTTCGGCGACCCCCATCCTCCACCCACCCACCTCCGGCGACCCCCTCCTCCACCCACGGCAACACGGCCTTCGACGAGCTCCGACGAAATTCCGGCGAAATTCCGGCGGCTAGATCTAGATCTAGATCTGGCCGCCCTTTTTTTGAAAGAAAAAAAATATGTGGCCCATGGTGGAGGGTGCGCCACAGAATCGTGGGATTTCTGTGGCGCACGCCCGGATGCGCCACAGAAAAATAATTTAGTGGCGAGATATCTGTGGCGCACCCACCATGCGCCACATAATTTTTTTTGGGTGCGCCACAGATAGCCTATTTCCTAGTAGTGAAGGTGTGGGAGATATAGTCGGTCGATGGTGTCGTGCCAACGAGGAGGCGAGGTGATAGCCCTTCCATGCGTAAATTGTCAATGAGCATTGCCTGCATGTACATTGGGCATTATGTTGTCCTTGGTTTCTCTGAAGAAGCCATTATTTCATGTATTTGCATCGAAGGGATTTCTTAAAATTTCTCTGTAATATGAATTCATAATCTATGAACTTTTCTTAGAGGCATTATGGATCAAATTGGATGAGATCGTCAAAATTCCTTCCAATGAATTGCCACTTCTAGAAATACACACTTTGTTGATCGGTCACCATGGACAACCGTAGAAGAACCGTCAATGGTATCAGTGACCATTCACAAAGCATAAAGTTGTGTCGTGACTTATTATTTGAGGGAAAACCTTCTTATTAATACTCGAATTTAATTGTTACATCATCAATCAAGTCTGCCAAAATAAAGCTAGGGGGCTCAATGTCCCAATACAAAGATGAATTTGAGTTAAAAGAAAATCTAGCCAATTTATGCGCCACTTTATTTGCCTCCCTTGGACAATGAACAAAATGCACTTATGCGAAAAGCTTTTGAAAAATAGCTGCTAAGATAGCTGTACAAGGACTCCAGATTTCAATCACACCACTGCAAGCTTGTATCACCTTAGACGGTCTGATTTGATAATTACCTTGTTGTCGTCACTTGGTTAGTGGTTAATGTGTCTTCATAGTTCATGGGTCTTATACATTTTCATTTACACAAATTTCTTAATGAAATTCCGCGCTGACGGACTGAAAGTTTGGCCCATCCTGGACGAAGTAGACTGGACGAGCTAACTGGGCCACCACTCGGTAACAAATCTGTCAGAATACCCAAAGGATTGTTAGAATCCAAAATAATTTAAGCAGCCGCCGCCTATCACTGTCGACTAAAACGCGAGAATCAAGCGCTCGTCTCAATCCCAAAATTTTCGGAGTTGTAAAGCGCCAACTACTCAGCACCATTTCCACGAATCAATCCGTAAGTTCCTGCGTCATCCTCCATAGATCTCCCTCTCCATCTGCATCTTTCTCGGTTCCTCCATCTGCATCTTTCTCGGTTCCGCCATCTGCATCTCCCTGCATAATCTTTACACCGGGTGTTCCTGAACTTGTATGCAGATCAACTGCTCGGCGAAATGCGCCGGACAACCGTCAAGCGCTGGGGGCCGCGCCGCGGCGCTGGCCACAAGTCCGGCTCCGGCGGTGGAGGCGCCGTCGCGGTCGACCGCCTCAGCCCCCTCCCGGACGCGCTCCTGCACCACATCATGTCCTCCCTGAAGGCGTGGGAGGTGGTGCGCACCTGCGTGCTCGCGCGGCGGTGGCGCCACCTCTGGGAATCCGCGCCCTGCGTCGACATCCGCGTGCGCTACCTCGGCCGCGACGTCGATCCGCCGGAGGAGGGGTTCCGCGACTTCGTGCACCGCCTCTTCCTCCTCCGCGACGTGTCGGCGCCCGTGGACACGCTCCGCCTGACGTCCAGCAATGAGGATGCGGGATTCGATGAGAATGATGCCAACATCTGGATCAGGGCTGCTATCAACCGTAGGGCACGGGTTATTCATCTTGCTGGGCATCGTAGGGCACGGAATAACTATTTTTCTGGGCATCACAACGAAATCGCCTTGTTGGACACCGTGCCCTTGGTCTCTCGCCACCTCAAGATCTTGAAGTTATCCTATGTCAGTCTCGACGGCAGGATCCTCCAACAGCTTTCTTCCGGCTGCACATCTTTGGAGGAACTAGATCTGAAGGACTGCACGGTCACGGGCCATGAGATTGTGTCTGCCAACTTGAAGACCTTGATCATGGACAAATGCAAGTTCAATCTGGACTTCTCCATTTCTGCTCCAAACCTCGTGATGCTGCGCCTCATCACACCTTACGTCCGAGTTCCTTCATTTAAGAACTTCGGATCTCTGGTCACAGCCAGTATCATACTTGATGACTTTTACTTGAGTGATGATTTTGAACACATCAGCGATAAAGATGATTGTGATGACACTACTGATGACGACGGCGATGACAGCGATGATGGTGGCTTTGGTGAGAGGGGGAATTATAAGGTTCATGATGACTCTTCCTTGAGCGATGATGATTTTGGATACATTAATGATGATGATGATGACTTCGGCAATTTTGGATTTGGGCATGGGTTCCCCAAAGAAAGATATGGGCATGATCGTTACAAGGATAATTATGAATATGGCACTGATATTGATAGCGATGACAATACCTATGAATACAGTGAGATTGCAAATGATGCAAAGTACGGCTACAAGGGTAAAAGGCAGATTCCAAGTGAAGGTGGTAGCTATGGTGAAAACAGTGGTGGCAATGATAAACAGATTCTGGGTGGCCGTCATATTTTTGAAAGCCTTTCGAGTGCTACAAGTTTGGAGTTCTTAACAGACGCTGGAGAGGTATACCAGTCACCATCTTTTGCTGCTGCTGCTGCTCTCTCTCTCTCTCTCTCTCTTTCTCTCTCTCTCTCTCTCTCTCTCTCTCTCACACACACACACACACACATTTTTTACGTACATTTTTCTGGAAAGTTGGCATATAGCGATAATTATTTATAGGGAATTTCATTTTGTGGATGTATCCCAAAGCAGTGTTATGTTCCCTCCAATTGAACACACTTGTCGAGTCAGCACATTTCGTAGCTTTTCGTGAGCGCCTGGTTACAATGTTCAAATAAATAAAAGTACTAGTTTGTTTATTCATCAAATGTAGTAGTTGAATCAAGTAGATATCAAAGGTGTAGCTTTGGGAAAGAATTATCCACCATTCCTCTTCCCAGAGGATTGCTTGTCTTTTTTTCGTCGCAAATAGTGTATCTTTTCAGCTTATTAACTATATTCCGTCAAGACTGTCTAGGGGAATGTCCCTTCAAATGATACTTGCTACATAAGATAAAGAATCGTACTGTACCAATAGGTGCTAATCCTCTAGTAATACATCACTATATCATGTTTATCATTTTATTTTTTTGAGATGGGTATGCTTGTTTTATTTTTATCTGTTGAATAAACTGCTTATCTGCAGTTTATTTACTGTGAAGTTTATTCGAGTTACTACCATTCTTTGCTGAATACTCGTTTGTCTGCAATATGTAGGTGGTTCTGAGTAGGGAACTGAAAAGGTGTCCAACTTTTAGCAACCTGAAGACCCTATCCCTTGGTGAATGGTGTATGGCTGCTGATTTTAATGCATTAATTTTCTTGCTTCAGCATTCCCCTAATATAGAGAGGCTTTTCCTCCAACTTAAATTGGTACGTGCAACTACATATTTGGTGTATGCTACTTGATTCTTGATTTTCTTTACATAGTTCTTAGTATATTAGCACATGCTTAATAACTATTTTGGTGATGTGCAAAAGAACTTCGGCACCAGGAAGGCATTGCAAACAGGTATCAATCCAATGGGAAGATCGTTTACTTGCAAAGATCTTCGAATGGTGAAGATCAAATGCTCAAAGGATGATGCGAGAGTCCATGAGTTGGCACATTTGTTCAGAGCGAATGGTGTACCCCTCGAGAAGATTTATGTCCGCCGGAGTGGGAATGCTCGTAAGTCATACCTTCTCTTCACATAATATTGGGCATGTAATCTGTCTAATCGGTATTTCATATTGTTTTATTTGCTGGTTTACATGCTTGTTCCTGAAAATCTAAATATGTTCAATTGGCATACAATCTGCTTGATATTTCTACCACTATTCTGTTAAATGAGAAGTGTATTCTGTTTAACTTAAAATATTTTTGTACATGGTCCTAATCTACAGTCATCCATTTCCTGATATTTCTACCAGATCTCCGTGGCCAGAAGTTTATGAGGGAGCTCGCCAGGCAAGAACTCATTGACTGTGGGGACGACTGGATGTAACACTGCCTATGTAGTTAGCGAGAATCTAGTACGGAACCCTGATCTACGCGAAGTACTATAGTGCTTTCAAAGCTTCGACGGATCTGTTGATGCCCTTTTCTGTTTGGTTACATGGATGACGGAACCTTGCTACGTATCAAATCGTTGTAATGTTCTTCCTAGAATCTTAGTTGGATGAGTTGAGACTATTAGCTAGCAGTACGTGGGGTTTGGAGATAACTTTGCTTTCTTCCTGGAACATATATGAATACTCCCCGTTTGAATGTTTTGAGAGTGGTGCAGCTGAGAAGTGTTGTGTTTCAGAATTGAGAATTGTGTAGCTGAGGTGCGCTGTGTTTCAGAATTCAGAATGGTGTACCTGAGAGCAAGGTGTAGGGGGCGTGTGATGGGAGCAGAGCACGGTTAAGGCGAAGACTCGTTTGGAGGGGGATGGGGTCGCCGGAGATGGTTGCGGTCGTTGGTGCTGTGGCCTGTGGGGAAGAGACACGAAAACGGGACAGAGAAGGAAGCAGGGGAATGAGGAGGATTCGTCCTGGGTTGGGCCGTGGGGATTGGGTGTCATCAATGGCATTGGTGGGCAAGTTGCCTACAAGTCTAGGCTCGGGTACATATACGAGGACGGAGGGCCACCGAAGGGAGAATATTTAGTTCTACCACCCTTCTTCCGTGCTAGTGTGCTACCATTAACCTGTGTCCATTGTAGAGAGTCCAATGAGGCAGCCGATGAGCTTGCGAGGCAGGCCATTTCCTTGCCTGGTCTTTGGGTAGATGATCCACCATACTTTCTTATGCCTCACTTTGTAAAGGACTTAACAGTTGTTGATTAATAAAGGTTGCTATTACTGTAAAAAAACAATTTTAATTGTTTAAAAATCCATGAAAAAGTGTCATTGTTCATATGATCTACAGCCTCCAAAATTTTCAGGCCAAATTTGAAAAGACCATTAAGAGCATCTCTAGCAGAACCCGTAAAAGGAGCGGAACTGGAAAATAACCGCCGCTTACAGTTTTTGAGGCAAAAAAACGGGCCGAGCAGAACCCGCAAATGACCTTGACCTGAATTTTTCTTTAAGGGCTGCCGAAAATTCGCCCAGCCGAACCGAGGATTCATCGTTTCCGCGGCCGACCCGAGGGTGCCTTGTATAGCGTGGAAGCGGTTGGCTGGAGGGACATTTCAGCCCCGCGCGAGTTCTCTACCCATTCCCTATCGAGTCGCCGCCACCAGCATGTCGCCCTCGATTCCGGCCATAAATCGGCGACATCTGCCGATGGAAAGCCACCATCGAGTCGCCGCCGCCCTAGATCCACCTATTGGGATGCGTGTACGGTAAATTAAAATTTTCCGTATAGCTACGCAACAACTGCCAAGATCTACTATGAAGATACATGTGAATACGAAGATCCAAATATCTAGATGAAATACGTTACCAATACCGAAGCCGCGGAAGAAGTGTTGATGACGTAGTTGATGCAGGTTGTCGCCGATTCCCTCAACCAAGCCTGGTAGAGAGATTCCGACGTCCTCTCCTCCTCGCCTTTTCACCTTGATCCAACAGAGTGAGGGTCAACCGTCGGGATCTGACACTTCACTCCTCCGAGAGCTTGCACGCGTACACTGGGAAAGGTTCAGCGGGGCTTCGCCGTCCAAGATTGAAGCACTACTGGTGTATATGAAGGTGGAGATCTCAACGCATGAGAAAGAGAAAGAGAGAGATTAGATCTAATCTAATTGGAGAGGAATCCTCTAAACCAACTAGAAGAGATCTAAACTTGAGAGGACTCGCCTAACCTTGTGTCTCCAAATAGGAGAGGGTGGGGGTTTATATAGATGGGCCAAGGGGTGGAGGGACTTGGGGAAGGGGTAAGACCCCAACCCCAATTCGGTTTGGGAGGATGAGTTGGAGTTGGCCCCTCCCCTCCACCGCCGCCGCCGGGTGGGGCTCGCCCTAGGTCGCACCGACCTAGGGGGTGGGGCCCACCTGCCGCACCGACCTAAGGGGGTGGGGCCCGCCTCCCCCATGGGCCGCAAGGACCACTAGGGTTTTGCCTGGGGGAGCCTCCCCCCCCCCCCCCCCACGGCGCCTTGGCCCACCACCACCATATGGTGGTGCGGCTACCTTGGTGGGCCCCTAGGGCCCATCTTTGTAGCCCCCATGGTGGACTCCAATTTTGTTATATTTTCCAATTATTAATTACTTAATCAATTAATTATTTTGTCTAATTAATTCCCAAATGAATATTTTCCTTTTACAGAAAATTCCTGGAATTAATTACTTATCATATAAAACATTTTTATATGAACCGGGACACCCAGTGTCCACAGACAAAATTCTCTGGATAAATATTTCCATCCTTTTATAAACCCTCGGAATAAATCCGACTGTGATAGCAACTTCTATCACAATGCAATCTCTCTGATATAACTATATCTATCACGCAGATACCATTCCGGTGATACTTTCTACATGTTCCAAACCAACCAAGATACACAACTAACCAATCCTAGTTTACGCGTGTCCACCCTACATGTTCGATAACGTGTAGATATAATTAGATGTGCTTATCTAATCACCGGCTAGGGTCAGGTCCGTGGACAACCTGAATAACTGCTACCGTTATGCGAAGACACTCTGTTGAACCTGTTGGCTATCTAATATATCATTTTCATTACTCGCGATACCAAAACTTCGCCCGAGATATAGATCCGTGGATGACACCATGAATCATTCATTGATTCATTACATCTTTGTCTATCCCGTTAACTGGCAAGTTCTCTTTGCTCGTTTCCGTATTATGATATCCCAGACGGTGCAACTTCATCATGCATTGTCTGTAGAACATATTTGATACCTTTTAATACCGAGTGGCGTATCTCGCTAATCACCGAGGAGTAATTTCCCAACTCAGAACATTAGCATATACGCACACCTTGGTAATCACCCAGTGACTGCCATTTTGACCACCCATTTACGGCCGTGGCGATTGACAGTACCAAAATAATTTTTCCAGTATGCGTAACCCTAATAACCTCATGATTGCAGGACATGTTATATAATAACCTTACGAAACAGACGAAACAGAGTAATGGTGAAGGCACCCACCTTGCGAAAAAAGCCTTCAGCGAGAAAGGATGGTGCTTGACGATTCAGTGGAAGGAGAATGCTCTACTAGCTCGGTCTTCAGCTAAAGATGGGACAAGTCCTAGTGTTGAGGTGCAGATCATGTCATGGAAACAGATGCCCTAAATTATACACGGTTGACTAAAACGTAGTTTACCTACATTAACTGGCAGCCAAGTTGGGATGCATTTGCAGGCTTGCAGCAGTTTGCAGATGCGCCAGCCTCGATCAGGCAGTAAATTAATCATTTGATTTTCCAAATGGCAATATCCATATGTAAGCATCAAGTGGTGCCCTGTAATTATATCCGTGATTCAATATGCACGACTACCAAAGCTTCCGGTCCTTCAAGTTAGTGAAAACACTTGTATAGTCTTTGAAGTTTGAACTTAGGTTGTGGGTCAGAATCCAGTGTTCAAATTGCGTACTCAAATGACAGTAGAAATTAAGAATACATCAAAGCTTCTTGGACAGCCAAGTAAGTATTAGTTTTGGATAAGCAAACACAGATTTGGAAGATTGCAGCTATGCTTCTGGGGCGGACTAATTGCTAATTTCAGTACTAAAAATAATGGGGGTGGAAATACTTTATGACCTAGAAAAATAGTTGCTTCACCACCGCCCTCTCCACCGAGCATATTGTCCGACTCCATTACTAGTGGTGTGTCAGTGCCATGTTTGTATGGGCACACCACAGATTCACTACTAACATTTACTCTCGGGGGTCATGTCAGTGGCGTGCCGCACCCATGACACTAATCGACTTTTAGCAAGTTGTTGATAGGGTTTCCTATACAAGTGAACTGGTTGTGGCTAAATATTTTTGTATTCATGTTATAAGAATGTACTATCCAAGTACTCCCCATCCCAAATTATAAGGCGCGATATTTTTATGCTGGTCTTTGACGTCGAACTTTGACCACTAATAACCCTCTGTTCTTAAATGTAGGGTGTATAGTTTTTCTGCACGAATATTAAGGCATGGGTATTTTGTATACAGTGGACTTATTTTTTCTGGAAAAAACCGTGAGAGATGAGTTCTTAATAGGCACAAAAATAATACAGTCCGTTAAATTCCTCTTTTGAGGCTAGGTCTCATTTTTTGATGGGTCAAATTTTTCATAAATAGTAAATACACCTTATATTATGGTTTTTTCTTCAAAAAACTATACACTTTACATCAAGCAACGGAAGGACTACTAAATTATATCGATCGAGAATGTATAAATGGTATTATTGGATTCGTCTAGCAAAATGCTTTCATTTCATATATCATTACAGAAAAACTTTGGACATGCTAAAAGTTTAAATCATAGTCAAAGTTGTATGTCATTAACCGGTGAAATTTAATGACGCCTTATATTTTCGAACGGAGGAAGTAATATAGCCACTTTCAAACAATGACTATGACCTTTATCTTCACCATTACATCATTTGCCCTCCCTGCTACTGATGCTCACAAACACGCCCATGGTTTTATGGAATGAGCGGCGGTAAAAACCCTATTAGGGTAAGGGTATGGGATAAAAAATTACCCATGGGTACGTAAATGGGAAAATATCATACCCATCGGGTAGAGAGGGTATGGGTATGGGATCGTATAACCATTGATGACCCACAAGTATAGGGGTGTATCGTAGTACTTTCGATAAATAAGAGTGTCGAACCCAACGAGGAGCAGAAGGTGCTGACAAGGAGTTTCGGTAAAGGTTTCACTGTAAATGCTAGCAGACAGGTTTTTAGGGGTTTTTGATATAGCAGGTAAATAAAATGCAAGTAATAAAAGACAGTAATAATAATTGCAGCGAGTGGCACAATCCTTTTTAGAGCAAAGGACAAGCCGGTAGGTTTACTTATGATGACAAAATGTTCTTGAGGACACACGGGATTCTAGTCAAGTGCTTTCGCTTCACATAGTTGATTAATCTTCATTGTTTTGATAAGTGTTGTGCGGGTGAACCTATGCTAATGCACCGCCCTTAATTGGAATAATACATACTTGTGATTATACCTCTTGCAAGCATCCGCAGTTACAAGATAGTAATTAAGATAAATCTAACCACACGCTTAAACTCTGAGATCCTACGCTCCCTTGTGCACCGGTATACTAACGGGGTTTAGATTTCTGTCACTCCGGCAACCCCACAATTAGCAACCAAATACACAATGCACTCCTCTAGACCCATAAAGGTGAAGTGTCATGTAGTCGACGTTCACACGACCCACTAGAAGAATAGCACCACAACTTAAATATCAAACCATTAAATATTACTCAACATAATTCCACTACTAACAACGTGACTTCTCCATGTCCTCAAGAACTAATCGAACTACTCACGAGACATCATATGGATCATGATCAGAGGTGATATAATGATGGATAACAATCTGAACATATACTTTAATTCACCGATAAGACTCAAGCTTCAACCACAAGGAGTAATTAACACCGGGAGAGTTTCCCCTATGAACTAAACAAAGTATAGCCCTAGATGTTACAGCGGACGAGATGGTGCAGCGGTGATGGTGGTGATGGCGGTGGAGATGATGATGATGGTGATCCCGATGAAGTCCAGCGCGATGACGATGAGGATGGCGATGATCTCCCCCTCCGGGAAGGAATTTCCCCGGCAGATTTCTCCTGCCGGAGAGCTTTTTCTCTCGCTGTTGTTTCCGCCTCGTGGAGGCGGCGGAATATTTTCTCTGGGATTCCCCGTGTCTTAGGGTTTCTGGGGGATGAAGTACGCGAAGGGGGAGCGCCTGAGGTAGGCCAGGGGCACCACACCTGGCTAGGGCGCGACCAAGGTGGGCCCCGCCCAGGGGTGGTGTGGCCCCTCCTGGCCCATCTCAGCCTCCCCTTTTGGCTTAGTCCATCTTCTGATAAAATAGGAACATCTGTCTTCTCGGAAATATTTTTAGTGCTCCAGAAATATAGTGCCTTGACGATGTTTTTTCCAGCTGAAATCTGACTCCGGCAGTTAATTATCCAATGATCATCAAACATGCAAAATAAGACAAAATAACATAAGTAACTCCTCTTAATATGAAATATATCATTGAATAACAGTAAATTATGCTATAAAATAGTGATGCAAATGGACGTATCAACCCCCCCCAAGCTTAGACCTCGCTTGTCCCCAAGCGAAAGCTGAGCTCAGTAAACTAGAACAAAGGTTTATGGAGTGAAGCGTCGATAATAAAGAATACGGACAAGAAGCATCAGTAATTACTAAGCAACACAACACATTTTAAACAGCAACTTCTCTTCATATAACCTAACTTGAACATGAGTAGTGAAACAAACCACAATAAAAATACACGAAGGAAATTATAGATTAGTAATGGCACACTTCATTCTTGGTCATAGAACAATAAGCAATCAATACTTATCTTTCGAAAGGAGTCTTTATATTAGAGCTTATATTGCAGAACTTCCACACTCAATTATCACACCTTCTTTACAGTCATTGATAACTTGCAAAGCTATATTCTTAGAGGCAAAAGTCTTTATGCTAAGACAAGAAGGATAAAAGACATGATTGAAATATTAATGATATATATGGTTGAATCACAACAACTCAAATGCTTGCTCAAGGAAGAAGGAAATAGGTGTACTGACTCAACATGAAAAGTAAAAGAAAGGCCCTTCGCAGAGGGAAGCAGGGATTAAGTCATGTGCTAGAGTTTTTAAGTTTTTGAAATCATATAGAGAGCAAAAATTAAGTTTTGAGAGGTGTTTGTTAATTGTCAACGAATGGTGGCGGGTGAAAACAGTATTCTCCCTGTCAAACAGACTTTCAGAGCGGCTCCCATGAAGGACGTTATTTCTACCAGCAAGGCAGATCATCCCTCTTCTCTTTGGTTTACACACGCAGATATTTTACTGTTTGTCAATGCTTACTGATAATTCAGGGCAAAAGTGTGAAGAGAATTAAGCGATTAAAGTTGTAATTAATTGGGACTGGGCATCCCGTTGCCAGCTCTTTTTGCAAGTTATTGGATAAGCGGATGTATATGCCACTAGTCCAGGTGTAAAGTCTGTTTGACAAGTAGAATAAAGAATAACCACACTAATTCCTCATGAGCTAGTAAACATTGACACAAAAGGGAATAATAAAATTTTGAATAATTTAAAGGTAGCACATGAAAATTTTACTTGGAGTGGCAAATAACTACCACATATAGGTAGTTATGGTGGACACAAATGGCATGGGTTTGGCTCAAGGATTTGGATGCACGCGAAGCATTCCCTCTCAGTACGGTGGTTAAGGCTAGCAAGGTCATGTGGCAAGCATAAAAGTTGGAGGATACACACAAATATATATGTAATAGAAGCAACCATGCTATGTTCCCTGTAAGCACAAATGTTTTAACTCAAAGAATATTAATCTTATTGTCTAGCAGAAAGAAAGATAAAGGGATAATATTTTTGCATGTAATTCCCTCCTTCTACTTAAGTTTTCATGGTATTGTTGCTAATGACCAATACTAAGTTTGCCACAACTAATATAATTTACTTAATGTACTCAAAAGTGGCGTCAATACTAATGGCAAGATCAGCACATAAAGAAGATTGCAGGCTAAATAAAATGTACCGAAAGTAAAGGTGGAACTTCTCATTAATATTCTGAACAAAGACACACTCAAACCAACGGATACATGGATAACTAAAGGATTGACACTCCACATCGCAAACCATCTTATAAGATAACTTCTCTACTCATGATATGACCACAAAATTATAAAAATGAAGGATAAAGATGATACTGGGCACTCCCCCAAGCTTGGAACAAGCCAAGGGAGTGCCATTACCCCTTGACGATTTAGACTTGATCTCTTGGTGGTGAAGAAGACTCCTCGACATCAAATTTCCAAGGCAGAGGCTCCCATCAACGAAAGAGGATTTGGTTTCCAAGAACCTGAAACTAGCAGCTGAGCTTATGCGTTTGAACCTAGCTTCATACTCACAGTTTTGGTTTTGAAGATCGTAAATTTGCCCTTGTAACTTGGATGTAGTTTTACTAAGTGCGAAGATTTATCCCACAGCTTATCAGTCTCCTTCTTGTGTTCATCAATAAGCTCATTAATGATCTTGTGGTTGATCTCCACTCCGCGCTCTATCATCTTCTGGTACCGGAAAACTTCATGCTCTACTTCTTCTAGCCTAGCCTTCATGTCCCCTTCAACCTTGGGTCCCTTGACATCTTCTCGAACAAGGACTCCATCCACAAGCCGCATCTCTTGAGGGTGCTGCTTTAGCTCATTGATGTATGGGTTGACGACGTTCTTGAAGAAGGTATCCTTCGGAGCCCGGATGAAGACATCTTCTAATCCTGGAGCTAAACCTGGCAGAAACAGCTCGAAAACAAACCTCGACGAAAACACATTATACGGACCTCGGGGATCCGGTGATTATATAGCAAAAAGTTTTACGACAAAAGGAAGTTACAGGACGAAACAGGGTCGGAGACGGGCTCCGAGGAGCCCACACGCACCCACGGCGCGGCCAGGGTGGGGCCCGCGCCCAGGGGTGGTGTGGTGCCCTCGGGCACCGTGTCCTACCCTTTTCCGACTCATAATTTTCCATATTATGTAAAAACAACAAATATTTAGTTGAAAAGTAAATCACTAACTTTTTCTTACCGAAACTGTTACCTATTCCAAATCAGCTTTTGCAGTTGTCTGAATTTGAATTTTTATAAAATCCTCTGGAGTTACCACTTTGATAAAATCAACATCTTCATTATAAGAATCTCCAGAAATGTAATGTGATACGTCTCAAACTATCTATAATTTTTGATGTTCCATGTTGATATATTTCAATTGCTACATGTTTTGGTTACACTTCATATCATTTTTATGCATTTTCTGGGACTAACCTATTAACAAGATGCCACAGTGCCAGTTCCCTGTTTTCTGCTGTTTTTGGTTTCAGAAAATCTATTAAGGAAATATTCTCGGAATTGGACGAAACAAAAGACATCGTCAATAATATCACGAGGAGATCACGGAGTACAAAGGGGAGTCGGAGCAGACCCACTAGGGGGCCACACCACACTAGGCGCGGCCCAGGGTGGGCCCGCGCCCCCCTATGGCGTGGTGGCCCCCCTCGGCCACCGACGCCGCCTCTTCGCCTATATATTCTCCGCGACGTGAAAACCCTATTACGGTCGATCATATTCCACGAAAAGTTCCGTCCGGCCGTCATCGTCAATCTCAGATCGGAGGAGTTCTGAAGCTCTTCCCGGCACCCTGCCGGAGGGAGATCATCACCGGAGGGCTCTACATCACCATGCCTGCCTCCGGAGTGATGCGTGAGTAGTCCACCCCTGGACTACGGGTCCATAGCAGTAGCTAGATGGTTGTCTCTCTACCTTGTGCCTCCATGTTTAGATCTTGTGAGCTGCCTAACATGATCAAGATCATCTTATTGTAATGCTAGATGTTGTGTTTGCTGGGATCCGATGAATATTGATACCATGTTTATTCAAGTTGTTTATCTATGTGCTCTTGATCTTGCATGCTCTCCGTTGCTAGTAGATGCTTTGGCCAAGTAGATGCTTGTGACTCCAAGAGGGGGTATTTATGCTCGATAGTGGGTTCAGTCTCTAGATATCTGGATCAGTGACAGAAAGGTCTAAGATGGTAGATGTGCTGTTGCTACTAGGGATAAAATTGGTGCAGTGTCCAAGGGCACTTGTATTGATTACATTACACACTTTACTTCATGCAATAATCTGTTGTTAGCAACTTAATACTGAATAGGATGCGGATGCTGCCTTGAAGGTGGATTATTTAGGCATAGATGCGGTTGGAATAACGGTCTATGTACTTTGTTGTAATGCCCAACTAGATTTCATAGTAGACATCTTGGCATGTATTGCATTGTTATGCCCTCTCTATTTGTCAATTGCCCAGCTGTAATTTGTTTACCCAACATGCTAGTTATCTGTTCTGAGAGAGACACCACTAGTGAACTGTGGACCCTGGTCCAATTTCCTCATACTGTTTACACAACCTGCTGCAATCATCTGTTTCCTGTTACTTGCTGTTTTTCCTGCTGTTTTCCACACCATACGTTTAACTCTTTGTTTCTGCAAGACCGGAGAGATTGACAACCTCTCTGTTTCGTGTTGGGCAAAGTTCTGGTTTGTGTCTGTGCAGATTCCACGTTGGTGCAAGCTCCCTAGCGCCAGGGGGAGTCAACATCAACAACCTTCCGATAGATCGTCAAGTCCTACTGGATTGATAACCTTGGGTAGATTTTCTCAAGGGAAAACTTCTGCTGTCTACATCATAACCTTCCTCTTGGGGTTCACCAACACGTAGCCATCAAGCTGTTTTCTGGCGCCGTTGCCGGGGACTTGGAGGCTATTGGAAAGGGGAGTCTCTCAGTTCCAATCTCTTTACTTTGTTTTTGTCTTGTTTTAGTTTTGTTTTGCTTGCTGTTAAAAATCAAAAACCCAAAAAAATTAAATTCCTGCATCTAGTTTTTAATTTCGAGTTGTGCTGCTGTTTAGTCTTGCTCATGATGTTGAAATGCTGAAAATAAAAGCTATTCCTAGTGATATTAGAGAGAGTAAAACACTCAATGCTATCCAAGTTAAAATTGATAACAACATTAGGATGCTTGCTGAACTTCATGAAAGATGGGAGAGAGAAGAAAGAGAAGCTGAAATTGCTGAACAAAATAGTGTTGTTAGAGTTTGCACTATTTTTACTAATGAAACAAATGTGCCTCACATGCTAATGCGCCCCCTACTGTTAGTGAAAAGATAATAAGTGTTGGAAATGTCTCTACTACCTCTACAAAAAAGTTTAAATTGCCTGATAGCACTACTTTTGTTCCTAGTAAAAGTGCTGAAATTTTTAGAGGTGTTGGTGATAATTGCTCCATTGTTTTTGATGACAACAACTTCAATTTCGAAAATTGTAACATAACTGAAGTCATCATGTTCTTGCAAAAGCTAGCTAAGAGTCCTAATGCTAGTAAAATAAATATGGCTTTTACTGAACATATTATCAAAGCTCTCATGCATGCTAGGGAAGAAAAATTAAAACTTGAAGCTTCTATCCCTAGGAAGTTAGATGATAATTGGGAACCTGTTATTAAAATGAAACTGAGTGAGTTTGAATGCAATGCTTTGTGTGACCTTGGTTCTTGTATTTCGGTTATGCCTAAAAATTTATATGATATTCTCAAGCTTGCACCTTTGGAAAAATGTCATTTGGATGTTCACTTTGCTGATTCTTCTATGAAGAAACCTTTAGGAAAAGTTGATGATGTTTTGATAATGGTTAACAACAATCTTGTCCCTGTTGATTTTGTGGTTTTGGATATTGAATGCAATCCTTCTTGTCCTATTGTTTTGGGAAGACCTTTTCTGAGAACTGTTGGTGCTGTTATTGATATGAGAGAGGGGAATATAAAATTTCAATTCCCACTCAAGAAAGGTATGGAACACTTCCCTAGGAAGAAGATGAAATACTCACATGATACTAGTGTCAAGACAAATTATGGTTTTGGATTTTCTGGTCTTGACAATACTTGATGCATCTCTTCATGCCTAGCTCAAAGGCATTAAAGAAAAGCACTTCTGGGAGATAACCCATGTTTTTATTTGCTGTTTTATTTTTGTTTTCTTGAGTCAAGGATGCTTGTTTACCTCTGTAGCAACTCCTTTGTATCTTTTATTTGCTGTTTTGTTGTGCCAAGGAGAGTTACTAATGCAAAGTTGGTATTTTATTTTCGGGACTGCATTGGACAGATTGCTGTTCGTCACCGTTTAATTCAGTAGAAAATCAGAAAAAATCGAAAAATGCTGAAACTTTTTGTGCATGTTCCTGATGATGTTACGCAACTTTCATTATTTCAAAAGTTTTTCATCTGAGCATCGTAAGTGCCTCGAAAAAATTCGTCATTACAGACTGTTCTGGTTTGACAGATTCTGTCTTTTATTTTGCATTCTCTCTTTTACAAGTTTTTAAGTGGTTTCTTTTCGTGTAAAAGTGCCCACTTGAGCCTAGTAACAGTGGCTAATGTTTAAAATAGTTGGCTTGTGAGTTTTGTCTTTGCTAGAACTTTGAAGTATTATCTTTTAGTGCACTAACCTGCTAATGAGAAAAGCTGTTAAGTTTTGGTGTGAAGGAAGTTTTCAAGTGTTGATAGAGGAGAATGATATTACATGATCAAGAAGAGTGAAGAGCTTAAGCTTGGGGAGGCTTACCTCCCCAGCATATTTCAAGAAGACTCAAGCATCTAAGCTTGGGGATGCCCAAGGCATCCCCTTCTTCATCTACAAATTATCAGGTCATCTCTAATGGTGCTATATTTTTATTGCTTCATGCTAGTGTACTCTTCCTTGGAGCGTCAGTGTGTTTTTGTTTTCAGTTTGTTTTGTTTTGTTTGCTGTGCTATACTTGTTGGATCCTAGTATTCATGTTTGGGAGAGAGACACGCTCCACTTTTTCATTAGAATACTCTTGTGCTTCACTTATACTTGTTGAGTATTCCTGTCTAGTTGCTGTTATTGCTGTTAGCTCTCAGTTTTTCATGTATCTCTTGTTAGAGCTTTCAGTTTCTTTTGAAGAAAGTACTCTCTTGCTTCACTTATATCTGTTTGGAGAGTTGTCAAATAAGTTGATTGGTGTTTGGTTGGACCAGAAAAATGCTATGCATGTGGTAGTGGTATAAAATGCTTACATGAATCTTTTTAGATCGTTGTCTTGAGTAATTTGATGCTTGCCAATTGTTTTGAGCTGTCAAGTAATTAATGTTTAAGCTTGTGCATCATGTAAGTAATGGCTATTAATGAAGAACTACTATAAGGATTTTCTGCTATAATAATCTGTTGCATAATTGGAAGTCCATAGTAGTCTAGATAATTTTTGGATGAAGGCTATGTGTTAACAAGGAAGACAGTGGGAGTCTATGGTTCGTCAAACCTTGTGTTTTATGTACACTCTTGCTATTCCAGTTGATAATGATGTTTGCTTATAATAACCTTGCTAGCCTAAACTCTGTACTAAGAGGGAATGCTTCTTGTACATCCAAAACCTTGAGCCAAATCCATGCCACCTGTGTCCACCATACCTACCTATTATGTGGTGTTTTCACCATTCCAAGTAAATTTCTTCATGTGCTATCTACTAACTACTCAAAACAATTTCCTTTTTGTGTCACTACTTGAAAAGCTCATAAGGACGTAGATAGGTGGTCTTTATTTCCTGGTTGATCAAATTTTACACACCTGGACTAGTGGCATATACATCCGCTTATCCAATAATTTTGCAAAAAGAGCTGGCAACGGGGTGCCCAGTCCCAATTAATTACAACTTTAACCAAACAATTCTCTTCACATCTTTTTGCCCCTGATTCGTCAGTCAAGCAATGTTCACAAGTGTGTAAACAAAAGAGAAGAGGGATGATCTGCCCGCTGGTAGAAATAACGTCCTTCATGGGAGCCGCTCTTGTAAAGTTTGATCAACTAGTGAAGTAGAGTATTGCCTATTTGCTGATTTGTTGACACCTGTATACACCATTACCTTACAAAACAATATTTTATGCTCTCTATATGCCTTCGGGAACTACAGCTCTAGCACATGATGTTAATCCCTGCTTCCCTCTGCGAAGGGCCATTCTTTTACTTTTATGTTGAGTCAGTTTTCCCACTTCTTTCTGTCTACTTAAGCAAACATCATTGTCAACTCTCAGTATAACAGTTTTTACATAACTTTGTGTTTGGTTGATCATATTCTTTGCATTGACATTATCTATATGATATACATGTTGAAAGTTGAAGCAAATGCTGAAGCTATTATCTTCCTTTGTGTTGATACAAACACTTTCATGTTGAGAATTATTGCTGCTGTGAACTAACTATTATGTTAGACTATTATATCTCTAAATGTTTTATAGTATTATTCATGAAAGTTTGCACTTGTGTGATCACTTATGTTTACTCTTTATTTACTTGCTTGCAAACTATAGACCATTGGCTTGGATCACTTCATTCAGATCATGTGCATTACATTGTTATTTGATCAAAGATTGTGTTGGTAGCATGTCACTTCAAAAATTATCTGTTTTTATCGTTTACCTACTCGAGGACGAGCAGGAACTAAGCTTGGGGATGCTTGATACGTCTCAAACGTATCTATAATTTTTGATGTTCCATGCTGTTATTATATCAATTGCTACATGTTTTGGTTACACTTCATATCATTTTTATGCATTTTCTGGGACTAACCTATTAACAAGATGCCACAGTGCCAGTTCCCTGTTTTCTGCTGTTTTTGGTTTCAGAAAATCTATTAAGGAAATATAATTGGACGAAACAAAAGACATCGTCAATAATATCACGAGGAGATCACGGAGTCCAAAGGGGAGTCGGAGCAGACCCACCAGGGGGCCACGCCACACTAGGGCGCGGCCCAGGGTGGGCCCGCGCCCCCCTATGGCGTGGTGGCCCCCCTCGGCCACCGACGCCGCCTCTTCGCCTATATATTCTCCGCGACGCGAAAACCCTATTACGGTCGATCATATTCCACGAAAAGTTCCGTCGCGGCCGTCATCGTCAATCTCAGATCGGAGGAGTTCTGAAGCTCTTCCCGGCACCCTGCCGGAGGGGAGATCATCACCGGAGGGCTCTACATCACCATGCCTGCCTCCGGAGTGATGCGTGAGTAGTCCACCCCTGGACTACGGGTCCATAGTAGCTAGATGGTTGTCTCTCTACCTTGTGCCTCCATGTTTAGATCTTGTGAGCTGCCTAACATGATCAAGATCATCTTATTGTAATGCTAGATGTTGTGTTTGCTGGGATCCGATGAATATTGATACCATGTTTATTCAAGTTGTTTATCTATGTGCTCTTGATCTTGCATGCTCTCCGTTGCTAGTAGATGCTTTGGCCAAGTAGATGCTTGTGACTCCAAGAGGGGGTATTTATGCTCGATAGTGGGTTCAGTCTCTAGATATCTGGATCAGTGACAGAAAGGTCTAAGATGGTAGATGTGCTGTTGCTACTAGGGATAAAACATTGGTGCAGTGTCCAAGGGCACTTGTATTGATTACATTACACACTTTACTTCATGCAATAATCTGTTGTTAGCAACTTAATACTGAATAGGATGCGGATGCTGCCTTGAAGGTGGATTATTTAGGCATAGATGCGGTTGGAATAACGGTCTATGTACTTTGTTGTAATGCCCAACTAGATTTCATAGTAGACATCTTGGCATGTATTGCATTGTTATGCCCTCTCTATTTGTCAATTGCCCAGCTGTAATTTGTTTACCCAACATGCTAGTTATCTGTTCTGAGAGAGACACCACTAGTGAACTGTGGACCCTGGTCCAATTTCCTCATACTGTTTACACAACCTGCTGCAATCATCTGTTTCCTGTTACTTGCTGTTTTCCTGCTGTTTTCCACACCATACGTTTAACTCTTTGTTTCTGCAAGACCGGAGAGATTGACAACCTCTCTGTTTCGTGTTGGGCAAAGTTCTGGTTTGTGTCTGTGCAGATTCCACGTTGGTGCAAGCTCCCTAGCGCCAGGGGGATCAACATCAACAACCTTCCGATAGATCGTCAAGTCCTACTGGATTGATAACCTTGGGTAGATTTCTCAAGGGAAAACTTCTGCTGTCTACATCATAACCTTCCTCTTGGGGTTCACCAACACGTAGCCATCATAATGCTTGAGTCTTTGACCATTAACCACTTGTGGTCTGTCCCCATCTAGTGAATTGATTTTAATCGCACCTGAGCGATGACCTCCTCGATGATATAAGGTCCTTCCCATTTGAAAGTAATTTTCCTGCAAAAAATCTGAGACGAGACCTATACAATAAAACTTTTTCACCTACGTTAAATTCTCTCTTAAGAATTCTTCTATCATGCCATTGCTTAACTTTCTCTTTAAAGAGCCTAGCATTTTCATAAGCTGCATTTCTCCATTCATCTAAAGAATTCAAATTAAGCAATCTCTTTTACCGGCAAGTTTAAAATCTCTATTAAGTTCTTTCACGCCCAATAGGCTTTATGTTCTAATTCTAGAGGCAAATGACAAGCTTTTCCATAAACCATTTTGTAAGGAGACATTCCCATAGGATTTTATAAGCAGTTCTATAAGCCCACAAAGCATCGTTAAGCTTTTTAGACCAATTTTTTCTAGATTTATTAACAGTCTTTTGCAAAATAGACTTAATCTCTCTATTTGACAATTCTACTTGACCACTTGTTTGGGTGATATGGTGAAGCAATTCTATGATTAACATCATACTTAGCTAGAGTTTTTCTAAAAGCACCATGAATAAAATGAGAACCACCATCAGTCATGAGATATCTAGGCACACCAAACCTTGGGAAGATAATATCTTTAAGCATTTTTAATGATGTCTCACCATCAGCACTAGAAGTTGGTATAGCTTCTACCCATTTAGTAACATAATCAACAGCAACAAGTATTGAGTATAACCATTTGAGGAAGGAAAAGGACCCATAAAGTCAAATCCCCAACAGTCGAAAGGTTCAATAACAAGAGAATAATTCATAGGCATTTCATTACGTCTACTAATGTTACCTACTCTTTGACATTCATCACATGATAAAACAAATTTTCTAGCATCTCTAAAAAGGGTAGGCCAATAAAAACCTGATTGTAGAACCTTTTGCGCAGTTCTATCTCCAGCGTGATGTCCTCCATAAGCACTTCCATGGCATTTGCTCAATATTTCTTTCTGTTCATACTCAGGAACACATCTTCGCATAATGCCATCTACTCCTTCTTTATACAAATGTGGGTCATCCCAAAAATAATGCCTCAAATCATAAAAGAACTTTCTTCTTTGCTGAGCTGTAAAGGTCGGAGGCAAATACTTGGCAACAATAAAATTAGCATAATCAGCATACCAAGGACTTTCGCGTGAGCTTACCTTTATCGCAGCCAATTGTTCATTTGGAAAACTATCATTAACAGGTATAGGATCATCTGAAATGTTTTCTAATCTAGACAAATTATCAGCAACAGGATTTTCAGCACCTTTCCTATCTACAATATGTAAATCAAATTCTTGCAGTAAAGTACCCATCTTATGAGCCTAGGCTTAGCATCTTTCTTTTCCATAAGGTATCTAATAGCAGCATGATCAGTGTGAATAGTAACTTTTGAATCAACAATATAAGGTCTAAATTTATCACAAGCAAAAACAACTGCTAAAAATTCCTTTTCAGTAGTAGCATAATTCTTTTGAGCGCATCAAGTGTTTTACTAGCATAATGAATAACATTTAACTTCTTGTCTACCCGCTGTCCAAGAACAGCTCCTACAGCAAAATCACTAGCATCACACATTATTTCAAAAGGTAAAGTCCAATCAGGAGGTTGAACAACAGGAGCTGTGATTAAAGCTTTTTTAGAGTTTCAAAAGCTTCCTTGCAATCATCATCAAAAACAAAAGGTACATCTTTTTGAAGAAGATTAGTGAGGGGTTTTGAAATTTTAGAGAAATCTTTAATAAACCTCCTATAAAAACCGGCATGACCGAGATACTACGGATACCTTTCACATCCCGGACAGGGCATTTTCTCGATTGCTTCAACTTTAGCTCTGTCCACTTCAATACCTCTTTCAGAAATTTTGTGCCCTAGGACAATTCCTTCATTAACCATGAAATGACATTTCTCCCAATTAAGAACAAGATTTGTCTCCTCACATCTCTGCAAAACTTTATCAAGATTGTGCAAGCAATTATCAAAGGAAGTTCCGTAGACGGAAAAATCGTCCATGAATACTTCCACAATTTCTTCACAAAAACCATGAAAAATAGCAGACATGCATCTTTGGAACGTAGCAGGAGCATTACACAAACCAAAAGGCATACGTCTATAAGCATAAGTTCCATAAGGACAAGTAAAAGTAGTTTTCTCTTGATCTTGTGCTTTAACAGCAATTTTGAGAATCCAGAATAACCATCAAGGAAACAAAAATGGGTTTTCTTAGACAACCTTTCTAACATTTGATCAATAAAAGGCAAAGGATAATGATCTTTCTTAGTTACTTTATTGACCTTTCTAAAATCAATGCACATCCTATATCCAACTACTACTCTTTGAGGAATAAGTTCATCATTTTCATTTGGTACAACAGTAACTCCTCCTTTTTAGGGACACAATGCACAGGACTTACCCATCTACTATCAGCAATAGGATAAATTATACCAGCATCAAGAAGTTTTAATACCTCATTTCTTACCACTTCTTTCATCTTAGGGATCAAACGACGCTGATGCTCAACAACAGGTTTTGCATCGGGTTCAATGTTGATGGCATGTTGACATATAGTAGGAGAAATCCCCTTTAAATCATCCAAAGTGTATCCCATAGCTCCTCGATGTTTCTTTAGTACTTCTAATAACCTTGCTTCTTCATTACCTGAAAGTTTAGAACTAATAATAGCAGGATATACTTTCCTTTCATCAAGATAAACATACTTAAGATTATCAGGTAAAGGTTTTAAATCGAAGACAGGATCTTCCTTAGGAGGCGCTGAGGTACCCAAATCTTCCACAGGCAAATTATGCTTAAGTATTGGTGGTTGACGAAGAAAGGCATTGTCAATCTCATTCCTCTCCTCCATAAATACTTCACTTTCGTGTTCCTCCATGAATTGCTGCAAGGCATTGTTAGGAGCAACAGCAATAGAGCAAGTTGTTCAATTTTGATCTCATTAGGAATTCAGTTTCATAAAGTTGTTTACCAAACTTAGAGAAATTAAACTCATAAGATTCTCCATTAAATTTAGTGTAAATTTTCTCTTTCTTACAATCTATAATGCACCACATGTATTCAAGAAAGGCCACCAAAATAATGGGACAGCTTTACTAGCAACAGAACCAAGTACTAGAAAATCAGCAGGGTATTTAGTCTTACCACATAAAACTTCAACATCTCTCACAATACCAATTGGAGAGATAGTTTCTCTATTAGCAAGCTGAATAACCACATCAATCTCCTCAAGTTCGCAAGGACCAATTTCATGCATAATTTCTTTATAAAGATCAAAAGGAATAGCACTAGAACTTGCACCAATATCACATAAACCATAATAGCAATGTTCTCTATAATCAATCTCCTATTTTGACTGAAAGCACAGGAACACTTGTTTTCCTAGCTCTACTGGGATGTGAAACAATATTAGAGGCATCTTCACAAAAGATAATATGTCCTCCTTCTACATTTTCAGTTACCAAATCCTTTACTATTGCTATTGTGGGTTCAACCGCTATTTGTTCAGCAGGTTCTAAAGCTTTCTTTGCACTTTTATTAACCACACTAGCTATGATAGAATGTTCCCTAATTTTAACAGGAAAAGGTGGTTTCTCAATATAAGGTTCTGGCAAGATACGATCAACTGTATGAACTTCAATGTTTTTAATATTGGCAGAATTAGTATTATCTTTGTAAGGCAAATGATACTTATTGCAACTTTCTTTAGGAACATCAAGATAAGAGGCAAAAGCCTTGTAACAGTTTGCAATAACTTGAGAATCAAGACCATACATATCATAGAGATTACGAAAATTATCAGTATTCATAAAAGTTTTAATGCATTCGTAATCATACTTTATACCTGATTCTCTACCTTTGTCGTTCTCCCATCCTTCAGTATTTTCCTCAATCCGATCAAGAAGGTCCCATTTAACTTCCTCTTTATTACGCGTAAATGATCCAGCACAAGAGGTATCCAATAGAGTTTTATCTTGAAGAGAAAGCCTTGCATAGAAGTTATCAATAACAACATTACCAGGAAGCTCATGAATGGGGCATTTGAGCATTAATGATTTCAATCTCCCCCACGCTTGGGCAATACTTTCTCCATCATGAGGCCAAAAATTATATATATGATTCCGATCTTGATGAATTTCACTAGGAGGATAAAATTTAGAATAAAAGAGGCACAATCTCCTCCCAGCCAATAGAACGCCCATTTTTCAGCATCCTATACCATTTTGCAGCTTTACCAGTCAACGATATAGAAAACAATTTCTTCTTGACCTCTTCCATTGAAATACCTGCACACTTGAACAACTCGCATAATTCATGAATAAATAGCAAATGATCCCCAGGAGGGACAGTTCCATCTCCTGCATAGCGGTTATTCGTAACTCGTTCAACAATTTTCATAGGTATTTTAAATGGAATTACTTGATCAGGTGGTTCCTCTTCTACTACCGTAGCAGTGGTAGTAGTATTTCCAAACAGGGATTCAAATGGAGATCTCTCCATGATAAAATAAAGTAGCAAGCAGAAATAAAAATAGCACCTACAGTAAAAGTTTCCCTTACCAATTCCACTCACCAATAGCGCTTCACTCCCCGGCAACGGCGCCAGAAAATAGTCTTGATGACCCACAAGTATAGGGGGTGTATCGTAGTACTTTCGATAAATAAGAGTGTCGAACCCAACGAGGAGCAGAAGGTGCTGACAAGGAGTTTCGGTAAAGGTTTCACTGTAAATGCTAGCAGACAAGTTTTTAGGGGTTTTTGATATAGCAGGTAAATAAAATGCGAGTAAGTAAAAGACAGTAATAATAATTGCAGCGAGTGGCCCAATCCTTTTTAGAGCAAAGGACAAGCCGGTTGGTTTACTTATGATGACAAAATTTCTTGAGGACACACGGGATTCTAGTCAAGTGCTTTCGCTTCACATAGTTGATTAATCTTCATTGTTTTGATAAGTGTTGTGTGGGTGAACCTATGCTAATGCACCGCCCTTACTTGGACTAATACATACTTGTGATTATACCTCTTGCAAGCATCCGCAGTTACAAGAAAGTAATTAAGATAAATCTAACCACAGCCTTAAACTCTGAGATCCTACGCTCCCTTGTGCACCGGTATACTAACGGGGGTTTAGGTTTCTGTCACTCCGGCAACCCCACAATTAGCAACCAAATACACAATGCACTCCTCTAGGCCCATAAAGGTGAAGTGTCATGTAGTCGACGTTCACACGACACCACTAGAAGAATAGCACCACAACTTAAATATCAAACCATTAAATATTACTCAACATAATTCCACTACTAACAACGTGACTTCTCCCATGTCCTCAAGAACTAATCGAACTACTCACGAGACATCATATGGATCATGATCAGAGGTGATATAATGATGGATAACAATCTGAACATATACTTTAATTCACCGATAAAACTCAATAGCATCAACCACAAGGAGTAATTAACACCGGGAGAGTTTCCCCTATGAACTAAACAAAGTATAGCCCTAGATGTTACAGCGGAACGAGATGGTGCAGCGGTGATGGTGGTGATGGCGGTGGAGATGATGATGATGATGATCCCGATGAAGTCCAGCGCGATGACGATGAGGATGGCGATGATCTCCCCCCTCCGGGAAGGAATTTCCCCGGCAGATTTCTCCCTGCCGGAGAGCTTTTTCTCTCCTGTTGTTTCCGCCTCGTGGAGGCGGCGGAATATTTTCTCGGATCCCCGTGTCTTAGGGTTTCTGGGGGATGAAGTACGCGAAGGGGGAGCGCCTGAGGTGGGCCAGGGGCACCACACCTGGCTAGGGCGCGGCCAAGGTGGGCCCCGCGCCCAGGGGTGGTGTGGGCCCCTCCTGGCCCATCTCAGCCTCCCCTTTTGGCTTAGTCCATCTTCTGATAAAATAGGAACATCTGTCTTCTCGAAATATTTTTAGTGCTCCAGAAATATAGTGCCTTGACGATGCTTTTTCCAGCTGAAATCTGACTCCGGCAGTTAATTATCCAATGATCATCAAACATGCAAAATAAGACAAAATAACATAAGTAACTCCTCTTAATATGAAATATATCATTGAATAACAGTAAATTATACTATAAAATTGTGATGCAAAATGGACGTATCACCCATACCCGCGTACCCATGTACCCATATAATATTTGACAAGTGAGTCTAGACTTTCACGCACGGATATATGAGTAGGGTCTATGCATGAGGCTACAATCGTAATTCAAAGATATAGGCAGGGATTGCTCGCTAACCCTCCGCGGATGGCGCACCATCCGGTGGCTACCTCACTATACCGATAATTTAGCTATTCCTAATATTATATCTAATCTATCTGATTCACGTGATCACGTCTCGACTCCTGATATAGCAAAACAATGAAATATAACTCTTCTGCATGAGTTATGTGTTGTTTTTTACGACTATTTTCTGCCCAATTCTACGTGTTTTAAACGCGGGTATTTTTACCCGCGGGTACCATCTACCCTGTCGGGTGACGGGTATGGGAAAAAATTGTACCCGTTAACGGTATGGGTCCCGTCGCACCCTGCGGGCCTGTGTCTCCTCCCGGAGACGTGCAAGCTCCTCCTCCGTCAAGGGAGCACCGGTGTCGTGCCGGGAGGAGCCATGGCTAGGTGGTGGAGATAGTGTGGTGCTGTGGTGTAGACGGCGAGGAAGCCGCTTCTATATAGCGGCCGGGGAGGCGAGCGGATGAGCGCACCTTAACTCCGGCCACCGGCCTACCTGCCACCACATTTATGGCGACGCTTCAAAAGGCGCGCTCGTATGCATTGACGCCGCCGTGGCACAGATGCTTCCTCGCCACAGAGAGGCGAAGCGACGCGTCGCTGCGCCCGGCTGGGAAACCGAGACGCCGTCTGCCATTAATTCAGCTAACCGGCCGCACTTAGCTTTGCGTCTCAATGATAGGGCTGGCCCGCGCGTCAGAGGCCGACGTGGCGGCGCTCGCGGTTTCGTCCGGCGCAGCCCATCGGCTCCCCAAGTGGAAAGCGCGGGCTGGGTTTGCCAGACCAAAAATTAGGCCGCGGCGGACCAAAAACCGTTTGAGCGCCGCGAGTGGGAGCCAATTTTGGTCCGGCACACCTAAAGGCTTTTGGGCGGCCGTTTGGGCGCCCCGAGTGGAGATGCTCTGATTGTTACTTGAGAGAAAAGTAATTGATGGCTACCACTGTGATACTGTATTCCCCCCGTTTAGAATTGTTCTACTATTCTCCTCTGTTTAGTTTCACTTTGCACCGTTGAATAGCAGAAAACGCATGGTTGTCAATCCCCCTGTGTAGCTTAATATTTTGATTTTTCATGTTCAAAACTGCTTTTGGCAACTTCTCCTGCTGTTCGTGTGATGTTTTTTTCTCATGCATATTTTGCGAAGCTGACTGTGATTTTGTTCTCAGCATAGTTTTGTGTCTGACTGTTAGTTCGAAGACAAGTAATTTGACCACTACACTGTTTTGTGTCTCATTGGTGCTACCTCAATACAGCTATTGTTAATAAAAATTGGCAAGTAATTTGTTTCATTGTCTTTCACCACTTTGGAGAAAAAAGGTTGGCTGCTACTTTTGTGTCCCGGATTTTTTTTTTTTTTTGCTACGAATAAATCCACCCACCGCTCTATTTTATGGTATCGGATTGCCGGTGTCAGAAGTTTTCATAACAAGGTGATTACATGAAATACCAGGTTTGAGAAGAAGGCGTCCGTGAGAGCCACAAATATTACTATTAGTAAGTGAATAACGGTCATCACGAAATGACAACTTTGAACTTTATGAACACTGTACATTTTGCAGGGAGCCAGTCTAGATATTTTAGACAGCTGCCAGGCCGGCCTAGGTGTGGGCCAGGGTGTTACAGATTTTTGTATCTGTTTTGAAGATCATAACTCGTACTGAAAAAGTGTTATAGGGTATTATCGCAAAATACATTTTTGTTATGAAATTTTGCCAGATCCGTTAGAGTTGATCTTAACTAGCAAAGGTGTAACCATTTGGCCGAAGTTACGGGGGGGGGGGGGGGGGGGGGGGGGGGGGGGGGGGGGGGGGGGGGGGGACAAGGGGGGTGGGACAACAAGCGATACATCGTGACATGTCGCTCGCGCCACGATGTGCTTATCTATTTACATCTAAACAAAATAAAATTATGGTAAGCTTTATTGATTAAACCACACCTGTTTGCAGCGGTAAAACATGAGTTATCATTTTCAGTGCTACTCCCTCCATTCCAAAATACGTGACATGTTTTATTTTGTTGCAATGATTGTTTGATGAATAATTATTTTCTCTGTACAAATTTGTATGACATAAAATTGATTTCCTTATTCAGTATTCAAATGTACTCGAGGTTTTACGTAGTCACATGTGAGACAATTTTTTATCAATAAAGTTATAAACTGCAACCTAATGTCGTACTGGTTAATCAGAAGCTCTTCTTGACGAAGCAAATACGCTTGTATTTTGAAACGGAGGAAGCATATGGACGGTTGTACATTTGTTTTGCAATGGTGGATGAAGGACAGGTAAACTTATTTTTATCGTGTTGAGATTAGGTTGAGCAGAAGAGTGCACAGTAGCTTATCTCCCATCATCAATACCAGCCTACCGTGAACACCTCTCATCGACCGGGCGCAGAGAGTGTACTGTGCACAACAACATTTCACACTGAGATATATGCATGGTTGGTCACTGAACTTGGCCGAGATGAGTACTTTGGTCACTGAAGTTGTAAGATGTTGCCCGCGGGTCACTCAACTGGCAGAGATGAGTAAACTGGTCACAATCGTGAAGCGGCACATTGACTGAGCCGTTGACCGCATACTTTGACCATTTTTTTTTTTTGCTAAAACAACCCTATGAAGTCACAATCATGAAGGGTCACTCAACAGTAAGCGAGACAAACATAAAAATAAATTGGTTAATTTGATTTTGTGATTTCATAGGGTTGTTTTAGCCAAAAAAAAAAGGTCAAAGTATGCGGTCAACGGTCCAATCAGTGTGCCACTTCACGATTGTGACCATTTACTCATCTTTGCCAAGTTGAGTGACCCGCGGGCAACATCTTGCAACTTCAGTGACCAAAGTACTCATCTCGGCCAAGTTCAGTGATCAACCATGCATATATCTCTTTCACACTACCCATCCTCATCTTTTTTACTAAATGACACTTAATGTGACATTAAGCTAATTGTGCCCCCTCGCAAAACTTTCATCCGCATATGGTTCTTTTTTAAAACGCCATATTATTTGGCGTTCTAAAAATATCAGAGGCTCTGAAAATCTCAGAAAACACCATATAGTTTGGCGTATCTGGAGCCTGAGAAACGCAAAAATTTCTAAGTCATTTGGGATAAGCCATGTGATATGGATTTTTTTCCGACATAGAGGTTCTGAGAATCTCAGAGAACGTCGTACCAGTTGGCGTATTCTGAGATTCTCAAAGCGTCGTACCAGTTGGCGTATTCTGATATTCTCAGAGGATCTGTACCCGAGAAACGCCATATCAAATGGCTTTTCTCAAATGATTTAAGAATTTTCTGCGTTTTTCAGACTCAAGATAAGCTAAACTTAGAGCCTCTGGCCTTAGCATATGACGTTTTGAAAAAGGCCATATGCGGATGAAAGTTTTGCGAAGGGCCACAGTTAGCATGTCCAATTAAGTGTCATTTAGTAAAAAGATACTCCATTTACATCCGGATTTTCGCTCTCAAGGCCCAAACGCACGGCTCATTGCTCTGCTTATCTTCCTGTCCAGAAACGCCCGAATGTGAAACTTGGGAGTGCTCCCAAGTTTGTAACTACTTGTTGTAATCCGGTCGTTTGGGAGCCGAGCCGAGTCCGAGGCATCGTTCACAACCAATCTACCCACGAGATTTGATACGGAACGCCGTCGCGACGCCGCTGGAAGTCGCCGCCATCTCCGACCCTCCTCCAGAGTAATCCTCTCTGCTGAGTCTTTCCGTTCTCTCCTTTAAACCGATAGATCAGCGGAGCTGTTCTTTCTTGCGCCCAATCGTTCGCGCTCTCATGCTTTTTTATGCTCGTACTGATGTTTTGCTTTTTTTTTTCCTTACCACAACCAGCGAGCAGTTAGCATGCCGGACAGCAGCGGCGCGACCGTCTTTGACGACCTGCCTGAGTGGCTCGTCGTCGACGAGATCCTCGTCCGGTTGCCGCCAAAGGACATACTCCGCTGCCGCGCCGTCCGCAAGTCGTGGCGCAGCAGCACTTCCACCGACAAGTTCATCCTCAACCACCTCCGCCGCCAGCCCTCCCTCCCCATCATTTTACACCGCAACAGCGACAGGGACAGCGAGCCCTCCATCCCCCATCATCGAACATCAGAAAGGCATGTGCCGCCTCCCCGCGCCTCCAGCGATAAAAAGATACGGCCCGTCCTCAGGTTCCCAGCCCGCCCTTACAAAGCTTACAATGTTCCGTTCCCTGTTGCACTCCATGCCGCCTGTGATGGCCTCCTCATCGTGTCGCAGCGTCCCGATTTCTACATCTGCAACCCGCCCACCCGCAGGTGTGCTCCCCTGTCAGTGCCACATCCTTCAGTACGACCAGGCATCATCGGCAACCTCAACGTAGCCGGCTTCTACCGGCACCGCACATCTGGAGAACACCGGGTGATCTGGGTGGTAGCATCGACTGGGTTGCCGAATTGCTTTCGTCCTCACTGTGGGATCGGACCGGCCAAGAGGCATCCAATGTCAGCCAGTTCCAGAGCATGCGTTTCTCGGTCGCTACATACCCCAGCCTGTCCACCATCGTGGCAGTCTGCACTGGGCAATTAGGCTTAAGATAACGGTATTTGACACTGTAGCGGAGACATTCAGGTTGATGAGCAGCCCAACACAGTTGGGGTACAATGTGTCATTGTTGGATATGGACGGTACCCTCGCTATGTGCCGCATCGCGATGACTGCCTCTCTTTAGATGTTTGGCTGTTGCAGGACTATGATGCAGAGACTGGGCTTTTCAGTATCAGATTAACCTGTTAGCGATGGAGTCATCACAACCGCATAATTTTTGGTTGAATTTTGCCTTTAGGATGGCTGTGATCAACGAGCGTGAGCTGTTGATCCAGCAATGTGGTAAACGTCTGCTGCTTTGTTACATGGATGGTGTGTTTCTAGGAAATGTAGAAAGCGAAGAACATGGAAGCTGCTTTAGACTTACTGGTCATCTCTTCCAAGAGAGCAAGATTTCACTTCCCTTGTTTGAGGCGCAAGAAGAAGATGCTGTGAACAAGGAGCCTCCGTTCGTCATGGTGCTATAAGATGCTTTGGACTCCTTGTTTGCTGCTGCGCCATTAGAGTATCTATCCCTTATGATTCATGTCTAGTATTACTAGTAGAACTGAACAATTTGGATGGCGCAAGTAGTACTTCTGCCGTCATCATTTGGTGCTTGTTATGTTATCCCGAGGATCATGTTATTCTTTTAAGCACTTGATTATCTATGCTAATAGTACTGCTCTACTGTTCTCCCCTGTTTATTTTCAGTTTGCATTGTTGAAAACACGAAAGGCATGGTCGCACTTTGAAATGTTAATTCCTTCATGAGAAGTTATGGCATTTTAGTTGCTCAAATGGTTGGTTAAGTATTCTCTTATGTAGCTATTGTCAACAAAAAATGGCAACTACTTTGTTCAATGTCTTTCACCATTTTTGAGAAAATAGGTCGGCTGATGCTTTTGTGTCCTGGATTTTTTTTTTATTGCTAGAGTAAGTTACACAATGTGCTTTTGTTGTTTGCTGCGGCCTTGGAGTATCTATCATACATGATCTATGGCTTTTGTTCTTTGTTTCTTAGTTTCTAGTATTACTAGTAGATCTGAACAATTCGGATGGCTGAGGTAGCACTTCTGCAGTCATCATTTGGTGCTTGTTATGCTATCTCGAGGATCATGTTATTGTTCTGAACAATGGAGTATCTATGCTATAGAACTGTTCTCCTGTTCTCCCCTGGTTACTTTCAGTTTCATTGTTGAAAAGCACAAAATGCATGGTTGCAGTTTGAAATGCTAATTCCTTCGTGAGAAGTTATGGTGTTTTGGTTGTTTAAATGGTTGGTTGAGAATTTTTAATATGTATCTTCATATTTTGATCTTTCATGTTCAGTACACACACTGGTCTTATTGCTTCTGGCACATGGTTGCTCCTGCTCTTTGTGTGGAGACGATGTTTTTTGTCAGGCATATTTGGGAAGCTGGCTGTGATTTGGTCCTCAGCATTGTGTTGTGTCTGACTCTTACCACAGAGACAAGTAATTTGAGCACTACCACTGTTTTGTGTCTGATTGGTGCTAGTTCAGTACAGCTATTCTGAACAAAAAATGGCAAGTAATTTGTTTCATTGTCTTGTCTCTTGCACCATTTCGGAGAAAAGAGGTTGGCTACTGTTTTTTGTCGAGGAGATTTTGTTTCGCGAGAACTAAGTTACAATATGAACTATCTTAGTAGTCATGTCGTAGTCTGCTGGAAGCACGGAAGCTTTCCCCTTATCCCCTCCCTCTACAGTGGAGAGAGGCGACTGAGGAGGCGATCTCCGTTCCCCCTTGTGAGCCGGCGTTTCCCGGGGTTCCCCTCTCCTCCGCAGGTCGCTCCGGCGGCGGCGTGAGGGGTGGGGAACTCCGGGCCCCCGTGTATATAGGGTTTGGGAGGATGGTGCTGAGGGAAGCTGTGCTGGAGGTGGCGGCGGCTTCCTGGAGCGGTGGTTTTCCTCAGATCGAGCCCCTTCCCGTCTCTGCTTGCGGTGACGGCGATCTGGAGAGGTAGATTCCTGCAGTCCCTTCGGGGTGGTGAGGCTAGGTTTTCCTGGTGTTGTTGCACTGGCGACGGCGGCTTCAGCACGGTGGACTTTTGTTCCCTGCTTGCGTCTGCTTCTCGTTGGCGGCAGCTCCACCATCGGTGAGGTTGCTCCGACTGTCGGCGTTGAGGAGGGCGCGGCGGTGCTGCTGGTGGAGTTTTGGTGTTGCGGCTCCTGCCCTCCTCCGCTTTCGGCGAGGAGCTGCGACGCGCTTCGTCTCGCGGATCTCCGGATCCGTCGAGGTGTTGTGTCCCCTTCGTGCTCGTCGCGGCGGCGCCGGCGAGTGCCTCTTTTGGGGTTCCTGTCCTCCGTCCCTGCTGTCGCGGCGTCGTCGTCTTCTCCTGCGGCGACGTGGGACTGTGAGGTATGTGCTGGAGATTGCAGTGGTGTTTGCTGGCCTCGGGCGCAGGGTTGCCGGAGTTTGTGTGGCGGTTTGGAGGAGGTGGTGGTTTGGCCGTGCGCGTTCAATGAGCTAGATCTCGTCGCTGTGCTTCGGGTGGATCTTGCGGTCGCCTACATGAGTGGAGCTGCGCCTCGTTCCAGGTTCGGTGGTGGTCGGCTTCTTCTCCGCGTCTTCGGCGGTGGAGCAGAGGTGGCGGACCGGCGGCGTGTTCAGCGGAGGATCCTGGGGACCGAGTTGCAATTTCCTTTTTTCTGTGGTCTTTTCTGCTGTTGTGCTGGGGCTTGGGACCCACTTGCCGTGTACTGTGTGTTGTATTCCTTGTTGTATCTCGGTGAATACATGCAGTATACTAAGTTCAAAAAAAAAAAATGTCGTAGTCTGCTGGAGGTTGGCGATAACCTGTTTAGGCTGGTGTTATTTCACTGTATGGATGTACGGTATGTGCTTCATGTCTCCTTTGCTTTTATTGTTTGTGCGTGTACTGACTACTATTGGCTTGTTCCGCCAAATAGTAGTACCACCCAAATACACAATGCTCAACTACGTAGTATGGGATTGCCAGGTTGCCTAATAAATACCTGTTTTGAGAAGAAGATTTCAGTGAGAGCTATCAATGTTATTTTTCACAGATCCTGTGGCCTTGAGCGGTTGAGCCTACTCAAAGTAGGTGAATGACGGTCATCACGAAATGACAGACTTGAGCTTTATGAACCATGGACGTTTTGCAAGGTTAGTCTTGTATGTTGTATAAAAATGACCGCCTGCCTGTTTTACACGCCACATTATCAATAGACTATTCATGATGTCTCAAAGCAGTATGTTTAACATGAGTTGCCCAGTTTGACAAAAACAAGATCCCGACTTGATGCATAACCCCCACATTACTTTTTTTTAAAGCTATCAGGTATGTTTCCCTACTGAGTATTTCTTTATTATTTTTCAAAAAAGTATTTACAAAATCTAACAAGATGTTAAGCCTAATTGAAGTTATAAGGCCCCAGGTCACTAGGTTAAAAGAAAGAATTCACCCAATCTGCCATGACAGAGTAAAACCTTCCTGTTAGCTTTATGCAGGAAAACAGTCATTTCATCCTTAAACATCTTCCTGTACTCATATAGGCTGGGGGCATCGCCTTGAATATGTGAGAATTCCTTGTGTTCCAAATGCCCAAGACACAAGCATGATAACTTCCATAGAGAACGGCTTAGAAATCATCGTCTTTAGCTAGAGATGGCATCCTGAGCTTCGAAAACAATTGATGATGGGGCAGGCCAAACAAGGCAAAGGTGTTGCAAGCACATAACTGCAAATGGGCACTGAAAGGAAAGATGATTTCTGCATTCCAAAACTGCATCACCACACATAACACATGCATAAGATGGTGTGGCGCCCCGACCTGACTGCTATACAGTGATGCTGAGTGTCACCGGTTAAGCGATACAACCGGAGGTTACGGGTTTACCAATCCCCGGCCAAAACCTTTGGCAGGCGTTGCTCGGAATTGATCACCGGCAACGCAACACCCCGATTGATGCCTTAACACAGGCTCAACTATCAATGCATAATAGAGAGATCAAGACTTGTGGAACAACTGGCACATCACAGACTCTACGACACAAAATCAGTATAATTCAACTCTTATAATAGAGAAAGATAGCAAATGACAACCAGAGGTCACAGACCCAACATTACAACATGCGGAAGCGAATTAGGTTGTTCTAAACAGTAAGAACCAAATTATGGCCTAAGAGGCCTGCAGATAAACACTCCAGCGCCAGCTGCTCGGGATGTCCCAAGCTGCCACCTGGGAACCCCAACTACTCGTCGACGTCCACAAGAACCCACCTTCGAGGTCGGTGAAGTCCTCCTCTGAAACAAAACAAACGACGTTGAGTTCGACGAACTCGCAAGATTAAATATAGAGCTTTAGCTCGATAAGGCTTTCAAGGTTTTAGGGCTGTTTTGCATAAAGCTGATTTTATTTAATAAAACATAACTCCATGGCATCGACTATTCAGAGTATTTTAAAAAGGGTAAGAAGTAACTCTTTTCTTTGATCACTTTTCTCACCATCAACCACCATCATCGACCACAGTACCTGTTTCACTAAGGCACCTCCCCGAATCACCCTCGAGGAAGTCACCCTTACAATCTCGAGTGGTACCTCTAGTACCCAGTTTTTTATCATTCCGTTCAAGTTTTCTATGGTCTCTGAATCCGTCACCAAGTCGTCCGTAACCGTGGACACGGCTTTTCGAAAAGATTTACCCTGCAGGGGTGTACAATGTTTGCCACGCGTACCGTCCGGCCCATTACCTGTACAATTAGCTCTCTTCCTTGGAAAGCCGGCTGGGTGGGAACGGTGTCGACTTCTCCCTCGTTAAGGACTAACCCAGGATCATCAGTGGCGGTAGGACTGCCAGGATCACATCACCCCGCCCTACGGCCACTCACTTTCCTAACAACACCATCCTCATCTCAGTCTTGGCCACCATCCCAACGCACGCGCAAATGGAAGCCCGAACTAGAGGACCCTGGCTAGCCCCGTCCGAGTTATTTAGTCTATGAGGCTTCCTGCACTGCGAATGCATATGCCCCACGCATGGTAGCACGCTCGGTCTTGGTTCGAAGGCGAGAACTCGCACTTAGGCGACGAGAACGAGACAACCCACCACATCCATGTGGCCTCTCATCCCCGCCTTTAAGCATGTTTATTATTAGTATCCACATTTCTCCACCATCATCCGGACATTCCGTCAACAATTCCAACAACGAAATATCCACCGGACAACTAAGCATTCAGCTAAGCATGGCTAAGCATATACAGTACATCGTTACTTAACTCAGCCCAACAAAGTAATCCTATGGATATTAGGAGGGAACAGGTATTGGCATCGGAAACATAATGCAACTATAGGATACTCTAATCCAACCAAATTTACATTTGGAACCGCATGCAATAATATAGTGGAGAAAAATTTGCGGAAAACATAGGAGGAGACATGCTCAGAGGGGGATTACGCTTGCCTTGTTCAACGGGCTGGTAATACGGGTCGTCAGGGTATTGTGGAGAAACCCCGACTGCTTGATCTATCGATGTATAAGAACACCGGAAAACACAATCAAATACCACACCATATAAAACAAGTGCAATGCACAAGCACATGATGATATGACATTTTATATGCACCATAGAAGTATTAAACATGACCAACAAGTTAAATGGGGTCCCAATTATATTTACTGCATTATTTGGGATAAATCACATGTTTAACTTAATGGAATTAGCAAATCTCGAAAATGTACAGTACTGAAATGTTGTCCAAAAATGCATGCTATTTATGGTACTGGACAACTCATAATTTTGTGAGCATTTGGATAGTTTGAACACATTTTTCTGATTAACCAATAAAAAGTTATTGCATTTCCAATATTGGATTTAGTGCTGCCATTTTACCAAAATGATTTTAGCAACATGAAAACTAATTAACCAGGATGGAAAATAAGGTGAAACATGAGGTATATTAGTTGCTGAACATTTTGGTAGTTTAAACTTAATTTTTGGAGCAATATTATTAGAGTTATGAATTTTCTAAATTCATCTTCATTTCTGCCCTTTTTCTGAAATGCAAGAAACATTTATTTCCAGTATTTATTTCAACATGAAATTGTCATGGAAAATGTAAGGTTTCTTCCCCTGGTCATTTAGAGACCAAGTTTGCATTTCTCTGATTTATAACTAAAAAGATATGCATTTTCTAAAATCTATTTCTTTTATGCCATTTTCTTAACTTTAATAAAACATCAATAAAACTAGTTTATTTGGATGTGTGAGTTATATCAACATACAGGTTGTGTTCTTCTGAACATTTTGGTATATCATTTCTAACTTTTGGACAAGTAATCAAAAAGTTATTGATTTTACAATTCTATACATATTTCTGCCTTTTATTCATTTTTTCCAGAAAAATCGCACGGAAATGTTTTTCACTCAGCCCTGGGCTAGCCACAGCCGCTGACGGCTGGGCCCGTGGCCACGGTGGCATCCACGTGGGCGAGCGAGGCCCACGGCTAGTTTGACCGTGGCCGTGGCGCGCGGCGGCGGGGATCAACGGCGACGGCACGCTCCGCTCCGGCGACTGAGTACGCGCGAGGACGGATTAAAAGGAGCATTGGACTCGCACGGCTACGGGCTACTTCCTGGCGGCGCCACGGACCAAGAGGTCGCCGGGAGATGCTCCGGCGACGGGCTACGGCGGAGGTGTGCCACGGCTACGGCGGCATCTACGGCTACGCGACGAACCGGAGCGCTAGAAAGGAAACGGAGTTGTCCAGAAGATGCCTCGGCTCACCCTTGACGCGTACGTGAGCTCGGCGAAGAAGGAGGAGGTCAGAGGCGACGGCGAGCTTGATCGACGTCCGGCGGCCGGAGAGGAGGGAGACGGCAATGTGGCGGCGATCCCGGGCTTCCCTTCTCGATTCCTTGCACGGGGAGGGAGAGGGAGACGCGGCGAAGGCGGCGGTGCGCTTCGATCTGCTCTGCGCTTCCTGGAACGGCGGCGATTCGCGGCGGCGACCTCGGCTAGGTCACGGCCATGGCGGAGAGAGAGAGAGAGAGAGCGAGCAAGGGGAAAATATCGGGGAGAGAGAGCAGTGCACGCCTCGGTGGTGCTCTTATCCACCTCGTGGTGGTCGGCGTCGCGCAGGGGAGCAGTGTAGGGCGCGGCGGCGAGCTGGCGCGGCGGGAGCAGCTCGGCGTCGGTCGCTACAGAAGAAGACGAAGACATTCTCCCAGAAAACCCCCTAGGCTTATTTTCTCATTTACCAAAAGGTCCTTTTCTGTTTTCTTTTTAAAAACCAGTAGCATTTCCAGGATTTTATTGAGGCTTTTAAATATTTTATAAAAATCTGAGAAAATTCATGTAGCCTTCCCATCCCATGTAGAAGCACCACAAAAATTGGGGTTGCCAAATAAAAAGTTTTGAACAACATTTGTTCATAAGGTTGTATTATGGCATTTTTGGTTAATTTCAATTGCCATTACTTTAGAAACTTTAAAGCAAGTGCAAGTATTATTTTTGGAACCCTTGGAACTTCCTTGACAAATATGGAAGTTTATTTGAATTGGTTTTGTCACAAACAAACTCATTTGGATTTAGATTGTTTGGAAACAATTGTTGCCTTTGTTTCCATTTGTTTTTAATTTGTTTTTCAAATCTTTGTTTCACTTGAGCTCTTAAGCAAATGATGCCATGATGCATGAATGAAATGCAAAAGTGGAAATTTTATTCACAAAATTTCAGTTCACAAACTTGGGGCTGTTACAATTCTACCCCCCTTACAGGAATCTCGTCCCGAGATTCTTAGAGTAGGAAAGAGGGAAGAAGGTTACCACGGTACCACACGATCTTCTCTGCTTCTTTCCTGAAGAGGTTGATCAAGGGCATCGGGAAGATCTTCATCGGCTTCGCTTCGAGGTCACTATCAACGTACACCATAGGGAAGAAGGAAACCTCACCGGGAGGAGGGATCTTGGTGAAGATACAACGACCGAGTACCTCCCAGTAGAACTTAGGATGAGGCTTCAAGCATCCCTGGATTTGACAGTTAGGAGACACATGCGTTTGACGGGAGATTGTTAAGGAGTTTCCAGTTGGTAGACAACTGTTTCTCAAGGATTCAGAATATGAACTTTGCATAAGGCCTTTAATTTCTGAGGACGAATGTTAAACAAACTTCCAGCAGATGAAGAGGCAACTTTTGCCAAACAGCTTGAGTAGAACTTTCCTCACGGAGGAGCATTTCGGATCACAGGAGAAGGATCGGAAGCTAGACCGAGAGCACTTTAAAAACCCCGGGAACGTTAGTATCGGGAAAAACTTCTTGATTTTCTAGACGTCGGGAACCAGCTTCTTGAGGATCACCAACTATCGTTTCTGATTGAGATTTAGATCTGGTCAGGTGTAGAGATACCTCAGACTCAGCACCGGTAGGAATAGGAAGTCTTTGCAGGGATAACAGCGGATTACATTAGCTAGAAACCCAAGAGTTGGACTACAAGGTCAAATTCCACAGGAACGAGATTGCGGAACCCGCGGATTAGCAACTTGTCAGGAGACAGCTGCCCTACTTGATTTACTTGCAACGAGACACGATTGAGTTCTTGATGGGAAACACCTTAGAAGACAGAGAAGTTCTCAGATTACTTCCTCTCTTTCTGGAACAAAAATTCGATCAGTGGCCTGGATGCATAGATGAAATTCTCAAGGAACGGAGGTAACAACATACCATTCCGAGAATATTCTACACATGCGTGATCGAGTTGGAATGATTTCGAGGAAACCAGACAATTCACTCAGATCCACGGCGACATCTTTCAGCAAGTGCACGTGAACCAGGGAAAGTCACTTCTAACTCCAGAACCTTGCCTTGTGAAGACACAAAGTTAGCTCCAACAAATTTCCAGTGCTAACGCCCACTATCCAATATAAATCTCCTCAAACATGGAGAAGATAAGAAGGTAGTTGATGGGCTCAACCACAAACTTATCCAGATACTCCAAGACGGTAGACTCATATTTCACCAGAACGAGGCATTAGTATTGATCAGACTAACACATTCAGGTAGGTAGGTCTGAGTTTGATTTGACGATAGCCCAATTCAAATCAAAAGATTTGGAGATTAGCATTTCCACAAAGGAAATACCACCTTTCTTCGACACGAACAGAATAGACATCCCTTAGAGAAGGAACTATATCAGATAGAGCTTTTACTTTCCAACTCTCCAAATTGTCTAAGCTCAACCGAATAATTCAGGACATCCAACATGATTTTCCTGGAGAAAGGAGTTGTTCAGAGAACCAGCTTACTCATAAGCTCAACATCACGGTCAGGTGACATCCTGGCGATACTTCTGGAAAGACCTCCAAAACATCACGACCCACATATGGGATATCACGACATACCGGTGGATCTTGAGTTCTAGAGAGGATCATGCCTTTCAAGGCACAACGAGGTGGTCTTGGGAGCTTCGGCACGAACCTAGCTCTTTGACCGAGGGAGTGCATCAGAGCCAAATGACTTGGTAGCACTGTCAAACTCAGCTTATTGATTTGCTAACCAATCATGCTAAGGAGGACAATGAATGTCCTTGGATTTTTGCGCAGTAAGAACTGCTGACAATGTCCGATAGTTACATTATTACTCACGTCTCATCACTCTGGAGTAATAAGTCACTCGGAGATCGGAGAGTAACAAAGTGTAAGAGCATCACTTCATCAAGAGGATCATGATACTTAGCTCGATACCCTGATATCAAAGAGTGTGACACTCTAAGGTGGACCAGAACAAAAGCTAAACAAGGCCCTCATTCTGCAGATTACAATACTTTGACCTGGTCCGAGAAGTGGACAAGGTACTAGAGTTGTTTCTCCAAACAAGACGAAGGGGAAAATCTTGACGGACCACAAGAGTAACTTGCATCGGAACATACCAACGCACGATAAAACTTTACTGTCAACCGACAGACAGAGGTCGATACGCGGATCAGAGTAAGGAACATGCTCAGGAGAATCCTAAGATGTTGGAGATGCACCGGTTATTACTCAATTGTGATAACCATGCCCAAAAAAGAGAGAGGTGCAGCAGAGTCACGAACTTAGTTGGGAGACTCGCTAGGGAATCCTTGTCGTAACCCCGATGGTTCCAAGACAGAACCTAAGGCAAGGCTACGGGAGAGCTAAAGTTACATAGCCAGCTGAGGTGTGGGAAATTACGGCTCAACCATTTACCACACAGACCACATAAAGGACTTGGGTTAAAGGTCAGCTTCATGCACCGGGATTCACAATTAGCATGAGGATCACATGGGTCACAACCCACATAATTCAACACACCAGAACCAAAGTACAATCCGGGACCTTCGGTTCAAGACCTTGGTTAATTAGACTCGGTTGAAACATCTGTGGGGATTTGGGATTGACAACGCAGCGGGAGCAACTGGACACATAACGCTAAAGGTGGAACCCACCCGCGAGATCCTAATAAATTTTGAAGTAACAGATGAGAAGTAAAACCTTTAACTCAAATCGAGGTAAGTTTGCTCCGAGATTAGAGGGTAACCAGATAAGGAGTAAAAAGAATCCTTAGATGGTTTTCACAACTCATTTTTAGGTTAAAATATTTTCAGAAACACTAGACTCAACGTCGACCAGTAGAAGGGTTTCCTACAGGCAGTCCTGCTCTGATACCAACTTGTGACAGGCCCGGCCCGGGGGTGGCCGGGGTGTTACAGATGGCATGCAGACATTCTTCCGTTGTAGTATTTCCCTGGTATTCAATCTACTATGAAGAAGCAACCAAAAGAAAACTTTATGTTCAACAAAGATTTCCAATCCATTTTAAAGGTGGACAAACCTTAGCATTGCCCATTTGAAATTTATAGGCCCTAGAAACACTAAATATAGTGACTCTGGAAAAAGCCATCCAAGTATCATTCTGCCCCCTAATGTGCTATGCCAGCAAAGTAATGCATTAAGCTGCTAAACATGTATACAAGAGAGTATTACACAAGCTCAACGATTCTACAATGTAGGTCAGTCACGTGAATCTTTTGGAGACGAAATTAGGATTTGCTTCTCCTCATCAAACTCAGTTCCATCACTGTCACGTACCGTCTCACGAAGCGCTGGAGCGTTTCCTTTAGCTGTGACAGATTGCTGATAGAGTATTCCACCCGCAAGAGTGAAAAACAAGCAAACCAGACCAGATGCATTCGCATGCTTATCCCAGATCATAACATTGATTGCAACTGTAAGGAACTTGTTGACAACCCCCGTCACTGTAAACGCCGTGGCAGACACCGCTTTCCTTGCCGCAAAACCAAAAAAGCTAATGAGCAACCCAAACACACAGGACAGTGACACCGCGACAAACGCATCGATTTTAAACCAGCTTGGGCCACTTGATTCAAAGGCTCTAAAGACCAACAAGTGCTCCCCTGTCAAAATCCCAAACACAGGGGCCATTACCAATGAAAGAAGATTGTTGTAGAGCACAAAGCCCCATGTGCTGAGCCCCAAGTTAGTCACCATGTGCTTTATGTACACCATTTCAGTGGTTATGGTGACTAGGTAAGCAACTGCCCACGAGAACGCCGTGACGGTAAACCCTGAATCTGTCATCACATAGCCTACTGCACCTCCCAAGATAATCACAAGAGACAAGAATGTGAGCTTTGAAGGACATGGCTGCTTCCGGAAAGTGGTGTCAGCGATAGCAACCAGAAGAGGAGTCAGGGATCTGAACACTATGAATGTGTCGACATTGGCATGCTTCAGAAGGTGGGTGTTGGTGAATATGGCAAGGTAGAACACAAGAGCAGCAGGCGCAAACTTCTTGGCAGTCTGGAGGTTGAAGGGATCATGGTATAAGAAACCAAGCTTCCCAAGGCTCCAAACTCCAACCACGGATGTCAAGTATTGTAGGGCGGTGAGGAGCCCAGGGTAGCTGAACTTGGTGATGGCGTACTTGTTAATGATCGCAAGCAAGCTCGAGCATAAAGCATATCCTAATACGAGGCTGCTGGTCGCATAGGGTTGCTTTGCCATGAGGCAAGATCTGTCTGCCTGAACATGTAGCTGCAATGTTAGAGAAGGAAGTCCACAACTAACAAATAATGTAACACACGATGCTGGATGAGGGACTGCAATAAACAAACTGCTTTTGGAAGCAAGTGTCAAGACCATCTGGATTCATTTACTCCCATGAGACCATTGATGATTCATGGAGACTAATCTAATAAATTTATTCGCGTAAACGCATCCATGATAAATTTCTATGTGGGGAGACATAGACCAAATGTTCTAACCATTAAATAAATATCATAATTACAGGAAAAAAATAGCAAATCAAATAATACATGAACCGTAGTGCAATCAGGCTAATAAGACTATATGAAACTACATGGAAACCTCCTACAATGTATGTGGAAGCATCTCAATGAAGGTACCTCACAAATGAAGCCATCAAGGTTACGGAATAAACTTAGACATAGCTATTACTAACAAGTATTCCCTCCATCCCATAATATAAAATGTCATTACAACAATATATGAGTATATTGGTTGTAAACTTGTAATAACAAATTGAACAAAAAAAATTGACATCAATTTTCTTCGCCAGGCAGATGACGCATGGTTATTATGTTCCCCAAATAAGTTGATCGGATCTTCAAACTAATATGCTACTCACAAAGATACTGAATGCAACTAAAATAAGCATAATTTCAGAGTATATTATTAAGGCAGCAACACGTCAAAATCACACAGCACAAGGGAGAATTTCACGAATCCCCGGAAACAAAATTACTAGTCAAGAATGTCAGGAGCACAAAAGAGACCGGGATCGGCTAATTCTTCAAAAAAAAAAAAGCAAGCAGGGAGCGAACCTGGACCTGGCGGCGGCAACGGATTCGGAGGTAGCCGAGTCGCCGCGCCGCGCGCCCTCGAAGCCGATGGACTCCACAGGGTGACCAAGGGAAGGGCTTATCCCGTTGGATCCCCGGCTGCGGTGGGACGTTAGATTCACCGCCTGAGCCGCCGTGCTTTAACTGGTAGGGTGCCGGACGGGAGGGGAGAACTCAGGTGAGGGAGAACCTGAGTTCAGCACTTTTTATTTCTTCTGAGATGCAGGGTCAGCGTTAGGTGAGAGAGAGAGAGTGTGTGGTGCTGCACTACTGCGCCCTGCGTGTCTGTATTGGCCGATGAGTGGAAATGTTGTGTGATTTTGGCATGGGCTACGACTAAGGCCCAACTACAGGTTTTATATGTAACTAAGCTCAGATTAAGCTCCGACTTTGGAAATTATTATTGTATGAGACACTATTAAAATTGGATAGGTGGTGTTAGCACATGTTTTTGGCAGGTTGTCGGCTCCATGATCAGAACCTGCCCCAGTAAGGATTGACGACCCGGAAAAGACGATGCGAAGGCTGAGATTGTGACTCGGAAGCTTCCCGGGAAGGCGGCTAGAGGAACAGGGAAAATGTCCCGGGAAGGTGGAAAATGGCAACCCGGGAACGGATCGACGACTCGGCAAAGTGCGGTTTCCCGAGAACCCGACATCATCATAACCCGGAAGCATGGTGGCGGTGAAGACTAGGAACAAGGCAAAAAGCCGGCTTCGGGACACGAAAGACACTTGGGGACCCAGAAAGGCGAGTTGATTCCAGCGCGAAGAGAAGGCAAGTTCAAGGTCAACACGGATGGACAAAAGTCGACTTTCCAAAAGAAGCCGGACACTGGACATTTGGGTCCGGGTTCAGTACGAAGCCGATCAAAATTTGCCTTATTTAGAGATTGAATTCGACTTAAGCCATGAATCGTAATCCTTGTAAAAGTTCAAAACTTGTACGGTAAGTCCAGTCGCCTCATATATATGAGAGGTCATGGCCAATTGAAAATAAGCAAACAATCGACACATATCAATACAAACCCTACTTTTTATCCTCAAACTCTTGTTCATACTTCCGTTATTCGGTGACTTCGCGTCAGTTTATCGAATATCGACAACCGAGTTAAGAGCGGCCATCATTGCCGAAACCAACGGCGTCCCTCCCGAGGAACTGGGGCGTCGGCTTTGAAGGAGATATGCCCTAGAGGCACTTAATAAATATAGTTTATTTTTCATATCTCAATTGTTCATAATATGTTTTATACCATGCTATAACTGTATTAAGCGGAAACATTAATACACGTGTGGTAGATAAACAACCAGGTCCCTAGTAGCCTCTATCTTACTAGTTCATTGGGCAATAGATGATTGAGGTTTCCCGATCATGTGACATTGATGTCAGTTGACAATGGAGTCATGTCATTGGGAGAATGACGTGATGGACATACCCAATATTTGTAGGACGTAGTCATTACGCTTTTGACCATGAGATCAACTCTGATCGCTATTCCTGGAAGATGATTTGATTGCATCAAACGTCATTACTTATATAGTATGACAATAACAGTGTCCCTCTCGGGTATCGGAAGGGAGTATGTTGAGATGAGGGATCAAGAGCGGGATTTGCCAATCCGCATAGCAGGATAGATACTCCTGGGCCCACTCGGTGAGATTATGTCAAATGAGCTTGCAAGCATGTGACTAGGTCACGGGGCCATAATATCACGGACGAGTAAAGAATAGTGTTGTCGATAACGAGATCAAGCTAGGTATCATGATATCTAAGATCAGTATCGGACACGCTAAGTATCGCCAGGCAAAAGGTTTAAGACTCGACGTCTAAGGTTCGAACGAAAAAGTTATTCGTTATCTCACAGGGATTAATTCTGGGTATCCAAGGTCCACGAATTAATCATTAATCGGAGAGCATGTCTCGATTATGTCTGGCGAGATCTCGAACCGTAGGGTAACACACTTAAGGGGAGATGACATGATTATTTAGATTGGACGTAGAGAAGAAAACAGAGAGAAGAACACCGGAAGTGTTCCGGGCACACCGGAAGTGTTCCGGGTGATATCCGACGGAGTTCGGGGGCCGACGAAATAGTTTTTGGAACCGGAATAAATTAGATAATATGTGTTTAATATTAATTAGTGCAATTAATAGTTAAATACATTTTTATTTAATTAATTTCGAATTTATTTGGCAGCCCAACCTTAAATGGGCCAACTCCCGAAGGAGAAGGCCCAGAAGGGGGGGAAATGCACCCACAGGAGGGAGGAGTGGTGCGGCTGGCCCTGGTGGGCTGGGAGCCCACCAACGGGGCCGGCACACACCCCCCATGCGGCTGCACCATGTGGGATAGTCCCACATGGCTAAGCCAAGGGGTTTGCACACCCTCCTCCTCCTATAAATATAGGTGCCCCATGCTTTGGAAATTCACTAGAAATTCCTCTCTCTCTCTCTCTCTCACCTTGAGCGTGACTCCGCTATTGGGGTAGCGCTTGGATTGAGGTTCTCTCCACCATACGCACACCGCCGTGCTGTTGGTGTTCCGGTCCAAGTCTTCCGCTACTCGTCCCTGGATCGGAGCCCGGAGGTCGTCATCTCCACCGTATGTGTGCGACTCCTGCGAGGCACCACACTTGGGGTGCTAGGAGGTGTTCATCTCCACCACCATGAGGTCGGTGCCACCATCGTCATCGCCATCTTTGTCGCGCCAAGATCTTCGCGACCTCGAGGTCGGCTACGTCGTCTACTTCGACAACGCTTGTTGCGGGAGCGTAATCCCCGCTATCGGTCTACGAGGGTACGTATATCGATCTCCTACTGTATAGTATATCTGCATAGTATAGATTATGGCTAGTATAAGGTTATTGTTGTTAGGAATTTTTTGTTTTCTGCCTACGATCCCCTTCAGTGGTATCAGAGCCGATCTATGCGTAAATATAGCTATACCGGTTTTAGAACCCATGTTCTCATGAGGGCATCGTTCTTTTAGAAGCTATCCTCTAGCGTGCACTTGTTATTGCCGGCAGCATTGAGTTGATGAAGCGGCCCGGACCGACTTTACGTTTACGCTTACGCGAGACTGGTTCCACAACTGACATACGGTTTGTACCGTATATGTGGCTGGCGGGTGTCTGTCTCTCTCTCTCTTTAGTTGGCTTTGCATTTTCAATGGAGGGCCCGAAAGGGATACATAAATAGCGACTATTTGATCGTTGTTGTGGTCATAGGTTCGTAGGTATGAATCGGTTCTATTTACGAAAGCCCCAAGCCACGTAAAATATGCAAAAGATAAAGTAGAAAGCGTATAACTTTATTTTGCAGGGGCAATATGATATGGTCAAGGTAGGTTTATTAAACTGTTTATGAACTGTGGGCGCGAAGGAGACCATCGGCGCAAGACCATATCATGTCGCATTACATTTGATGTTATGTTTTTGTTTGCATCTTATATTGTGTATATATATATATGGTTATATATTAGTTAGACGGCGGTAGTAATATAAGATGATCCCTCCAAAATACCATTAGTGTTCTCCCTTTGGCGTGCACCACCAAGAAAGTTCTACGTTATGAGGCAGGCCGTGACGATCGGGTGTCAGACATATCGTCGTTCGCATACGGTGGGTGTAAGACATGTTTGCACAAGCATATACGCTGAAGGTTATTATGGCGAGCCTAGCATGTACAGACATGACCTCGGAACACGGTGACCGAAAGGTTAAGCATGAGTCACAGAGTTGTTGTGATTGATATGTCGATGTCTACCTTTGAAGTTATGTTGCCGGCTCTGACGATGAGGGGTTGCATAATGGATGAGGATCGTGTAATCACTAAAACGATTCGAGGGATATTCGTTTTGAGTGGGAGTTCTGGTAGTTTTATTTTATTAAAACTTGAACCCATATTTTATTATGAACAAAGTCTTTATGTTTTTTTTGCAAAACCTTTGTAGATATTAACCAATGTAATAGCCATCTTTAAAAATTAGGCGCATTCCTGCGATTGAGAAACTTAAAAGGTTGGGTCCAAACTTCATGGTTTTATAGGGTAGCTTGAGGATACTCCTTGTTTAAACCGTTAGCTCTTTGTGATACAATACCCGCTAGGAGATGAACCCGGAGATTCCGCTAGCAAAAGGATAATTTGGATTATCAAGTTTTGTGCGAATAATATCATCATAGTCCAGTGTATGCTATGATCTCTACCATAGAAAATTAACTGTGGGTATGAGTTCACAGATTGCGAATATATGAGATGGTCGCTAAACTCGAAGTACACCGCAAGTTGGGTTGATAAAGTTTATCAGTACTTTGACTGTTTTCTTCTCAACCAAAATGGAAGAGAACACTCGCATTAAAGGAGCACGTGGCAGTCATACTTGATGACATTGGTCATACTCGATGACATTGGTCATATTTCATGACATTGAGACGCCTCGCTCAACTCGATCACTGGATGACAAACAACGTTGCCAGTGCAAATAGTTTGTCATAGACTATATCATACAAGGGGAATCGTTCACCTTAATGAGTTCTTGATTGCACTGAAGAATCAAGTAGATGAAACAGATCGCCGGGAAGTCATCAATGATGATGGTGTGTATATGATATACACGTTATGAATGTTTTTGCCTAAGCAAGTACTCGCAGTAGTGACTAAGTTTGATACTAGTCATGTTTTATGAAAACTAGATTTTCTGCCTAAGTAACTTGGAAGGATGAGGAGACAATGTGTGTTGATGATGGCATGCAATATGATTGTGATGGCCATAGACGTTCTCCCTCAGCATCTACCATTTGAATAAATTCTTTTGTGATCGCCTGTTAGTATGATCGTTATAAGTGTGTCTCCTCTAGCGAGACGATTGTTCATACATGTTAGTGACAAAATCGTTGTCCTATATTTATGAAGTAATGATCATACACCGATTTGAATTTAGATGGTAGAAGCTCCCGCATTCATAACATTAATGCCAAAGGATACAAGCTTAATAAAGACACCACATTCTTGTGGCACTAACGTTTTAAGTCATGTCAATGTTATATGCATGAAGAAGCTCCATACAGATGGATCTACAAGTCCTTAGATTTGATCTTTTGACACTTGCAAGATAACTAAGACACCGTTTTCGGAAAGCGGGCATATAACTTATTGATAATCATGCATATAGATGTATGTGGATCAATGAAGTAATTAACGTGTAATGGAGACCTTTATTTCGTAAACTTCACTAAACGTTTTGAGTATAACTTGTTGAGAATCATGCATATGGGTGTGTGTGAATCAATGAAGTACTTTAACGTATAGTGGAAATCTTTATTTCATAAACTTCATGAATATTCCAAGTAGATATATGGATATCCACTTAGAAAATATTAGTCTGAAAATTTTGATTCGATCAAACAAGTTCAGAGTAAAGTAAGAAAATAAACTTAACAAGAAAATCAAATTCCTACGATACAGATCGAGGAAATAAAGATTTTAGTTATAAGGTTGGCATATCATTGGAAGACTTGTGAGAAGAGTTCTACAAATTACGTCGCATGGAACATGACGAGGTGTACCCTCATCAAATCCCATGGTTAAGGACCTAGGGTTGAGATTATGGGGAGAGAACGTGGTAGTACTGGTAGTTTCGTCGGCTGACAAGCAGAGGCAAAGATTTACCCAGGTTCAGGCCCCTCGGATGGAGGTAAAGACCCTACTTCCTGCTTGTCTGGTATTGATTGTGGATTATGCGATTACAGGGGAGCTCCGGCGAGATGACGATCTCGCAAGAGCTTCGGTGGTTCGAGTATGGCTTGGTCCCAGATCGGTACCCCTCCCAGCCTTTAAATAGGTTGGGTCTCGGGAGTTTGTAACCGACCTAGTTTACACGTAAGGAAAGTTTAAACCGATTATGCCTATGTCTAGTCTTGGAGGGTACTCCATCTTCTTGGGCCTCTTGTCTTGGGCTTCGAGTAGGCTCTTCGATATTGGGCCTTAGTCGTCACGTGCACCAGGTACCCTCATGATAGGGTACCCGATATGTATACCCATGTCAGTAGCCCCGAGTACTTGTCTGACTCGAAGAATCGGGCATGGACTCTTTCGTAAGTGCACGTCATATGTTTTGAATTCTGTATATATAATTTGGAATTCCTGTATGAATAGCACACGTTTGGCTATGTCGAGTATCTCATCGACTGTGTTTTATGATGATCAAGGGATAATAGCTTAGCAGGCCCAGTACACTCGACGGATCGGGACTGGTTAACTACACATTCGGGTAAAACCTTACTAGCTTTCAATCAAACTCGAGTCCCCGGACTCGAATCTGGAACAAACTGGTCAGATTCGACTAGGCCACTGAGGTCTTACTGAGTCGATCTGCAGTATAACTTTGAATTTTACCCAACGCGTCCGTCGGGATTTTTCATCATGTCTGCTGACATGGAAAGTATAAGGATTGACGTTGCTGGAACGGTCCTTAGCCCAGCTCGAAAGTTTGGCGGGTCTTACCTTTGCACTATGCGTGCAGCATCCGAGATATTTGCGACGGACGCAACTCGGGAATGTTTCGAGTATGATTTCTGAACTTTGTTGGACGAGTCATGCCCTTTGTCGACTGATATTTGCTGTTATGCTATCGGGTGCGCGACAGCGCTCCCGATGGGAGTAGCCCCCGAGATTGTGCTTTATTGCTTTGCAATAGAGGATAATCTCAAAAACTCTTCTTACTCTGCATATGTTAATCGAAGAAATTTGTGCCATAATTCTATCGGGTGCACGATAGTGCTCCCGATGGGAGTAATATGACTTAGTCGAAGGAACGGTCGAGTGACCAATTTTGCCTTAAGAAAGTTTTGTCACACCCGAACTAATCAGGGCAATCGAGTGACCAATATGCGTTGAGCATACTCGAACGTATTTTCTGAACAGATGCTTCAATGACGTCAGGGATGACGTTTATTTCGACTGCGATTTCTGACACGCGTGGCGTGCGTTATGCTGCGATTGATGGGACGTGACACGTAGGTGGGCCCATTTGTGCAGAACTGACCGAAGACGGTGCCGTTTGGACTTGATTTGACTATACGGGCCCACTTTTTCCGCAAGCGTGATGATGGCTCCTCTTTTTACGTGCGGGCGGAGTGGCCGGCGACGGTTGCCCTCCGCGTTTGCCATGTACGGTCAGATTGCGTGCGTAACGCACGATTTGGATCTGAATGGCTGTGATTGCTTTTGTCTTGTGGTAAATAGGGGAACGACGCTGGCATTTGTTTTTTACCTGCCATTTGCTCTGCGCGCCGCCCCTGTTCCATCGTCTTCCTCGCGCTCTGCCTCCATTGCTCCTGCGCTAAAGCTTTGCGCGCTCTCCCACCTGCTCGTTGACGATGAAGAAAGTGGCGGGCACCAAGCGCTCCGCCTCGACTGCTGCCGCCGCGCCCGATGCGGCGGCGATGAAGGGGAAGAAGACTGCGGCTAGCACATCTGCGGCCGCCGTCGACCTCAAGAAGACCAATGGGGATTGGATGAAATCCACCCTGAAGGAGGCGCGGCTGGACAAGCTGCGCGAGGAAGGATTGCTGCCACCTTCCGACCAGCTCTTCGTCCGCGCACCTTCGCCCAAGGAGGTACTTCCCGAGCCCCGCGCTAACGAGCGCGTCTGTTTCGCGGAGTTTTTGCCTAGGGGTTTCTCGCTCCCCCTCCATGATTTTGTGCGAGGTTTGCTTTTTGCCTACGGGGTGCAGATCCATGATCTCACCCCGAACGGTATTCTGCACATTGCGTGTTTCATCACGCTGTGCGAATGTTTTTTGGGTGTTGCTCCAAGTTGGGCATTATGGAAGTCCATCTTCATGGTCCGGCCAAACAACCGAGGTGGCCGAACCTATCCAGTCGGAGGCCTGCAGATCCAAGTGCGCAGCGATACCCGATACTTCGCCCTGAAGCCAGTCGACTCGGCGCAGGGGTGGAGGAAGAGGTGGTTCTATGTGCGAGTCGACCAGGATGGGCCCCAGCATTTTCGACTGCTGGTATAGCAGCAAGGACAAAGGCCTGGGACCATGATCTGTCGACTGAAGAAATGGCAGAAGCAGCGCCTTTGCTGGAGACAATTGGAGGGCTGCTCAACAGCATCACGGGTGTGCATCTTATTGCCACTTTTGTGAAGATGCGGGTGTGGCCGCTACGCGCTCGCGCCCACCCAATGTGGGAGTACGAGGGTGCCCTCGACGCCACCCGCATGAGCAAGGAGGAGCTGTCCAGGAGTGAACTGGTGGCACATGTGCGGTCCATCACCAGCACAAAACAAAGCGAGCCCTGCAACGTCGACTGTCCCGTCGACCCTTATTCGGCTGAAAAGCCTTTGCCAGAGGTTAGTGAACCTATCGATTTTATGTTTTCTTGGTCTTGTTATTCTGCTATGCATCTTTGTGACATTTCGACTATTGAATTTTGTGTGCAGGGCCACTCGACCACCTCGACCCTTCCTCCCTTCCTGAAGATGGCCCAACTCCTGAAACCGAAGTGACAGTAGAAGCGAAGGGAGGAGATGAATCGCCTCTACCTTCGGCTACCACTTCACCCACAGAAGAGGCTGAAGAGGAAGAAGTAGAGGAAGCACAGGGCAAGGAGCCTGCCGCGACTGAGGATGTTAGCGAGGTTCCTCTTCGCAAGCGCCGTCGGGCAGCCCAAGTTATGTCTTCTTCCACGAGCTCACCCGCGAGGGAATCGGATGTGAGGGATGATGGAAACTCAGGTCCGTCTCCTACGACCACAGCTGCTCCCTTGGACGTGAGTCCTTTGAGCTCGGCTCCTCCTCCTCCTCAGTCGGGTGGGCAGCTACCTTTTGGAGGCCCAAACTTTGACGAGCTCGACACTGAGGATGAAGAAGAGCACAGGTTTGCTCCTTTTTGCACTAATAATTTTTTTTTGTGAGTTAGTACTTTTGCTTATGTTGTATGCCTTTCGGTCACTTGTAGTGCCGAGACTGTGCGACCTCCAACTCCTCCAACCGTGAGAGCCTCGACTCCAGATCAGCCTGAAGCCTCTCCTGTTGCGGCTGAGGTTGTGAAAACAATAGCCACGACCACTTCCATTGAGGCTGCCAATATTGCGAGTACATCGACTCCGCAAATTGGAACTTCTGCTGCCAAGCCCGCGCCTTGGATTGAACACGTAAGTGTCTTTTTGTCGAGTCTTCCTTCTGGACCTATTTGTGTATAGCTTATGTTGGTTTCGTGTGCGTGCAGCCCTTCTACCTCAACCTGGTGGAATCAGGTAAAGCATTTGTCCAGGTTGAACAGGAGAGGGATAATCTGCGCGCTGTTATGGAGCAGCTCACCCGTAAGTATCTTGGGTTTCTGTAAGTCTTTGCCTTGTCGATTGTGAATGACATATGTCCATCTATCTCAGGTGACAAGGCAACCGCTGAATCTCGGGTTAAAGAGCTAGAAGAGACACTCGCCAAGGAGCGCGCGGAGTCGAAGAAGGCCTTGGATGATGCCAAGGACTCCGCCGCTTTGCGCGAGAAGAATTATGCTGAGCGCCTGGCGAGCCTCACCCGAGACGTAGGCGGTGAGTCGAGCCTTTCACTTTTTGCCTACTTCTTTTTGCCACTGAATAGTATGTAACATTTTCTGTTACTTCTGCTTTTTTGAAGGAGCTGTTGGCGCATCGGCACCTGTAGACCAACCGAGTGTCGATTTGTCCCTTGACCGCGCAATCGGCGACCTGGATGTCGTCTCTACCCAAGCCAAGGACGCACTCGCCAAATCTACGAGCACGCTCGGCGCCGTGTTCAAGGATGTGTTCCCATCCAGCCAACCTCCTTCGACTGTGGATGGCTTCGCAGACGTCCTGGGCCCGGGAACTTCGACTATGGCGAACTTTGCTCGCACTTTGACGGTACGCGGCTCAGAGACCACCCTCAAACTCCTTTTAGGTCATGGGATAGAGGGTGACTTCGAAGCCGCTCTGTCTGCTTTCCCTCGTAAGCCTGGCGGGAAAGGTGTCCCTAAAGCATTTGAACGAGCCAGCCGCAAAGTTGGCTGAAACTTTTATGGCCACCATGGAACGCCGGGCAGCAGAGGTCGCCGCTCGTGCGAGTAGGGCTAGGTCAGAGTCGATGTCTGAGAAGTAGGGCAGTCGTGCCTTTATGCTTTGTAATTAAACTTATGACCATGCGAGTATGCATGTGCTTTTGCTACCTTGTATGAATATAGTTCCTTTATTATGATCTGCGTGTAAGGTGTATGTTGTTGCTCGTCTGAGCTTTGTGACTAGTTTCTCATGAAACTTTTATGATGCTTGGAACAGAAACGGCCAGCCGCCACTTCCTCCAGTTCGTCGCGGCATCATGCCCCTACTCGATCTCGAGCTCAGGCGCAAACGATGCCGCGTAATACGTTATATGAAGGCTCGACTTGCGAAACAGGAGCAAGAACTGGCGAGTGCCCGAAGCGAGCTGGAAAGGATAGGGCAAGGCCTGCTTTACCCACCCAACGGGAGGAGTATGTGCTTGGCGAGATGGAGATCGTGAACAGACAGCTCGAGTGTAAGCATGACTGCCTTGATCTTATGAGTTCACAGCCTGTTCTTTTTTGTTCACCCAACTTGTGTTGTTGCAGGTTTTGTTCAAGATTTCCAGGCGGAGCAGGCTCGCGTGGATGAGCAGTTGAACATGGCAACTGACGAACCCACGACTGGCCGCCAGCACTTTCGATTGGACAAGCACCGAGCACGCATACTCGCGACTCTGCAGGATCGGGTGTGGCGGAGCACTATGCTGCTTGAGTTATGCAGGTCGGCCTTCAGTCGAATCAACCAGATGCTTTTTCCAGCTGGGCCACAACCTCAAGGAATCCATGCGTTACTCGAGCTCTTCCGGTCACAGGTTCATTCATTCGAGGCTTTATCACCCAGAAGCTTGTGGATGGCGCCAACACAACCATGGCATATCTCCGAAGTCAACGTCCAAATTTGCAGCTACGTCCACCCGTGCCTGGATCGTCCTTGTCCCAGTCGAATCTTGACGAAACATTCGATCACACGAGGACATTGGTTGATTGCTATCAAGCGCAACTTATGGGCCCTGTTCTTCCAGCAAAGGATGAACCGGAAGATTAGGTATTTATGTATAGGGAACAGCCCCCGAGTGTAAATTTGCCACTTGTACATATTTGTTCACTTGTATGTATGCAGCCCCCGAGTGCATCGAGTGGGGTTTATGACAAACACTTTACATAGATCATGAATTACGCAGCCCCCGAGTGATTGATTGGGGTTGAGCAACTTTTTTCTTTGTGTTTAGTGTTATGATCCAGCCCCCGAGTATTCGAGTGTGGCTGGAGTATTATGTTTGAAGGAGCAAAAGATTTTATGTTTTGAGGTAGCTCAGCCCCCGAGCATGCGAGTAGTAAGCAGGAAAAGTATGTGGAATTTATTGACTATATTCCATTTATGAATGTTAGGCTGCAGGCCGCCTCATTAAAAACCTTCCAGTCCCCTTAGGTACCCTGGTAAGGAAAAGAGCGCGTCTGAAACCTGCAGCCATCCGACATATGAGCCTATTACATTATGCGACTGAGCAATCTAAGCATAGAAACGGCGCAGCTGCGCAACGTTCCAAGGATTGTGGGAGAGTTCGCCGGTCTTCGCGTGCTTCAGTCTGTATGCTCCACCACCAATGACCTCGGTGATGATGAAGGGTCCTTCCCATGGAGAAGCAAGTTTATGCACCTTCTTTTGCTTCAGTCGAAGTACCAAGTCACCCACCTCGAAGGACCTGGTACGCAGTCGACGGCTGTGATAGTTGCGTAGATCTTGCTGGTAGACAGCTGTACGTGCTAGCGCTGTGTTGCGTGCTTCTTCGAGCAAGTCGACTGCATCTTCGAGTGCTTCATCTGCATCGTCTTCATTGTATGCTTCGACCCTTGGTGCGTTGAACCTTACGTCTGATGGCAGGATTGCCTCTGCGCCGTAGACCATGAAGAATGGAGTGAATTGTGTTGAGGCGTTGGGTGTTGTGCGTAGGCTCCATAGCACAGACGGGAGCTCTTCTACCCAAGCACCCGCAGCCCTTTTGAGTGGCACCAGGAGGCGCTTCTTGATTCCACTCGTCACAAGCCCATTGGCCTTTTCGACTTGGCCGTTTGATTGCGGGTGCGCCACAGATGCATAATTGAGCGTGATATCTTGCTCTTTGCAGAAGGATTTGAATTCCTCAGCCGTGAAGTTTGTACCGTTGTCAGTGATGATGCTATTTGGCACACCAAAGCGGTATATGATGGATTTTATGAAATTGACTGCTGTAGTGGCAGTCGAACTTGTGATGGGTACTGCTTCAATCCACTTGGTGAACTTGTCGACCGCCACCAGAAGGTGAGTATGCCCTCCATGGGAGGATTTTTTGAGTGGCCCAACCATATCGAGCCCCCACTGGGCGAAAGGCCAGGCCAATGGTATTGTCTTCAACGCCGATGCGGTGCGTGCGCTTTGTGGCGAATTTTTGGCAGCCGATGCACCTTTTGACTATGTCCTCCGCGTCTTTGAGTGCTGTGGGCCAGTAGAAGCCTGCGCGAAAGGCTTTGGCTACGAGTGATCGACTGCTGGCGTGATGCCCGCAAGTACCTGCATGAATATCACGAAGGATGGCTTGGCCATCTTCAAATGCTATGCAACGCTGGAACATACCTGATATGCTGCGTTTGTAAAGTTCACCGTTGATGACAGTGTATGCTTTAGATCGTCGAGTGACGCGTCTTGACTCTGTGAAGTCTTCGGGTACCTCGCCGCGGAGTATGTATGCGAGGAAGGGTTGAGTCCAAGTTGGCTCGATGAGGAGTACCTCGACTGGTGGGTCCTCTGTGCTAGGTGTTTTGCTCTTGGCTGGTGCGGCTGATGCAGGAGTTGCCGCTTCTTTTTGATTGATCTGTGCTCGATGCGCTCGAAGAAGACACCAGGTGGCACTGGTGCTTTGGTCGCACCAATGTTGGCTAACTTATCTGCTTCTTCATTGCTCTCGCGCCCTATGTGCCGCAACTCGCAGCCTTCGAAGCTGCCCTCCATGATGTTGTACAGGTCACGGTAGGCGATCATGTTATCTGCGATTGCGTCACAAGCCTTCATTGTTTGCTGCACCACCAGATTCGAGTCGCCGTAGATCATCAGTCGAGTGCACCCGAGTCTTAGCCATCCTCATGCCGTGGATCAGGCCTCGTACTCTGCTTCGTTATTGGATGGGAACTCGAATCCCATTTGCAGGATGTAGCGGAGCTTGTCGCCTTTTGGTGATATGAGGATGACACCTGCGCCTGCGCCTTCGTTTTTCTTCGAGCCATCAAAGTACATAGTCCAGGAATTGGACACATCTGGTGCTCCTGGGAGCTGAGCTTCAATCCACTCGGTGTGGAAGTCGGGTAAAACTTGTGCTTTGATGGCCTTCGGGTAATCATACTTGATGTCTCTTGGTGCTAGCTCGATGAGCCATTTTGCTACTCGCCCAGTTGCATTGGGGTTTGTGAGGATGTCCCCGATCCCTGAAGTGCTGATTACAGTGATCGGGTGCTCGGAGAAGTAATGCGTCAGCTTCCTTGAGGACATGAACACGGCGTATGCCAGCTTCTGATAGTGCGGGTACCGCTGCTTTGATGTGGAGAGCACTTCACTCAAGTAATAGACTGGACGTTGTATGCTTTGGGCGTGTCCCTCCTCTCTGCGTTCGACCACTAGAACAGTGCTCACCACCCTGTTAGTTGCAGAGACATATAGGTATAGTGGCTCGCGTTCCCTTGGTGCTACGAGGATTGGAGGGCTTGTGAGGACTCGCTTGAGGTCCGTGAAGGCTGCTTCGGCTTCTGGCGTCCACTCGAATTTATCTGCCTTCTTCATCAGTCGATAGAACGGGAGTGCTTTTTCGCCTAGCTTGCTGATGAATCGACTGAGTGCTGCTACTCTACCCGCCAATTTTTGCACGTCGTGGAGCTTTGAAGGCCTTTGCATCGTCAAGATGGCCTGTATTTTCTCCGGGTCCGCCTCGATTCCTCGAGCTGAGACTAGATACCCGAGGAGTTGCCCGGCTGGCACGCCGAACGTGCACTTCTTCGGGTTGAGCTTGATGTGGAAGCGTTTGAGGTTTGCGAATGTCTCCGCAAGTCATCGAGTAGTGTGTTTTCCTCTCTTGTGGTGATGACGATGTCATCTACATAGACCTGGACGTTTCGCCCAATCTGCTTCTTGAGGCAATCTTGCATCATGCGCTGATAGGTTGCGCCTGCGTTCTTGAGCCCGAAAGGCATTGTGGTGTAGCAGTAGACCCCGAGTGGGGTTATGAACGCCGTTTTCTCTTCATCCTCTTCCTTCATCCTTATCTGGTGGTAACCCGAGTAAGCATCCAGGAAGGACAAGCGAGCGCACCCGGCGGTGGAGTCGACGATCTGGTCGATTCGAGGTAGTGGAAAGTGATCCTTTGGACAACACTTATTGAGTGCTGTAAAATCTACGCACATCCGAAGGATATCTGTGTGCTTCTTCTCTACGAGTACGGGGTTGGCCACCCATTGTGATTTCTTGATCTCTCTGATGAATCCTGCTGCGAGTAGCCTGTCGACTTCGGCTTCGACTGCAGTTCTTTTTGGGCCGGATATGCGGCGCATTGTTTGTTTGACTGGTTTAGCACCTGGAAGTAGCTGGAGAGAGTGCTCGGCGAATTCCCTGGGAATACCTGGCATGTCTGCTGGACACCATGCAAATATATCCCAGTTCTCACGAGACATTGACTGTCTTGGTCGGCTCAGTCGGGTGCACTTGGTGCGATCTTGTGTCGTTGGTGGCGCTGAATGCTCTGTCGACTGCCACCTTTTTGTGCTCTGGCATAAGTGTTCGATCGTTGGAGACCGCTAGATCAGCGAGTGTTGCTTCCATGCCAAACATCTCAAGATTTTGCTGAATTCTCGGTCGCAAGAGTCAGACTTTTGGAAGTTCCCCTTGACTGTGATTACTCCTTTTGGTCCAGGCATCTTCAGCTGGAGGTATGCGTAATGTGGCACCGCCATGAATCGAGCGAACGTCGGGCGTCCAAGTATAGCATGGTATTGTGACTTCCAGTCGACCACTTCGAACTCAATCGACTCTGTCCTGAAGTGGTGCTTGTCCCCGAACGTCACGTCGAGTTGTATGGTGCCCTCTGGGCTTATTGCTTTCCCTGGAACGATACCGTGGAAGGTATTTGAAGATCTTGGCAGGTTTTCGACTGACCTGTTCATTTTGCGGAGCGTATCTGCGAAGATGATGTTTATGCCGCTCCCACCATCCATGAAGACTTTGGACATAGCGTAGCCTCCAATTTGTGCGTCGAGTACCAGAGCAGAGTGCCCTGGTCGAACAACCGATGGAGGGTGGTCCTCAGCTGAAGCTTATTGTAGTTTCGGCTCCCTTCAAGTATTCTGTTACCGCAGGAGGTGACATGACCGCCATGTTTACTTGTCGAGTGCGAAGTTTTTGCTCCCTGTTGGAAGGTCGACCTTTTTGTATCATGTACATCTGCCCTTGGGGTGGAGGGTACTGTGGCTCGTCCACCCGAGGTATGTGCTGTATGGCACCGCGAGGTTTCCGCCTGCAGCAGGCTGTGGTGGAGGTGGTGCCATCAGAACAGGCACGTTGTTTGGCTGAGGCACGGGTGCAGGTGCTTGTGCGGCTGCTGCCTTTCTGCGATTTACGTAATCAGTCGCCATTTGGTCGAACTCCCTGCAGTTTCTCATCGAGTGATTGGATCGCAGTTTTCCGTCGTCCCCCTTGTACAGGTGGAATCTGCAATCAGCGTCCATCTTTTCTTCGAATGATCGCTCAGATTGTGCCCGTGACTTGCGCCAGTCCTTCCTCTTGTAGCTATCACTGCGTTGGCCGCGATCTCGGCTGTCTCGACGATCATCTCGACTGTCCCGATCTTCTCGACTTCTCGATCTCGACTGTCTCGTCGATCTTCTGATCGCGGTCGCTTCTGTCTTGGTCATTGCGTGGTGTAGAGAATCCAGCCGCCATGAATTCGGGTCTATCGTCGTCGTAATGACGTTTTGAACGCTTGCGCCTTCGATCGTCCCTGTATGAGTCTCTGCGGCTTCGACTGCCGCTTTCATGATTGTCACGGGGTGAGGACCCGCGTGTTGTGCGCGCCATATCTTCTCCATCTGCCCACTCAGTCGCGGTCATCAAGAGGTTAGCCACAGAGGTTGGCTTTTTGCGACCGAGTGCTTCTTTGAGGTCATGCCTGGCGAGTCCCATTATGAAGGCATCCATGGCCATGTCTGAAATTACTCCGACTGAGTTGCGTATCTCAGTCCATCGTCTGATGTATGACCTCAGCCTTTCGTCTGAACGTTGCACGCAGGCCCGTAGCTCTTCGAACGTTTTTGGGCGCTCACACAGAGGCTCGAAGTTTTTGATGAAGTCCTCGCGGAAGTGATCCCACGAGTCGTATTTTGATGGAGGTAGGGCCTTGAGCCAGTCGCGGGCTGTGCCTTCGAGCATGAGTCGTATGTATTGCATGGCTGTGGTGTTTGTGCCCGCTGGCACGCGACAGCCAGCCTGTAATCTTCCAGCCACCCGGAAGGTTCCTGTCGACCCGTGTACTTGGGCTGTTCAGATGTGAGTTTGAACCCTTTGGGCATCCGTGTCTCGCGGACGCGTCGAGTGAAGCACAGAGCTCCATGTGGCTCAGGCTCTCGATCAGAGTATGAGTCGCTACTGTAAGATCTGCGTGACCTGCTCCTGGACCTGCGCCTTCGCGAGCCGCTTCTTTCCTTCGAGTGGTGGCGGCAACCACTGTGATTATGCTCTTCCCGACGCGTGTCGACTAGGGCACGGTCTCGACTCCCCTGGAGTTTGGAACCTGGCGTATGGCCTTCGCAGCTAAGGCGAGTGATTTGATCTGTTGGCGATGCAGTTTTGCATTGGGGTCATCCGCTGGGGGCTTGATTGCCTCGAGGTATGCTGCAGCGGTGTAGAGAGCACCTGCGGCTGTTTTGGGTACCGGCAGTCCTTCCTCGTCGTATGTCATGAAGGAGTTGCCTAAGTTGCGGGTGAGTGCCGCCTTCTCGCCTGGCGAGAGGTGTGACAGCCTTGATCTGGGTCTTGTGTCTGCTCGCCCGGTGGAGCTCAGGGAGAGCTGTCTTCTGCGCGCACTCGACAAGCTAGCTTGCTTTTTGCGTTCTTCGAGTGTTGCTCTTATCTGCTTCAGTCGAAGTGACTCCTGCCAGTTGAAGTACTGGAAGGTCAACATCTCTTCTTGTGTTGCGTCTGCTGGCATCATTGTGCACTCCTTGATGACTTTATCTGCTTTTGCTGCCATCTCAGCAGTGATTGTGAGAGTTGTGACTCCATCTGGCATAGTAACTGTGCACGGGAATTCTGTAGGCCTGCGACTGGCCGCAGTGTCTGATGTTTCTGCGGCGATGGCAACGTAGACCTGCTGGGGTATGACCCGAGGGTGTGTGTATGTACTTTCGAGTCCCGTCATGGACTCGACATCTTCATCTAGGCTCATGTCTGAGCCTGTATGTTCATCGAGTGGTTCGTCTGGACGGATCTCGCAGTCGATGCCTTCATTGCCTATGCTCATCTCGGCGTCGGCGAGTTTGTTATGAATCTCGAGTCGAGGTTGTTTGTTGGTGCAGATCTCAGAGTCGACGTGGTTGTCGATATGAGTTTCTAGGTCGTCGAAGTCGCTGAGGGAGATCCCGCAGTCGAAACTATCCTCGAGTGGGAGATCCAGCTCGGGATCGTTTGTACGATATGCTGATTCGACCTCCTCGCCCTGGAGTTCTGCAATGAGCTCGCGCATCTCTCGTGTGGACATGGTTGTTGCAGACGAACAAGCTTGGAGGGTCGACGATGGTATGGACAGTTGAGGGATCCGCAGTCGAAGGAGCCGCAACCGATGGAGCCTCGGGTGCGGAAGTCGCGAGTTGGCGTGGATCCGTCAAGTCCTGCACACCAAGCTTGTTGACGAAAAAATTGAACGAACCAACGGTTAAACCCAAACCTGACTCGAGATCGGAGAAAGCCTCCTGGAATCCTGGCGAGTGTGGCTCGAAATCCATCAGAGGATCCGATGCGCTTTTTGCGGGTGAAGCCGGCGTGTTGCCATTTGTTGAGTGAGCCGGCGAGTCGCCGTGTGCCGCCTGAGTCGGCGAGTTCTGGTTTGTCGATGCAGTCGGCGAGTTGCCGTTTGTTGATCCGATCGGCGAGTCGCCGTTTTCTGATGGAACCGAAGAAACCGCGAGTCCAGCACTATTCTTTCCCACAGACGGCGCCAATTGACGAGGTGTACCCTCATCAAATCCCATGGTTAAGGACCTAGGGTTGAGATTATGGGGAGAGAACGTGGTAGTACTGGTAGTTTCGTCGGCTGACAAGCAGAGGCAAAGATTTACCCAGATTCAGGCCCCTCGGGTGGAGGTAAAGACCCTCCTTCCTGCTTGTCTGGTATTGATTGTGGATTATGCGATTACAGTGGAGCTCCGGCGAGATGACGATCTCGCAAGAGTTTTGGTGGTTCGAGTATGGCTTGGTCCCAGATCGGTACCCCTCCTAGCCTTTAAATAGGCTGGGTCTCGGGAGTTTGTAACCGACCTAGTTTACACGTAAGGAAAGCCTAAACCGACTATGCCTATGTCTAGTCTTGGACGGTACTCCATCTTCTTGGGCCTCTTGTCTTGGGCTTCGAGTAGGCTCTTCGATATTGGGCCTTAGTCGTCACGTGCACCAGGTACCCTCATGATAGGGTACCCGATATGTATACCCATGTCAGAACACCATAGTGTTGTGGTGTGTTTTGACGTCGTAATCACACTCTATTGGATAGTGTGTGGTAAATAAAATCTCTTATCGAATTATTGTGATCATTGGAGTCATATGGTAGAAACATAACATTCACGTTAGATAATAGGGAAACCATCTAATCCGTGGAGGCAATACCATATGAGTGATGGCATGGCTTTTAGCCTAGATTGTCGTTTCAGTTATTTAGTGTTTCGATGTGATCAAACCTAAAATGGATAAATCTTTGTAATGTACCGTACCTAAAGAATTAGTTGGGTACATGTCTCACGACATAGGCAGAGTAGTTGCCGGAATATACCTTGCAAAAGAAATAGTTTCTTGTCCAGGGGTATAAGTGGGAAAGAAAGTAGAGCAAGACGAAGTTAATGAACTTATTCTCCAGACATCAGAGTGGCGCAACGGAAACTGTTTCCGATGTCGTCCTCCTCGACTGGAAGGGAAGCTGATGATAAAGATCATGATGCTCTGAGCTCATACTAAAACGTAGGCATACGAGGTTGTGTTCCGCAATGTGTGGTACGACAATCTTGTTATGAAGGTCATGTTAATGGAACATGCCAGACCTACGAACTACGAAGAAGAGATGGTAGACCTAAGTCCGAGAAATGACTATGAGTAATATATGATCCGAGATAAAATCCATGTACGATAACCAAGTAACGACTTGGAAAGATCTTCTTGATGGCATCTAGGCCGTTAATAGAATATGGAATTTTATGAGAGAATAGACATTGATAAGGATCGATTTGTCGTAAAACAGTTCCGACATATTCAAAAGTTGACCACAACGAGAGTTTGACTCAAGTGGCGAAGCCTAAGTCTATTCAGGGTCGTTTAGCAATTACTATAATTTCAAATTGAGAAATTGATAGATGGATAGGGAAACCATGTTTCTTAATGGTAACATTAAGAAAGAGTTGTAATTGGTACAATAAGATGGTTTGTTGATCCTAAGGATGCTAAACATGTATGCAAGTTTCAGCTGTCCATTCATGGGCTGAAGCAAGCATATCGGAGCTGGAATCTTCACTTTGATAATGTGATCAAAGGATTTTGGAGTTGTCCAAAATAGTTGAAAAAACCTGCATTTTCAAAGAAGTGAGTGGGAGCTAAGTAGCTTTTCTTGATCTTATATGTGAATGGCTATTTGAGTGGGAGCTAAAAGAAATTCCCTGGTCTTATATGCGGAAGGCATATTTGAGTGGGAGCTGGTGTCATTCCTAATTTTATATGTAATGACATATTGAGAATGATATAGATCCTCTAGTAAAGTATAAATGATTATTTAAGTGATTAAATTTTCTATGAATGAAGTTAGGAGTATTAGGCATCAGGTCTATAATTGTATAGATAAAAATGGGCTTAATAACATTAGGTCGGAATATTTTCCTATGTTGAGATTCTGAAGTGTTTCAGAATAGAACAAGCGAAGAAAAAGGTTCTTACTTGTATGACTAGGTAAAATATTAAGTTTATCTTGGCGTTTCAGTGATAGCTAATGAAAGAAAAGGATGTTCGACATCCTCTATGCCCAGCCATAGATTCTATCAGACTGAAAGCTCGACTTGGTGTGACCCAAGTTCTTGGTTGAAGAACGGGTTCTAGAGTGATCCCTGGATGGATCAATGAACAAACGTTAAGTATTTCTTCAGTGTCTGAGAGAACTGAAGATATGTTTTCTAGTATAGGGTAAGAGTGAAAAGACAACTTGCCGTAAAAGGTTACGATGATGCAAGTTATGACACTGACCCATACGACTAGAAATCTCATATAGGATGTCCTTTGTTTTGAAGAAAGACATGGTTAGCTTGCGAAGTCGCATATGAATGCACTGTCGCATAATCTACATAGGTATAGGAATATATGGCAACTTCAGAAGTAGCAAGTGTGATTGGACTGAGCGGTTTTCCGAGCATGTGTGGTTCCCCTTAATAGATCTCTTAGACTTTTAAGGCCCATGCTACGCGAAGGTTCGAGTCTCACTCCATCGACTAAGATATATTTCACCGTTATCATATGATACGGGATGTTGTCAAATGAGTTGACATAGAAGTGTTGCAAAGTACATACAGATCTCAATGTGGGAGATCCGTTGACTAAACTTCCTCCTCCATGAGTCAAGCATGCACCGAGTTGCTATAGGTGTTTAAGCTTTTACCAAAGTGGTAAACTAGATTAAGTGTTACTCTAGTGCAAGTGGGAGACTGAATGAGATATGCCCTAGAGGCACTTAATAAATATAGTTTATTTTTCATATCTCAATTATTCATAATATGTTTTATACCATGCTATAACTGTATTAAGCGGAAACATTAATACATGTGTGGTAGATAAACAACCAGGTCCCTAGTAGCCTCTATCTTACTAGTTCATTGGGCAATAGATGATTGAGGTTTCTCGATCATGTGACATTGATGTCAGTTGACAATGGAGTCATGTCATTGGGAGAATGACGTGATGGACATACCCAATATTTGTAGGACGTAGTCATTACGCCTTTGACCGTGAGATCAACTCTGATCGCTATTCCTGGAAGATGATTTGATTGCATCAAACGTCATTAGTTATATAGTATGACAATAACAGTGTCCCTCTCGGGTATCGGAAGGGAGTATGTTGAGATGAGGGATCAAGAGCGGGATTTGCCAATCCGCATAGCAGGATAGATACTCAAGGCCCACTCGGTGAGATTATGTCAAATGAGCTTGCAAGCATGTGACTAGGTCACGGGACATAATATCACGGACGAGTAAAGAATAGTGTTGTCGATAACGAGATCAAGCTAGGTATCATGATATCTAAGATCAGTCTCGGACACGCTAAGTATCGCCAGGCAAAAGGTTTAAGACTCGACATCTAAGGTTCGAACGAAAAATTATTCGTTATCTCACAGGGATTAATTCTGGGTATCCAAGGTCCACGAATTAATCATTAATCGGAGAGCATGTCTCGATTATGTCTGGCGAGACCTCGAACCTAGGTAACACACTTAAGGGGAGATGACATGATTATTTAGATTGGACGTAGAGAAGAAAACAGAGAGAAGAACACCGGAAGTGTTCCAGGCACACCAGAAGTGTTCCGGGTGATATCCGACGGAGTTCGGGGGCCGACGAAATAGTTTTCGGAGCCGGAATAAATTATAATATGTGTTTAATATTAATTAGTGTAATTAATAGTTAAATACATTTTTATTTAATTAATTTCGAATTTATTTGGCAGCCCAACCTTAAATGGGCCAACTCCACCCACAGGAGGGAGGAGTGGTGCGGCTGGCTAAGCCAAGGGGTTTGCACACCCTTCTCCTCCTATAAATATAGGTGCCCATGCTTTGGAAATTCACTAGAAATTCCTCTCTCTCTCTCACCTTGAGCGTGACTCCGCTATTGGGGTAGCGCTTGGGTTGAGGTTCTCTCCACCATACGCACACCGCCGTGCTGCTGGTCTTTCGGTCCAAGTCTTCCCCTGCTCGTCCCTGGATCGGAGCCCGGAGGTCGTCATCTCCACCGTATGTGTGCGACTCCCTGCGAGGCACCACACTTGGGGTGCTAGGAGGTGTTCATCTCCACCACCATGAGGTCGGTGCCACCATCGTCATCGCCATCTTCGTCGCGCCAAGATCTTCGCGACCTCGAGGTCGGCTACGTCGTCTACTTCGACAACGCTTGTTGCGGGAGCGTAATCCCGCTATCGGTCTACGAGGGCATGTATATCGATCTCCTACTATATAGTATATCTGCATAGTATAGATTCTGGCTAGTATAAGGTTATCGTTGTTAGGAAAATTTTGTTTTCTGCCTACGATCCCCTTCAGGCTTACCGTCTTGCGTATCTCGCTTTAAGCCGGCCTCCTACGGTGCGAGTTGCGGAGTATCTCCCTCGACGCCGCAGGTACACGAGGACATGTTCGTGTGCTAACAAGTGGTGATAATGGTGATGTTAGGTCACAATACCTCCACCATTGGATGCTGAATTTCACCGTTGCATGTTTTTGTTTTAATAATAATGGTCCGTCCAACCACGAGACAAGAAAAAAACATAGTTGAATCAAACTACAACCCAGAGCACGTCCAGTGCGTACTACAAATTTTACCCAACTAGCTACTTGTTTACTAAACCAGTCTCACAATTGATGTCGTGAAAATAGATACTAATGACCATGTAACGGAGAGCCCGACATAGTACGGAGAACCCAAGTTTGGCATTCACGTTCGAAAATCTTTATCAAGATGAACAACAAGAAAAAATAATTGTAATCTTTGTAATTTATTTTCCTTTTGTAGTATTTCCCTTTTATAATTTTGAGCAAGTTGTACCCTTTTTTTTCTTACCATGATTCCTCACTATGGGCAAGTTTGACCTGAAATGTTTTATTTTCTTTATTTATTTATTTTGACGGAAAACAGCGAGCACTGCTTCCTTTTATATTAAGAGGAAACCGGAACAAATGCCGGTGAATTCTTACAGAAGTTACAGAGGGAAACAAAGAAACAGAACATGACACTAAGCAAACAACCCCGCAAGGAGAGCCTTCGACACCCATCGTCTCCCGACTAGCGTTGGACGCTAGCGCACATGGGGCATCACCGCCGTAGGCGAAGAGCTTCAGTCAGCCGAGATTAGCCACGATGGTGCTGGAGCAGCCGAAGGGCAACACATTGCCGAGTCCACACCCGGACGAAGGGCCATGCGCCGACGAGGTTTTACACAACAACCAACAGCATAATCGAAGGGCATCATGAAGCCGAGTTTGACACCCGGGAGGCATCCCGACACTAGCCCGGCCATTAGCCGTCTTCAGAGGAGAGCTTCCGGCCCTTCCGTAGGAGCTCGCGCATCGTGACCATGCAGAGAGCACCAACAACACCACCGCCACCTCTCCACTGGTCCCTCCGGCTGAGTCCAACTCCAAGAACGATGCACTCAGGAGGGAAATGTTTTAATAAGGCAGCTACTAATAAAACTCAATATTTATCTTGGGGGCTAATTTTTAACTAGCTGAATTTATGGGAGATGAATAAAAACTTAGTAGATGCTGCTACAATGGCACGGTGCCTGCCATGTATCTCCTGACAATATGCCCAACATGCTAATTAGTTGTCAATCGAGACAACTATATTTTTGTATTCTATGCAGGTCATTACAAGTGAAGATTTCTCGGTCCCGAGTTTCTGTGCTCCCTCTGTTTGAAAAAATCAAAACATATACTACCTCCGATCCATATTAGTGGGCACAATTTTGCCTAGATACACATGTATCTAGTCTAAATACTTAACTAGATACATATGAATTTAGACAAAGCTATGCCCACTAATATGGATCGGAGGGAGTACTTAAAAGTTTAAGAAAAAACTTAAAAAAACATGCACGTTCTCAAGATATATCCTACATGCATGCAAAATACTATGCATTCTAAGCTGCACAAACATGACAAATGTACATATCTGACTATAATTAACAATGCATAGTTTCAAAATTCCAAATTTTGCTATGTTTTGTGTAACACATAATACAAAGAATTTCGCATTGTGATTTTGCACGCTTGTAGTATGCATCGTTGAGAACATGCCGATTTTTTCCTGATCTTTTAAAACTTCTAAATATATTTATTTTTTATTTTTTTCAAACCGAGGGAGCCTGGGGCAACATTACTATCCTCGATGACCCAAAGTCAGGCTGGGCAAAGTCAGAGAATCTCGTTCGATTAGGAACACGAGCGTCTCTGGTCTGTATTTCTGAAAGTGGCCAAAGGTCCCATTATTCGTGGCCAAACTGATCTGAAAACAAGCCACTCCACCCGGAGAAGGTGAGAAGCGATCGTCTCCTTCCTCAAAATTTCTTGGATTTCTGATAAGCAGCAACAACTCTGCATCTCATATGTGACTTTGATCGATCCCCCCCCTCAGATTTTCTGCCACCACCTGTCCCGCGGAAGTTCCAGCACCCCACCTGTTCGACGAAATGTGCCCGAGCCCGACAGCGCCGAGCTCTCGGAACCGCGCGGCGCCGCGGACGAGACGGCGTCCCAGCCCGGCGCCGAGGCCGCCGACTACCTCAGCGCCCTCCCGGACGACCTCCTGCACCGCATCATGTCATCCCTCAAGGCATGGGAGGTGGTGCGCACCTGCGTGCTCGCGCGGCGGTGGCGCCACCTCTGGGCTTCCGCGCCCTGCCTCGACATCCGCACGCGCTTCCTCATCCCCGAAGGCGGACCAGACGATTACTGCGGCTTCGTCAACCGCCTCTTCCTCTCCCACGACCCCTCGGCACCCGTGGACACGCTCCGCCTGCGGTTGGGCGGTGACGACGGTGAATTCGTCGACGACGACGACGCCAACACATGGATCAGGGCCGCCATCGAGCGCAACGCGCGGGTCATTCATGGTGCTGGACATCGAAGATCTCCTGCCCACTTCGGTCATGTGCCCGCCGGCTCTTGCCACCTCAAGATCCTGAAGTTGTCTTATGCCTCGCTCGACCTCGGGCAGCTCTCTTCTAGCTGCGCATCATTGGAAGAACTGGATCTCAAGGACTGCTTGCTGACGGGTGATGAGGCCGTCTGTGCCTCTCTCAAGACTTTAGCCATGCTCAACTGCAAGATGAACTTGGAACTCTCGATTGCTGCCCCGAGCCTACTGCTTCTACGCCTCACTACACCTTATCTGCGGGTTCCATCGTTCAAGAGCCTCGGTTCACTTGTCACTGGAACTATCACTATCGATGACTATCTCTTGTGTGATGACATCAGTGTGGATGATTATTACGAGGACACCACTGATGATGATGTTGATAATACCAATTCTGCTTGGAAAAACATCACTGATGAAGAGGATTGTGGTGAAACTACTGATGATAATGATAATGGTCCTTGTGATGAAAGCACTGATGATCATGGTAGTAGTAGCAATTACGGTTCTGAGCACATCTTTGATCAAGAGGATTGTGATGGAACCACTAGCGGTGATGATAATAGCAATTGTGGTTCTGGGCACATCATTGATCAAGAGGTTTGTGATGATAATGATATTGATAATGGCAGTCATGGTTCTGAAGACATCATTAATCAAGATTATTGTGATCAAACCAGTGATGTTGATGATATCAATTGTGGTTCTGAACACATCATTGATCAAGAAGATTGTGATGATGGTCCTGAACACATCATTGATCAAGAAGATTGTGATGAAACCATTGAGACTGATGATAATGATAATTGCAATTGTGTTTTTGAACATATCGTTGATCAAGAGGATTGTGATGAAACCACTGCTGATGAGGGCGATGATAGCGAAGACAGTGATAAGAGAGAGAACTATAAGATTGATGGTGATTTTGGATGCATCTGGGAAGATGATGATTTTGAAGAAAACATTGACGAGGAAGATGATTCTGATAACAGTAAGAATTCTAAGCTTGGATACAGACGTGGGGGTCAGAAGGAAAATTATGGTCATGATAGTGATATCGACAGCGATGAAAATACCTATGAATACAGTGAGATTGCAAAAGAGGCAAAGTACGGTTACCATGCTGACAGCCAGAATTGTACTAAGGCTTGCAACTATCATAGCTTAAACATTGAAATCGATGATAGTGAATTCTTGGGTGGCCAAAACATTCTTCGGAGTCTTTCAAATGTTACAAGTTTGGGGTTGTTAACTCATGCCGGAGAGGTGTAGCTGCCCTGCCACCATCTTTTCCTGATCCCTCTCTTTCAGTCTGCTTATTTTGGTTTCCTTGAAATTAGTCATTTGCTTTTACAAGATCATTTCTCTGATGTTTGACAAAGAATCAAATTGTTCCTTCCACCAGAACACACAGATTTCCATCGGCACATTTCTTACCTCTTGCTCTCCAGTAGCATCAAAGCATGTTTACAGAGACACAGCTTCCTTAAAAAAAGAGTATTCGAATGGAATAAGTTAGTTATACTTTATTTCATCATAAAATGGACGGAGGGAATCTAATAGATGCAAGGCGAATAGCTTTTGGAGAGCAACTTTCATTTGTGGAGATGATTAGTTGTCATTGATTATTGTTGTTACAATAGTATACTGATTCATAAGTTTACTGTTTTTATGTTATTGTATGCCATTATGTATCCTGAGGTTTGTACTAGTCTACGAGAATTTCCATTTACGTAATTTTGTATCAGAAGAAAAGCTGAATCATACGGTAACAGCAGGTTCTAATCCTCTAATAAATAACTATGTTTTTTCTTTGTGTTTCTTCTCTGAATATTAAATAAATCGTTTGTATGTTGTGTGTATAATACAAGTTGAATCAAATTACTATGTTCTTTGCGGAATACTCATTCTTTTTGCAATATGAAGGTGGTTCTGGTTAGGGAATTGAAAGGGTGTCCAACTTTTAGCAACCTGAAGACCCTGTCCCTTGGTGAATGGTGTATGTCTACTGATTTCGATGCAGTCATTTTCCTGCTGCAGCATTCACCTAATATTGAGAGGCTTTTTCTCGAACTTAAATTGGTATGTATATATTCATCCGTGGTGCCGTGTATTTATACTTGAACACGTGCTTAATAACAGTTTTGTTGATCTGCAAAAGAACTTCGACACCAGGAGCAGAAAGGCATTGGAAACAGGTATCAAACTACATGAACGATCATTTACTTGCAAGGACCTTCAGATGGTGAAGATCAAATGCTCAAAGGATGATCCGAGGGTCCATAAGTTGGCAAATTTGTTCATTGCAAATGGTGTATCCATTGAGAAGATTTTTGTCCGCCGGACTGGGAGTGCTTGTAAGTCATACTTTCTCTTGGTAGTAATACCATTAGTATTTACTTGCAATCAGTATTACATTGTCAATATTACTGTTACGAGAAGCCGTTTGTTCCAACTTAAATTTGTTGTTTGTCCTAACCTACGCTCCGCACTCATCCCCTCCCTGACATTTGTTCCAGACCTCCGTGCTCAGGAGTCCGCATATCAAGCCATGTACGAACTGATGATGTTCGGCCCAAACTGGACTCACACGAAGGTTATCAAGTTTTTGGAAAGATCTTCACTAGACTTAGCACCAAGCATCGCAAGAGCATCCGCAGCTTTACCACGTGCCCGTCGGTGAACCAAACTCTTGAGCATCCGCAACTTTATCACATGCCCGTTGGTGAACCAAACTCTTGATAAGATTGAGCTTAATTGGTGTATTGTCACGACTTTGTTCCGCACGTCCCACCACACCAATTCAGTACAATGCAGAGCAATTGCTCCTTGTCTTCTTTTTGTGCATACTCGAACACCAAATCAGTATATTGCCATGACTTTGTCCCCAACTCTGCCGTTGTGGCTCTGCTGCCTAAGAAAGATAACCCTGCCAATATTTCAGATTATAGGCCTATTAGTTTAATTCATTCCCCCTGCGCCTTTCTCGCCAGATGAGCGCTCTCATCTCACCCCTCAAAACCAGGTGCATACATGATAATTATCTTTCATGTGAGAAATACGATTCGTTGTCTACACCGCAAAAAAAATGCCTTCCCTAATGCTGAAGATCGACTTCGCCCGTGCTTTAGACTCCATCTCCTATAGGAGTACATCTTCGAGCTGCTGTAACAGATGGGTTTTAGCACACGGTGGTGTGACTGGATGACAATTCTGTTTTCGAACGCCTCCTCGACCTTCTTGCTCAATGGTATGAATAGGCCATCAACCGATCACCGTCGAGGGCCTTCGACAGGCGACCCGCTCTCGCCGTTCCTGTTTATTTTAGCTATAGACCCCTGCACCGTCTTCTCCAGGCAGCAACGGCGTCGGGCATCCTTGCTCCTTTTGCCAGTTAGGGAAGTGAAGCTCCGCAGAAGCCTCTACGCCGATGATGCGATTTTTTTCGCCAACCCCGTTCGTCAGGTGATCGACGCTATTCTTCAGATTCTGCACTGCTTGACATTCATGATCAAGTGGTCAATTGTCTGTTCGCCCGTCGAGCATGGCGGGCTTGACATTCATGATCTCGACAAGTTCACTAGGGCATCAACCTCCGTCGCTTGTGTCTCGAGTGGCACACGACGCTGATTGCCCTTGGGTGGGGATGGAGACGCCTTGCGACCGCTCTGATCGCGCTCTCTTCGCTGCCGCCGCTACGACGGTCGCCATTGGGGACGGTGCGTGTGCCTCCTCCTGGTGAGTCTTCATGGCTGCTCCCCTAGGGGCTGCCCGTCGCCTTCCCCGCCCTCTTCAAGCACTCTGGAAGGAAATCTCGTTCGGTTTGTTCAGTTCTAGAAGGCAACGCTTGGCTGAGAGACATTAGCCAAAATCTCACTTATGATATATTCCCTTCATTTTTAAATATAAGATGTTTTAGCTATTTCACGTGTTGAGTAGATTTAGACTGAAACATCCACATATGGTACATAGCAAGTCAATTAAATTGAAACGGAGGGAGTACATGTGCGAGGGAGTGCTTCATGGCTTCCTCTCTCTATGGCGCCTGGTGCATGGCGCTGGTCCATCCTGATCGGTTCCAGCACATAATCTTTGGTCCATCCTGATCGGTTCCAGCACATAATCTTTGGACCAGCATTACATTGCAAGTGCCCCACCTTAATCAAGTCCGACACACATCGGGCTTATCGGATCTGTGTCCATAACTCCCCGTAAGAATCTACATCTACGCGGTGGACTGTTTAGGTCCAGACACCACACACAGTGCTTAATCTTTGCCAGGCATTCAGCATTCCAAAATATCATACCAACGAAACATTTGCTTTCAGAACTGAGGTTTGACTATCATCTCCATGTCAAGGAAGCATCACGGGAAGTCAGGAACGCATGGACTGTACGTAGATTAGTCAGATGCCAACGCCCGTTACTGAAATCTCTGATAAATAGTGCTGGTAATGGCGAGTAAAGAACAACAAATCCACAAGCACTTCACAGATACAGATTCAGTTACGCATCAGAACCAAATGGAAGTGATGAATTGTTCAGAGTGGCACACATATCCGCTATCACCGATCAGGTGCTTATTTAAAATAGCTAATGCAAGTCTTTATTTAAAATAGCTAATGCAAGTCTGTATTCTCAAAGTGCCCAGATCTGTACGACGTTGGCCGGTGAAGACAGCCTCTAGCCCTGGAGCCCGATGATACCTGGAAACGAGGAAACGAAGCTCACAAGAACATTTGAGAAAATGAACAGAATTTCTATGAATCAACTAGTAGATGCTAAAAAATGGCGAATAGAAGTTGGGCAAGAGGGAACCAGATAGTCAACTAGACAAGATTGGAGCAAGCCAAAAATATTGTAACACAGAAAAATATAGCATACCGCAAGCAACACGCGCACCAGCGTTTCCAGTGCTCTTGCTAAGCTCATGTCCACCTGAAATACAACAGGATCGGTATGGTTAGATTCTAGATGCAAGTATAGACATTTCAGCATACATTCAATAGCAAGCAAATAAATTTACAGATTTATAAGGAGGCACCGGAAGATTGGCTAGCTGATATCACATTATCATAAACCAGCATGCATAAGTCAAATAGTCAATGCTCTAAATATAGCAGACTGAACAGAACACAATTACACAGATGGAAAAAAAGTCACTCCAACTGTTAACACAAGAGTTCCGTTTGTGAAGTAATATGATGTATGTTTTATGAGTTCAACTTTAGCAAGAAAATGTTTTCAGACAGCTGTACCATGGGATGATGGACTGGACCAGTTTAAAATTAATCAGGAATAACATATGGCTGAACTAAGGGCACCATGCTGCAAAATACAATCTAGACACGACCAATCAAACAAATCTGGACATTCAGGTGGAAGTTCTCACTTAACTTGGATTGTCCAAAAGCAACCCCAGCATCATAAAACTGAGCATATATTCAGTTGCTAATGAGCATAAAAAACCATAGCATCTACCCTGTATGCCAAATGCCTGAAATACTGCTGCACTGCTCCCCAGAGACATGTGATGGAATACAATTTATGTATCATATCAGACAACCAAGACGGAATTAACTATTACCTAACTACCATATTTTAAGATGGAAACAGAAAAGCCAGAAAGACCAAATATTCCATAAAGAAGAACGACACTAAGTCACAAAGTCCTCCTTGATTTTAATCTCTAGCTATCAAAGCAAAAGATCTATCCAAGAGTAGATAAAAGTTCCCTGACTGTTCACTCTAACTCATAGATCATGAATTCATGATTATGGCCCATTCTATGCAGATAACATAACACGAGTACAACTCGTTTAGAGTCCCACAAAAGCGACATCATACAAATCTGAGAAAGAATCATGCCCTGGTAGATAGCAAAATGTACGATTCAAGTATTTCGATTGCATTACCCTTGCCAAGATCATCAGCATCACCGTGAACAACAACAGCACGGCCAATGATTGAATGTGCTCCAGTAAGGGGGATCTACCGTTCAAATGATCTGTGTTAACACCCAAACAAGAAAAAAGACAACGTAATATGTTTGCAGGGAGAGAATAAATATTACTTACATGTTTGTCAGTAACATTGATGTTAGCAATACCTGGGAGGCAATAAGTAAATTGTCAGTGACGCTACGCACTATACACTCGATGCATTATTACTGTTTATGAAACAAAGCTACCTAATTTTGAGGCAAAAGATTAAATGTATCTCCAACATAAAGGAATCAAAGTGAGGCAAGAAGAGAGTAAGAGAAAGTACCATCAACTCCAGCTGTCACATTCCCAAGATCACCGGCGTGGCGGATTTCATCTTCTGGTGCCCCGTGCACGTGACCAGCGGGGTTGAAGTGCGGGCCTACAAAAGGAAACAACATCACCAGTAAGCACATCACAATTCATTTGTGCTGAAAGGGGGGAAGAAATTAGAAATGTAGGTACCAGTTGACATGCAGCCATTGGTGGTGTCACCAAGAGCGTGCACATGGAATCCGTGGAGCCCTTCCTTGAGTCCAGTGACGCTTCCGTCACGGTGGTCGGGCCTAAACAACAACCGACCGATTAAGTCCAACGAACAGGCGAGGGTGGAACACAGAGGCTAGCACAGCATGCTGCGTACTCACCATCTCCCTCTTGGGTGAAAAAGATGGTGCCCTTGACATCCTCACTGCCGGAAAGCACGGCTACAGCCTTCACCATTGTCTATGTGTTCTGCAATCAAGTCAGAAGACATGGTACATCAGTTAGCAGTGCGGCAATAAAAACATAGCGTAGAGAACTTTGTAATCAGAGCAGTGCAGTTCTAGATTTAAGCTACGTACAATAAGACATAAATTCACACCCACAAACCCATATGACATACCACAGACGGCAAATCACCAATTTTTACTCGATCCTGGCTGGCCTAGCTAAGCAGACATGTAATTTTTCAAGTTCAGAAACAGAACATCACTGAACATGACAGTAGGATTCAACCAAACTAACATGACACAGTGAAGGAACGAAAAAAACCAGTTTTATAAGTTCTAATTGACCCCAAACCATCTAGACCCGAATCCGGAGCACTTCCCTCACCTAAATCACCCACATCATACCACTCCAACGCCACAAACACTTGGCAGCGAGCAACACGTTCGCTACCAACACACGACCGCAACCACACACGAGCACAGCTGCGCAATCACAAGCGCAGATCAGGGCCGCATGAGACCGCGGCCGAATCTAACCCCGACGAGACGCACCAGCGGCTACAGATCCAAAGCAAAAAAAAAAAAACTACTCCGGCGGAACCGGAGACTCAGCGACCGCAGATCGATCGATCCGCTCGAACGGAAGCCGAATTTAGAAGCCTAGATGCCTGGAGGAGGGGATTCGGGAGTTACCTACCTCGGGTGACCCCTGTGATGCGAGAGTAGTTGAGGAGGAAGGCGATTCCGACTTGGGTTTATGACTTTGAACGATGGGGAGAAGACTCCAGAACCGAGGGCCGGCTAGCTTAAATAGAGCAGAGCCTGTGGCGAATGGGAGTGACGTGCTGCAGCTTCACCTACCCCTATCGATTATAAAAAAAATGTTGATTTTTGTGACTTTTTTGAGTTCAGGTGAAATTACCTCGGATTTTTGTTAGGTTTAGGCAGTACTACAAAAGATTTTGTGGAATATTTTTGGAACTGCTGCGTGTGCAGCGGACGCACCTAATCTTTGGATAATTGTTCTCTTCACTGCCCCTCATGTTTTCTTTTCTCTCCATTTTCCTAATTTTTGGAGCTGCTGCGCGTGCACTCCACGCGGTGCTAACTTTTAGCAAAACTAGATGACGCCCCGCGCGTTGCTACGGAAAATCAGGTTAATATAATGTTTGTTTCCTCCACATGCTGACCGTCTGAAAGGATTAACAGGATAATAAATTGGCGAAGTATCCGGTGAAAACCGTCATTCAGTGAAAACCTGAAAACTTCCTTTCCTCTCCGTCGGATTGACAGTAGACGAACCAGATCAAAAGTGTGGAACGCACCAGCCACTTAAACGCGCTTTTGTGAATAACCCCCTGCACTCATCTATTTCGGTCAGAAAAAACACACAGGATCTGTTTGACTCATTGCTTTCAATCTGGTCATGGTGCCCCGATGGAGAATTGCGACGGCGAGGCAGTTGTTCGTCTCCGATGCGACGGCGAGCCTCTGGATTGGCTCCTTGCGGGGCGAGTGGGAGACCGGTGCTTATCCCAAGCGACATCGATTTGCGGTGTTGTCGGCGGCGCCCATGGCGATGCCCGCGCGGCGACGGCGACCCGACGCGACGCGACGGATACCTGAAGCTTCTCCCACGTGATGCGTAACCGGCGGCAGTAGTGCTTCCCCCATGGGTCGGCGTCCCGGCGGCGTCGGCGCTGGCCGCGCTGCTTCTCCGATGCTTTGGTTCAATCGCTAGAATGTGGCAGTTTGCTGCTCTGTAGCTATGTGAAGAATGTGGTACTGCTTCTCTGAAGCTTTGGTCCTTGTACAGGTTACTGTGAAGAAGTAAAGGTTGATGCGTATTCTGTCATATGATGGCAAACCATTATTATCTGTTTATTCATTTGGAAGGTGTGATAAGAATAAGAATTGGCATTTTGCCACTTCGAGCTGTAATTCCTTGTCATTTGTCTTGGAATAAGATGCTCCTGATGAATAAGCACAATCTTGTTGGGCTGTATGAATTAATTAACGGTACAACAATACAAGAGATTCATATCTCAACCTGATGTAATTTGTGGATGTCAATACCGCAGTAGGACAGTAATGGATACCTGAGCAGTACTATGCCAAACTATGCAAATTTCTAGACTGAACATGACTTTATTGGCATCAGCCATGAGGAGTTCACTTCAGACTAAGTTAAGGTCTAATGCATGAACTGCTACTACAACTCTGTATATTAAGTTTCACCTGGCACTTCCCAGCCCCTGCTAGTTCAATGCATGAACTAGGCAAAAAACTCAGACAACACCTATTTGCGGTACACTCAATCAAACAACACACAAAGGAATCAGCCGTCAGATTCATCGATGACCATTTCATGCAACACATATTTAGAGATACAATATTCAGAGATAAAACGATACTCCGTGGAGCTTGAGAAATCATCAAACACATGAGTTTTAGCACTAGGTTGTCATTGAGAAATGCATCAGCAGATTTCAGTGGCGTTGTAGGGGATAGAAGATGCTTCCGGGAGGCTGGTGCATGGTAGGGGACAGAAGATCAGTGGCGTTGTTTCTTAGGAGGAGCGGAATAGACACATGCTCTGAAGGACGAGTCACTTCCGCCGGAGGGCAAGGACGGCAAGGACTGCCGTTGGAGGCCGACGACGTGCGGGCGATCACGGACGGCGGAGGAATTCTGGACGCCGGAGGAAGGGGAGGGAGAGGGCTCAGGGGCCTTCGGACTGCTAGTGCACACGGCCGAAGGAGGCATAGCGCCGACGGCGACCGGCTCAGGACGAGTCTCCATGGCGGCAGAGATCGTGGATCGATCGTGCTTCTGGTCGTGTGTTTTCTGACCGAAACTCTTTCAAGCAAAACGATGAGGCAGGGGGTTATTAGCAAAAGCGCGTCTAAGTGGCTGGTGCGTTCCGCACTTTTGATCTGGTTTGTCTACTGTCGATCCGACGGAGAGGAAAGAAAGTTTTCAGGTTTTCACTGAATCACAGTTTTCACTGGATACTTCGCCTAATAAATTTAGTTATTAGTGATGGGTATTGTGTGATTATTTGTCATCGGCTATTGTGTATGACTTTTGTTAATCACTTTCTTTGTAATGTTTATGCACCTGGGTCTAATGGAGCATGGAGGTACCGTGAAAATAGTAGTACTGTATGTCCTTATGGTCCTTCGGCTCAGATCATTGTTACTCCCTCCATCCCAAAATACAAGGCGTCATTTAATTTCGCTGGCCAACGATGTCCAACTTTGACCATAATTTGTACTTATAATATAACCATAAAATTAATATAAAAATATATGAAATGAAAGAATTTTGCAAGACGAATCTAACGGTACCCTTTATAAATTCTCGATCCACATAATTTATTATGTATTAATGGTCAAAGTTGAGCAACGAAGACCATCATAAAAATAGCGCGTCTTATATTTTGAAACGGAGGGAGTACAGATAATTCAATTTTAATCAACTAACTGCTCCGATTTAACAAAAACTGTTGTCGGTTCAGTGCCATATATGGACCTACTATTCAGTCCACGTTTACAACCCGATGGAATACCTATTTGAATTTGATATTGCCAAGTGAAGATAAAGCCGAGTTATAATTCCGGGAACAGCATAGAAGAAAAGTGTGGCTAAATATGTAGTTTACTAACTCCAACATCTTAATAGTTCTACATTCTAATATTTATTTAGAAGCATGAGAAGACTATTTGCCGAAAATCTGAAAAGAAAATTTGTGTCAGCCTCATAGCTCAGTTCAAATATCTGTACTGTAGTAGCTAATTTTCTCATCCAGGTTTCTGGTACCCAAATTGGGGTTATATACTTAACTGTGTTGGATACAACCAAACTTCCGGACAGCTCAACCAAAATTATCCAGACCATATACTTCTGATAAAGGCCTGATTGTCCAAGATTAGAATATAAAACTGTAAAACTTCCTGTGTCAAATTCCTCTTCCTTTTCGTTGTAAAAAATAGAAGATCATACGTTGTATTTCCTCCCTAAACTGCACGATGGAAAAAAATTAATCTGCTGCACAAAATAGAGGATCTGCATCAGGAATAGGGCATTTGGTTTCTTCAGATTCATAACAACATTTGATTATATTTCACATCAATTCTTGCTTCCCCTAACAAAAATAGGATTTAAGGGATAGCCTCCGTCAGGCTCCAGTGCTCCACAACTGAGCCGGTGGAACTCCCATCTGCAAGGAAAAATACGCAGAACAACATCATTCATCAGCAACACCCAGAACAAAGGAAGTATATTAGATTATTAGATTACAACTCGCCACGCAATGGAGACATCCAGAGAGAGCCCAGACAAAATCAATCTGTAAGAGGAGAACAGAGAAACGGCATGGACAGCTGCCACATACAAATCACCTAGCAGCAGGCAAGGTCAAGAATCAAGGTCATGGAGGGCGACGAACAGCATCATCCAAGTATCATGCACATGACGAAGTCGAGGTAGAGATGGCGGATAAGAGGGACGTGATATCTCACAAGGGGCGCCACAACAACGGGGCTGCAACCGAATGAACAGTGCTCGTGTGCGAAGCCCAATCGTGGATTTTATGGGCACCAATGCTTCAGCTGCCTCCACGCGTTATTTCCGCGACCTGTGATCCGTTCTTCCATCAATTTAATGGCAGAAATCATGGAGGAGGGGAAAATACGATGGCGTCAGTTTCTATCTGGGAGCGGAGGGGACCAGAGGAGACGAAGTGAACTCTCGAAAAGGCAACAGTTTTGTTTCATCTTTACCGGTTTTATGAAAAGGAAAATGGCTTCCTACGTGAAACGGTGAAAGGGTCGGTGACGTGGAAGCTTGGAAAACATAGATAATTATGTGGCATAAAACGATGACATGGAAGGCCGATGAGGTGTCATAGCTGCATGTTGAGAGAATTGCTTGTAGTGAGTCATTGCTATTTAGATATAGAAGATGACATAGTGAACCTTCTTCCAACTATTTTCGCAGTGGCATGTTAATCCAGTTGTTGTACATTATCTTGAACGCAAGAAAACATCAAGAGGAAATTGATTTGAGAAATTTTTCAAACTCAGCATGAATCATCACATGCGTATGTCACACCCAGGTTAGAGCATCTCCAGTCGGGGCGCCCAAACGGCCGCCCAAAGGCCTTTGGGACGTGCCGGACAGTTTTTCGTCCCCACTCGCGACGCCCAAACGCAAATTGGGTCCGACGCGGCCCAGTTTTCGGTCCGGCACGCCCAGCCCACACCTTCATTTTGGGTAGAGTTCGGACGGCCCCGGACACAACGGCGCGCGACGCCACCTACCCCTCCGACGCACGGGCCACGCCTGTTAGCGGCGCAGGCGACTTCAACCGACGGTGGTCAAAGCCGCGTGCCACGTGGCCGCGCCTCGTTTTCACAGCCAGCGGCCGCTAGTGAGCCGTCGCGTCCCACTGGGCGGCGTCAATGCGGCGCGCCTTTTCGAAGGCAGCGGCGTTAATGCCATCGCCCTACCGCCCTCCGGCGCCCTTAAAAGGCCTGGCCTGTCGCTCCCAGCCGCACACCACCTCTTCACTCGCCCTCGCACTCGCAAACCTCGCCGCCGCACCCGGAGAACAATGGCCGGCAACTGGAGGCGCACCGGACGCGCGGCGGCGAACGGCTTCGCGCCGGGAACCCTCCTCCGCGAGCAGTCGGAGGCGCTACGGGAGAACGGCTACCCGGTGCCGCCCGACACGCGCGTCGGAGGCCGCTTCGCCATCTCCGTCCGCGGGATCCGGTGCCGCGCCCGCTGGCGCAGGCGAACCGCGACTTCTGCACCGAGGTCATCGAGCACTATTGGCGCGAGCTCAAGCCGGAGGAGCGCGACGACCCGTGTTGGGACCCACAGAACCCGGCGAACTTCGCACGGTACGAGGCGGCGTTCCAGCGGCTCTTCGACGAGGAGATGAGCCGCTGGGACGGCCCTAGGTCGACGCCTCGCGACAAGAACGTCGCCGGGCGCGAGACGTTTTGGAGCGTGCCTGGGCGCACGCTCGACTTCGTCATGGACCACATCCGCAACGGCGGATCGCTGCTCCAGACGCCGGCGGCGCCTTCGCCTCCACCTCCGGCGAACATCTGGGCGCCGCGTCGTGCAGCCTCTGCCTCGTCCTCTCGCTCCTCCTCCTCCTGCTCGGCGGCCTCCTCCTCCCGCTCCCGCACCTCGCCACTGCTCACGCCGAAGCCGGAGCTGACGTCGCTCCACGCCGAGCTCATGGCGGCGCAGGCGGGCGCGGACGACGATGCCATATGGGAGGCCGCGGTGGCGGCGTCCATCGACGACATGCCCCCGCTCGACGGGCCATCGGCCTGCGCGTGGTCGGCTTTCGAGCACGCCAAGTCCAAGGGCGTGCCGTTCTTCGACCTCACCGGCAACGACGGCGCAGGCTCGAGCCGCGGAGGACGGCGGCGCAGGGACCAGCAGCGGCGGCGCCGGCGTGAAGAAGGAGAAGGATGAGGAGGACGAGGACCCCTACTTCGCCTTCAGGCGCCGCCACCGCGGCCATTAGATTAGGTTTATTTGATTTTCATTCAAACATGTAAAATTTCCTAAATTTTGAATGAAAATCGCCGAAGTTTCATGAATTTAAATTTTCAAAAATACTATTTGGACGCCGCGAGTGGGGAGCGTGGACGACCAAAGCCCACGACTAGTCCGGACAGCGCCCAAGCGACCTGTCCAGAAGGGCTTTGGACGGTCATTTAAGCGCCACGACTGGAGATGCTCTCAGAGCATGCGTGTTACCAAGAGTCCAAGACGAAGCTGTAAACGTAACACGCCGAAAGACTTGTGTTTGTGAGACACGGATCTTTGCCTCCTGGGTACCAGCTACATATGTCAAATACTGTAGTAATTAAAAAAACATCCGAAATTTTATTACAATCAAAGATGTTCAGTTATTGTACTCGTGTAAAAAAAGTTTGGCCAAGAAAGGATTCCCATTAACTTCAAAGTAAAAAAGACAAATCTATGACGAATATAGCGTGTATATCGTGCTTTTTTGACAAATCTTTGACCCAGGGAGCAATGTAAGTCATTCCTGGCAAAACTTTTTATACAAGTACAATACTTGAATATCATGTTTGTCCAAAAAACAGTTTCAAATTTTGACCACTTTTTGAATTACTATATTTGTTTTGTGCATATAGCCATATAGGGTGCGCTGGTACCCAGTGGCACCAATCTATTTTCGCTGTGACTTGTGGCGTCTATGTTTTGATTATGTAAGACTGACGGTGGGCCGGCGTCGTCAGGCTGTGTGCGCGTGATTGCGTTCCTGTAATATGCGTGCGTTAGTGCAATTGGCAACGATGGTGAATGCCAATTCAACTTTTTTTTTTTTCCTCAGAGTCCATTTGGTAAATTTCTTGTAGCTCATGTGTATACTGAATAAGGAATCTGTTCAAGTAATGGCATGACTAATTTTTGTTTTCGGTTTTGCCGGATATAAGGAATCTGTTCAGGTCCATTTTTTGGGCAAAAAACGTAAAACCAGCAGTTATTTTTAGTGTCGAGGCATTTTACGCGATCTCTAGAAGAGATGCTCTTACCAAGACGACGGCGTAAACATACCGTACAGAATAATTACGTGTATTGCGGGGTTCAAGTTTAAGTTATCGTCGTGTTGATTCTGTATGTAAGACTCAAGTGGCCAGACTCGTCAGGCTGTCTGCGTGTGAATGGACTCTGAACTTTCTCCCTGTTGTTTAGTTATTTTCTTCAGACAAAGTCTACTTTACCCCCTCTGACCCAGATCAAAGTCTCGTTACATCCGATGCAATCATACATGCATCGACTCGTAACATCTTGGTACCACAAACTGCAGTCTGCAGAGGAGCACACCCGAACAGTGAACTGTAACTCCAGTTTCTCATCTCATTTTCATCACCCTAGCAGACTGAATCTTGGTGAACAAACTTCAGCAAGAGCCAAGTATCCCAATGCAGGGAGCATCAGACTGGACGGCTGAAACTTGACAAAAAATAGTACTACCTCCGATCCATATTAGTGGGCACAACTTTGTCTAGATACACATGTATCTAGTCTAAATACTTAACTAGATACATATGAATTTAGACAAAGCTATGCCCACTAATATGGATCGGAGGGAGTATATATTTCACTAAAATTAAGCCATCATACAGACATTCATAAGTCTATCCTACTACTACTGTAAGTACAGACGAATCACTGACACCTATAGCTATAAACCAATAGTACTTAACAGCAACATAGTTAAAATGAGCCGCTCTCTCTACTAGCTTAGCTAAACCTGAACAAGGATGGAGGCAGGCAGGGACAAAAGAAACCCATCCTGTATGCACATGAGCTACAAGAAATTCTTTCTCATGGAGCTAGATGTCAAGAGGGGCATGCTGTTTCTTCTCTCCTCACCATGGTGTTTGACTCTGTCGCACAAAAACTCACAGAGCGACCAAGGGCCCTGAAGGCCTGCAGTGCGCCGTGAACAGCTTGGCGGAGAACAGATCCTTGGTCAGCTTCTTGAGATCGAAGGCTCGAGACGAGGGCGCTGTGGGGTGCTCTCGCTTCGAGCTCTTGATGCACTCGCGCAAGGTGTAGTTCTCCTGCTTCACCATGTCGATCGACGACGCGAGCTGCCTGATGACCTCCCTCTTCTCCTCGTCCTTGGCAGCGAGATCCGCCTTGAGAGCCGCCTTGTTCTCTTTGATCACCTTCTGCAGCTCTGAATTCTGCTCATTGAGCCTCTTGATCTCTGCACGCATGAGCTCTGCTTCTTGGTCTGCTTGGTCCTTTTCTGCCTCTGTTTCAGCCTCAGATACCTCAGACGCCTTCTCATCATGCTGTTCTTCAGGGTCATCAACTTCAGACTCAGAGTCATAGGAGTCTGAGCAAAGCGAGTTGGCAGAAGAACTTCCTGTTGCCTTGCCATCCGTGGATGCAGGAGACCAGCTCTTGGTGCTGGAAGACGGAGTGAGCATCGAGCGGCGCGTGCCGCTGCCATGCTTCAGCGTGTCATACTGCTCGGCCAGTGAGCGGTGTGCTCGATACAGGTCGCCGAGCATGTCCACCAGAACAGGGCGCTTCTTGTAGTACATTTCAGCGCGTTGTGCAAACGAGTCTGCATCTTGGTCAATCAGCTTGAGCATCTGCTTGGTCTTGTCATCTAGTTCTGCAATCAAATGAAAGGAAGAGCAGAACTCGTAAGGGGCAATTTAATACAGTAGGGAGAGGATCCTTGATGTAGTGCAAGATTTTAAGATATAGAATGACCATGCCATTATGGATCTATGCAAATCACAACATGATTGTACAGGCTGTTCTAAACCTGTAATGACAGTCGGTGAAATCTCTAGCTAAACTTCATAATGAACATAACAACTTCAATACAAAGCTCAGACATTCCATGCTGGAACAAATTTTACATCACAACCACTATATTATGGCCATGCAACATACTGAAAAGAAGTAGTACGCCAGAACAGATGCGGACAGTTTAGTTAAAGAAATTGTTTAGCTCAAGAACAGAGGTGGACAGTTTGGTAAAAATTGTTTAGCCCAAGAACAAAGGCGGACAGTTTGGTATTCAGTCCATGGTAATCGCAACCTCAATTGGAGAGCGCTAAGGGTGAGAGGGAGGCGAACCTGAAATAGTGTGGCCGAGCCACGGCGACGGCTTTGCGAGATTGTGGCTGTCGAACCACCATGCCTGCTGCAGCTCCTTCTGCACCATCTCTTCTCCTTACCTGCAGCAACGACACATATATGCACAATCAGACAAAGGGGACACTTGGATGCAAAATGAACAAAATAAATTGATACGACAACAAGCCTACAGCACAAGATTTGGAACCATGAAAAAGCGCAATCCCAACATGTTGTTCGTAGAAGAGAATATATATATTTATTTTCGTTTCTGAAGCATACTTTTCAAGTTTGAACACCATGTCCCCAACCAAAAGGAAGACGGTACCGCAAGGACGAGAGAACTAAACTGGTGTGGAGCAAAGAAACGCAACGCAACCATGACTAGCATAACAGATTCAATCTGGAGTAACCGCGCTCCCAATCAAAAGGAAGACCGTACTGCAAAAAAAAAACTGAACTAAAACTGAAATAGAGCAAAGAATCGCAACGCAACCATGAGTATGACTGATTCAGTTTGCGCTAACCCCGCTCTTCCAACTCATTAAATCTGGGATAAATCTCTTGTCGTCGCCAGATCCGAACAGATCTTCGTGAATAAAATCCAAACTAGTTCAATCTCAAACAAAAAATAAATCCAAACTAGTCTAAGATAAACCGAGCCCAGCAAACGCAGCGCCTGCGACTTGGTAATAGTACGGTTGCGAGCAATCTCGTTAGGAACAGCGGTTGCCTCCTCGACGCAACAGCCAACAGGACACAGCAGCCGCAGTTCATCAGCAGAAACAAAGAACAATGAACAGCCCCTCTCGCCGGGACGACAGATCAACCCGACACCCTCGCCGCCGCCAAAGCCCAAACAAATCTAGCAGCAAAGATTACCCGAGCAGAGCACAGGGGAAGGGGAATATCAAACTCGGAAGTAACCGCACCTGCTTCGTGTGGCCGGCGGCCGCTCTCGCTCTCTCTATCCCGTGGCGGAGTTTCCCGTTGGCTCCGGACTGCTGGTTTGTCTTGGGCTCGGCCGCAGCTTTGTGGATTGCGACGAGGGAGGAAGGAGACAAAGGACTGCGCCGGCGCACGCACGCTCTCCCTCGATCGCTAGAAAATATTTCAAATCCTGCCGCTCTACAACTTGCGGGGAACCCCTCCGGATTGGATCCTATTTATGTTTCTCTGCGCAGGAGACCTGATTAACTCGTTTCCTATTTTGCTTTTCCGTCCCGCGGATTGGGCACCGCGTTTGTTGCCGTGATCTCCTCGGCTTTGTTGGTTTTTACACGTATCCGGCCCTTTGTATACACGGTAAGAGAAGATGGGTACAAAATTATTTTCTCCCAAATAATTCTGAGAAATCAGAAAGATTTTCTGCTAAAAATATGGGAAGGAAATAAATTTCTCCCCAAATTAACGTGCAAGTAACCGTTGGAAAAATAGTGAAGAAAAGATGTGCTCATGCAGATGGCATGACTATCTATTCATCACCAAGGAAAACTGAGGTCGTGTTAAAGTGATGCAAGCCATTAAGGTATATACATGAAGAAATCGATGGCCAGACGTGTTTAGCAAAGTCTGTTAAGAGTACAAGTCGATGAATGTCAAAAGTTGAGTACAAGTCCATGCAAGTAAGAAAGACGTGCTTCTAAAAACACATCTATACTTATATATAGCTGCAGCAGTAATACAAGAAGTAGACGCGATATATACATGTGACAGACAATGTGTACCAACACGTCACACCTGTGACCTGGCTACAAATCGAACATTGTTAGTACTAATACGGAGTAGTACAAATCTTGTGCTAAACTTTTACTAATCCATCCACCATTCACCTTAGACCTCTCAAAAGAATCATTCGCCTTAGACAAAACTTTCAAGGGGGTTTTGTGCAAACAGCACACAGCCTGCCAGAGAACAGCTTGACGTGTGGCCTGATTCTCGGGAGTTGCCTATCTTTCTCATTGGAGAGTTGCCTCTGCATCAGACAAGAAACATTAATCAAGCTAATTAACCGTGTTACATTCTTGTCTATTTCCTCCCTTTCAAAGTAGTCGGTGATGCTGTAATAAAAAGATAAACACCAGCAGATACGGCCGTTACGAATTAGTAGCTGCACAAACAGCTTCAGAAAATTCCATAGCACACTAGCCAAATGCCAAAACAAAATAAATTAGTATACTCGGTAAGCAATCCGGGATTCTGGCCAACCTGCCAGTTCAGCGAAAAAGTGGACGGCCGGAGGGATTCGCACTGAAACAGAAGGCAACAACATGGCTTTCCACAGTTTGTTTATTCGACAATGGCTCGTGTGGAACTAGCCGTTGCGAAACCCAATGCTATGATAAGATTATTTTAGTTTCTAGCCCAAGCAATGGCAGATACTCCAGGTCAGATTAGGGAAGAACCCTGTTATTTTAAGCATTGAACTCTAGATCAGTCAATAATCAAATGCAAGGGTGTAGAAAAGGGAGGTCCAGGTCAGATGGCGCGCGTGGGTGGCCCATCGAGACGCAAAAAGCAGAGCGCCCTAGCCGACCGTTGCGGTGGGGGCTAGCTCCAGACTCCCACGACGTTTTGTTGTGCTATTATTTCTCTTCGTTTTCGTCTCGACGACGTCCCTCGCGAGACAATTTCGAGGGCGGCGGCGACGGTGCGAGGTGCAGTGGACTCAGGTCCGTCGACGAGGGCGTGCCAGCTGGGCGACCGCACAGGGCCCCCAAAAATCAGGGCCCCCAAATTCTGTGTATGTGCATCGCCATGCCGCCATGGATCTGGTGAATAAACTGTTCGTTCTTGTTTGAAGGTGGGGGAAGAAGATGGTACTGTGTTGTGGGCCCCACCGGCGAAGGGGTAAGTGATTGGTGCGACTCAACCTGGTCATACGTGCGGTTCAACCCTGGCTGTGTGACCCGACCCTAGAAGAAACCGCTGGACAAAGACCATCGCGACGGATCTGATTCACCAGGACCCCGGCGACCAGAAGCCACTTTGCGACAGCCAGGGGCTACTGCAAAAACGGCTCCTCCTGCTGCTTTCCCGCAAGATCTGATTAGCAGAATAATTTGCCACATCGAGATCGAGTAGGAGGCCGAGCTCTACTATCCTCCGGCGGTCCGGCCGGCCTCGGCAAAACAACCCGAGCTTCAGTTCGTTGTTTCATTTATTCAAGGTACACACGGCTCTCTTCAATTCTATTTGTCTTCTCAATTGAGACTGTAGGCTCTAGTGTATACTAGAACAGATCAACTAACTTAATTCAAAATTTCGCTAAACAATGTGACTTATTGGAAGTCATTTGTTTTTTGCTCCATTCTAATTATACACAACGATCAACTAGCTTAATTCAAGATTTCTCTAAACAACACACAAAATTTTCAAATATATTGAAAAAAAATCCAAAAGTTCGTTGGTATATAGAAAAAATATTCCACACACCCAATTTTTAGGGCCCCATATGTATCTCGCACAGGGGGCTCAAATTTCTGGAGACGGCCCTGAGTGGACTGATTGATTCCGGAGGGGATGATTGGCGGCTCATTTCCTGCGCCGACTTTTGCAGGGGAAGCTCCATTCCACGCACGTTGGAGATTGGAGAAGGAAGAAATCCATTTTAAACCGGAAACTGTTTTCTGATCCGGAGCACAAATGCTCTCTCCTATTAAAAAAAATTCCAAAATCATATTTGTGAGTTTCAGAAAAATCTGAAAAAAATATCCGGATGTGGCCAATGGTGTATCCTACAGACGTGCAAAATTTTAATTTGAGATACTTTATGTTATGGCCTACACAAAATTAACAAATTTGATAAAACTTAGAGATTTGAAAATATACATACTCAGATCTACACATTTGTCATTTTTGTGTAGCAACGGATATAAAGTTTTTGAAGTTCATATTTCGCACAGTTTTTTTAACTTATAAATATGATTTTTTTGAATTTTTTAAACAGGAGAGCACTGGTGCTCGGGAGCAAAAAAAATCTCAACTCTTTTTAAACGTTGAACTCATAGAGGTAAGGCGAATCAAACCCTGAAGTCGAAATTCCCGTCGTTTGTACCCTAAACTATTGAATGACGCATCGGGAAACAACACATCCCGGCTGGGAATATCCACGGGTCTCATTGGACGGACCCGCATGTCATATTCATCTCCGTGAGTTCAACGCGGAATAGTTCAGCGCGCAGCTCTTTTGTATATAGCGGTGCCAATTTTCTCTCCGAAACCGACTGGATGCATATAGACATTTTATTTTATTATTTGAGCTTCAATTCATAAATAATTGTGTCACATAAGGTGAATGCACAAATAAACATTTAAATTCAATTAACAATATGGTGTGTCGGTGTATCAACATGGTATCCTGGTAATAAGCCATCGGCTGCACCGGTCGTATAAATCTCGTGCTACCGTTCAGTGGGGACCCAGGAATGGACAAAGGAGGACTTATGACATGTCTAAACTTTTGCTAGATAATGATGAAAAAACTATATGATATCATACTACATAACAAGTTGCACAATCAATAGCAGTGTTCGGACATATTATCAGTGGGAGTGTCTTTTGGTTTTTGAAGAAGTTAACTCCAAGGTGATAAGTTTGACGGTTGATGTAGGAATGAACACAAGCATAAAGAAGAATGAATATATCGATAGGAAAAACGTGAAATGAAGTTCTCCATCAAACAGAAGAACTCACATCCTCACACGATCCTTTTTATCCATACAAACATCATGTATATGTGGCAGTCAAATACATTAATCAAAGTGGTTCACTGGAAATCCAACGACTGAACATAGCGAAGCATCTCTCTGGTTGGTACTCCGGCGCAGTGTGACCACCACTCTGTATTTGAATTGAGCCATTTGCGTTAGAAGTACTATAGAATCTGATTGACTAATATAGTCGATATACAACTCCTATGACTAAATTGTTCAGTGTGAAGTGTCTAGCCGAATGGTCTGATAATTGTGAATCTCATCAGGAGACAAGTTTTGGATTTCAAATTTCAGCGGAACTCAGAAATGAAGGCAGAGATAGATATCATGTTACCTTTACGGTAGCGAACGTCAGGTTGTTTGTGTATGTTACAGTGAATCTGTATATACATTATATTTCGAAAGATAAGTGCAATTATACAAAACAGTTTAAATACCCAATAATAGATAATGCACACACCAAGAATGAAACTAGTTAATCAACGTGTCTAAAAAAATCTCACCCAGCGGACTGTCCATCAAGATGCCAAGCTCTCCATTCATCCACGGTGGAGAAGTTGAGTGATCGCACCCAAGATTGTGTACTCAGAAATGGTACAAGAGCATCATGGTCTCCACTGTTTAAGGAAGATACATGAGAGGCTGGAAAACGAAGTTATGGCAGCTTGATATTTTGAGATGTACATCAGAGCATCTCCTATTGTATTGCAGTATGTATGCTAATACAACTTTGCAGAACTATAGTTTGCACCGGTAATATAGCAACTTTCCAACCATAAAGTAAATATAGACATATAGTTTTAATCCTACTAGTATTTACCTGTATACCAAGGCACGATAACCTTTTGTTGTCATATTATGGTGGTACTTTATGCTGCTCTTGATGTCCTCAGAATAAGGTAGCAGATCTACATCTCCGTCGTGGCACCTCACCCATTCGTCCTTGCTCCCCTAAGTTAACGGCGTATAGAGATATATAAGAGCTGGGTTAACTTTGATATAAATAAAACGATTAAATTTTCTCATTGGAGAGAAAATTAGAAATTTACCTTCTTGATCCCAAGAGTTTCCCTGGTGGTGTTGTTGTTAGCCCAGAAATATGACAGGTAGTTAACGTAGGTCTATAGATAACAAAATGAATATGAATCAGGAACAACTTTTGATAACGAAGAAACATTAATGAGCTTATTGTTTTTATTTGGGATTTCTCAAAGTACAAGGGTTTCTATATTTTGAATAATTGCAAGAGAAACATGGTAGAAAAAGGGAGAAAGGCTAAAAAATCTCAGAAAAACATAACTCTCGGACATTAGGTGGGTATATCTATTAGTGAACGACACTTGATAGGTCTTCATAACTAAACCAAACAGATTAGATAGAATATATATTCACAACTGTAACATAAGAGATCGTGAATGCGCAATAAAACATCATTTTTGGCCACCGATTGAGCGAGCCTAAGTTCATAGTGTGTAATCTATTATGTGAACAAAATGGCCATTTTTCATCTTTAATACCGAGACAGCCATATTTAGATAGGATATTCATCAATCTTGGAATTTATAGTTAGCTCCATGTATATAGAAGGTTTTGGCTACATCAAGGATTTTGTTTGCCATGGTAAGCACATTTGGAAGTTAGAACCATTTGATGTTAAACATTTTCTTGAGGAACCATTCTGGAAGTGTTGTTTTAACGAAAGACAACTTAGCAAAAGGATTGGAACCATATCAAGCTACGTGTTATCTGCAATATGAGGATACTATGAAATATCTTTGTGTTGATTATCACTTTCCACGCTTGACTTGACTTATGGTTCGATCTATTTTTCATTTAACCTTTTTTTTGTTTCTCCCACATATGCACGCCCCGAGGCCAATGTCATTTTGTGAACACCACAATATAACAAATATTTTAATGTCTTAATTTTTGCAGAACTTAAACAAAAAAAATGACACGAGGTCTACACTATCCCAGTGTCACATTTTTTTAACTTCTGGTCTATAATTCTTACGTTCTTCTTCGTTTCCTATCTTAAGCAAAAAAAATTGCATGACATAATTGTCGGTGTGGCTGCATAATAACAGGGGGTGTAAAATAACTATTCTTTTCCCAGGGTGTTTAGCAAAAGAATTTTATATTTTTTTAGTTCAAGGAAATACAGTCGGGGCTAGTTATAAACCCTCCGATTATGTTGAGTCGTAGGGATACCATATTATCAAGAGGGTTGCTCTTTGGAAACTTTGGGAAATCATATGGCTATAAACACTTTTGAACCCATATAATCCAACATAGAACGATGGTGAAGAGTTTCTCCAAGTTATTCTAGTGACTGTTGGAAACAGCCCGGAGACTCCGGTGCTGTCAGGCCAGAGATTCCGGTGTGCAAACACTGGAGTCTGTGACTCAGGGCAGTCGGAGACTCCGGCCTCATTTATTCTGGGTTGAGCCAAAGTTGCGAGCGCTTGGCATTCGCTTTGGATGCCCACCCCGGAGCATGGCCGGAGTCTAGCCGGAGACTTTGGAAGACTTCGGGTTTAAGTTTCTTGCAACGGCTAGAGTTTTGGGGACACTATGGAAAGCCTTCTTCTACCTTGAGGAGGGCACCGCAACCAGAATATCCTCACCCACCATTGTTGCAAGCTTCAAATCACTAGATCTCTCTCCCTACCCACTCAAACACCTTGTCCTTCTTGGACTTGGGGGAGTTGACCTAGATCTACACTTTCACCAAGGGATTTGATTTCCCTATCCATTCCATTGACAAACTGTTACTCTTGGGTTCGTTGGAACCCTAGACAGTTGTGGTCGTCTTTGTGGCTTTGGAAGCTGCAGGGACAAGCCGGGAGCCTCCAATTAAGTTGTGGATGCGTACTTCGGCCTTGTGAGTCTTGTGGCTTTGGGAGCTGCGAGATTTGGTGGGAGCCTCCAATTCGTTGTGGAGTGTGCCTCATCCTTGTAAAGGTTTGGTTGCCGACCTCAAGAGCATCATATAGTCACTCGTGCCACTACTCATTGGAGGAAGCATAAAGGAGATACGGTGTGCCATATCACGGCTACACAGGGATCACTATGTGACTCCGCACCGCTCCAACGGAGACTACCTTCTTTGTGAAGGGAATTTCGGGATAAAATCTCTAAGTCATTGTGTGGTTATCTCTTAACCTTATTTTACTTGTATTGCTAGCTTATCTTGTTTAGATTATCTTACTAGCTTGTATCTTGCTCATTATATAGGTTGTTCACCTAGATGCATATCTAGAGAATTTATATTTCAGTAAAGGTTTAATTTGTTTAAAACAAAAAGGAAATTTGTAGTTGCTTATTCACCCCCCAACCCGTTCCTTTCACAATCCAACCATGAATTTTCATGACTTTTTATTATAGTTCCTATGGTTATTTTTTTCATTGCTTGATTCAAAATTCGGATATGAAAATCATGCCATGAAAGAGGAATCATAAAATAATTATAGGAATACATGTTTTGGATGAAATTATTTCCTAAAAGTTTTATTTTCAAAAGAGTAAAACGCACCTGGAGTCTATCAAGTTGCAAGGTTGGAACGGATTGGTCACCTACTGAGAAAATGCTAACTATTGGTCACTAACTTGTGCAAATGTTGCCCGTTAGTCATTCCGTCACTCCCACCGTTAAAATGGTGACGTGGACAATGATTTTTTGTAAAAAAGACCTTAGCTTCTTCCCTTCGTGATTGGCCTTCTGCTCGCCATGGCCGGGTTGCACGCCGCGCTGGAGGCCAGCCTGATGGCCGCGCTCGCGATGCAGGATGTTGGCCGGATGCTCGCCGTGGCTGCGCTGGAGGCGGGAAGCTCGCAGTGGACGCGCTAGAGGCCGGGCTTCTGGCCGCGCTCGCGATGAAGCAGGCCGGCCGGCTGCTTGCCGTGGCCACACTGGAGGCGGGTAGCTCGCCGTGGACGCGCTGGAGGCCGGGCTTCTGGCCGCGCTCGCGATGCAGCAGGCCGGCCGGCCGGCTGCTCGCCGTGGCCGCGCTGGAGGCAGGCAGCTCGCCGCGCTCGCGATGCAGGAGGCCGGCTGACAGCTCGCCGTGGCGCCGCGCTGGAGGCTGGCCGGCAGCTCGCCTTGGCTGAGCTGGAGGCCGGGCTGCTGGCCACGGCCACGCTGGAGGCGGGTAGCTCGCCATGGACGCGCTGGAGGCCGGGCTTCTGGCCGCGCTCGCGATGCAGCAGGCCGGCCGGCTGCTCGCCGTGGCCGCGCTGGAGGCGGGCAGCCGTAGCCGTGGCTGGTCTACACGGCTCCCTCGTCCCACCTCGGCGCGTCGGAGGTGCTCGCGACTGGAGGAAGGTCGTCGAGGCCCGGTACCTGTCGCCGAGGAAGCCCAGGCGCGTCGCCGGCGCCCGGCGGAGAAGCCCTATGCGAAGGACCGCGGTGCCAGGGCTGGAGTCGCCGGCAGTACAACGCCGGGAGAGAGCACCCAGATCCCAGAAGCAACCGAAGGCAGACGTGGCGCTCCATCGACCCTGTCCGCTTGCCCTGCTCTTCCCACCGGCAAGACACAGACCACCAGGAGCCGACCAGTCAGAAAAACTAAGGACCAAGTAATAAATAAAAAAAGATTAAGGTCTTTTTTACAAAAAAAATCATTGTCCACGTCACCATTTTAACAGTGGGAGTGACGGAATGACTAACGTGCAACATTTGCACAAGTTAGTGACCAATAGTTAGCATTTTCCTAGTAGGTGACCAATCCGCTCCAACCTTGCAACTTGATAGACTCCAGGTGCGTTTTACTCTTTTCAAAACCCTAAAACCCTTGGCATGTGTGGCAAGTAAATGTTTCTACCAAAATATAAAATTTGAATTTGACAACCAACTGAGCATCCCCCTTGACATACTTCCTTATATATTGACAACGCAATGGTCTTGATTAACTGATCACATATCACTTACAAACCACCAAAAATCCGAACATTAATCCCACACATTTATAATATGTACAGAGGTATCGCCAACTCCACATACTCCCTTCGTTTAGGTGTATAGGGCCTCTACCAAAGGGCATCGCGACCAAGGCAGATGATGACTGGTTATATTACTCCCCAATCAGCGATTAAATAGGAATGATACATTAATTAGCCTGTTAACCAGGCAAGCCATGCATTGGTTAAACGTTTCATGTCACCGGTTATGAGCAATCACAGGAGGAGAGAGAGGGCCTATAACTTCCAACTAATTAGGCTAATTAATATTTGGGGCCTTATTTCTGCCTAGTATAGGAACAAATATTTTTTCATAAGAGGCCCTATACACCTAAACGGAGGGAGTAGAAACTATCGACCTGTTTTCTTGCTATGTTTTATTCTCAGTGGTCATAACGTGTAGATGACGCATCTGGTTCCTACAGCTAGTTATTTCTTTTATTGTCAATGTTTTTTCATCAACGAAGTAAATTAAGATGGACTTACTGGACAATCCATTGCAGGACGGGGTGGTAGACGTTTCAGTACTCCGGTTTCCTCCTTCAAAATCTTTCTTTCCACGGTCCGATCGTTTGATCGGAGAGAATCATATGCACACTTCTTATACAAAATGTGTGCCTCATAGACTTCAGCATACAACTGCAGGGAAGCATCAATTAGTTGCTTCAGTAGTTATTTGACATACTAATGCGTGAACAAGAACCGCATAATAAGTTCATCATACAACTGAAATACTGATGAATGGCATGGTCGGGATAGGAAATTAGTATCCTTCATTTTTCCCTAAACTTATATATAAATGGAGAGGGGAACTCCAGGTAGTTATATCTTTACCCGGTCGAAGTTGTCCATAGCTTGAGCGCAAAGCAGGTTCTTGGGGTTGTCAAAATCTCCCGCTTGGCAGTGCTCATTTATCGTCTTAAGATAGATCACATGCAAGCACATGGACATGGAATTAAGTAACCTCATAGGGCCATTCGCAAAAAACAAAGTATCCTCGTAGGGGACTCGAATAATGTACTAGTACTCTAGTAGTTAGCTGCAGGTCAATAGCTGACATTTTCTCGAAAAGGGGAAAGGTCAATGGGTGATTGAGAAAGAATAGGAAGTGTATCTAATTAATCACCTCGTGGAGCTGATCTGAGATGATTCCCATTCCATGAAGAAATGGCACTCTCGATTCATGATCAAAGCTTTCGCCTGTTATCGGGTTGCCTACCAGATAGCCCTGGCCATTTTTTGATCGTAGTACAAACTGTTGTCAGATTTAGATTATGGAGTTGACGTTTCTGCCTATAGGAAAGCTGAATAATGATATGTGTGCTTATTAGAGTACCTTAAGGTTAATTTCGGGCCTCGATCCAGCTTCAATATCTGAAATTAAACAGCATAGTGTAGTAGTAGTAGTAGCATGAAAATAAACAGCAAATCTGAAATTTAAGGTACCTTTCTGAAGTAACTTAAACGAATTACCGTAGTAGTACCTTCTGAGATCTTCTGTGCGAGGAAGGGAACGATTTTTCCAGCGTACGAGTCTCCTCCAAGGTAGAAAGGATTTGCGAGGTAATCTGGATGGTCAGTGAACCACTGATCCAGAAGACCAACACACAAAAGAGTAACTAACCAACCACTCAAAACTATATATGTCCTACCCGCAAAAGAAGAAGAAAAAAAACTGTATATGTCCTCTTTCTTGTATGTATGCTTCGGACAACTAGAAACAGATCAAAAGTCCAATTTCAGAAAATTGCAGCAGCGACTCCGGGGTAGGGGAAGAAACTAGCTAGGAGCATTCGGCTGGGGGAGAAAAGTGGAACTTTTTTTCTTACGTACCTTGGTGAGAAACTCTTTGAGCTGCAGTGAAGAAGAGACATCTCCAACGCCATAGCCGTTGGGGTTCCCGGAGAAGGAATACCCGGCGCCGACCGGCGAGTCGACGAAGAGGACGCTCGCAACCTTGGTCCACGAGTACGGATGGTGCCGCAGGCGCGGCACGGCGCCATTGTCACTGTAGGGCTCTATGATGAATCTCAACGGGCCTACAAAAGCACTTGCGTTTCTGTCAACCCAAAGAGCGAAACAGAGGTTCTCTCATTCAGGTACTCCCTCCGTTCCAAATTAATTGACGCAGTTTTAGTACAACTTTGTTCTAAATCTGCGTCAATTAATTTGGAACGGAGGAAGTAGTTAGTAGTGCGATCGGGCATGGAATTGCTGACCTATCTCGAAGAGCAGGCCGCTGAGGACGCTGCAGCGGTCGCCGCCGGTGAGCCAGAGGACGACCGGGTCGCGCCGCGGGTCGCCCTCCGACTCGATGAAGTAGTAGAACAGCTCGGCGCCGTTCTCCTCGTCCACGGTCACGTACCTGCCGAGGGCAAGGGCGATGGTAAGCGAACGAATGCACCTCCGATCAAAGAACGTGCGTACGTACGATATATATACCCGGTCTCGAGGCGGAACGGGAGGTCGCCGTCGAAGCCTGGAAGGCTGGCGACCTGCGTTGGGGCCGCCTCGGCGGATGCGAAACGGAGGATAGCAGGGAAGAAGAAGAAGCAGAGGAGGAAGACGAGACGCTGAGACGCTCGCCGCTCCATGCTTCCGCGTTGAGAACCCCCTCCCCTGTTTGGTTGGACTTGACTTCATCCGTTCCTCGACCTGATCGTTAGTCTCGGGCAATTTTTAATTTGTATCTGGTCTTCATCACGCAGATCAGATTTAGATAGCGTCTCGTGAAGCGTGTGCATTCATCTCAAAAAAATTATCTCACCCGCATGGGCTTTTTCCAGTGTTTTCCGTTCCCACGTGGAGACAAAACCGGACGATAGAATTGAAGATGGTGAACCCGCGACGGCGAGATCGAGATCAGAGTGCCCGCGACACGGGACCGGACCATATAATGGCGGATGGGCGGTTCCAGGTGGGCGTGGAACCGAGTGGCGGAGCTCTAAAGAAAATCTTGTGTGGGCTAAGCTAAATCATCAGAGTATAAAGAATTCAAAATCCACTTTGACTCCCGGGTGTATATACTTATTGTTTTCAAAATAAAAAAATATGAAAACACTTTGAAAAAATCTGAATTTTTTTGGACATAATCAAATACAAATTTTCAACATTCCTGCAAAATTTTGAAAGGAAATGAAACTTTCTGTGGTCTGTACAAAAAAGACAAAATCTTTGGCCGAAATGAGATTTCTTTTTTGCACAGACCATAAAAAGTATTATTTCCTTTCGAAATTTTGCATGAATGTTGAAAACTTGTATGTGCCCAATTTTTTTCAGATTTTTTCGAGGTGTTTTTCTATTTTTTTAATTTTTAAAAATAATACGAGGAGCATATGCACCCGGGAGCCAAAATGCCTCTCTCAGAAAGAATTGTAATCTAAACAATATACTCTTCATCCTTTGAAGTATCTGAAACAAAAATGTTTTACTACGGAGTAGTTGTTGCAAACCATAATACCTTGTTGGGAGAAATCTGCTGGGCAATACTTATTCACCCTCTCACATATAACACTAGATTTGAATCCTCTAAATTTGTTTTTAAGAATCAAGATGGCACTAGTAGATAAAAGATCCATTACCTTCTCACTGAACCCTTATTTAGTTTAAATAGTTGAGTGTCTAATGTTGTACGGAATATTTTTACTCGAAAGTAATGCTTCTTGGTGAGCTGAGCAGGCTAATGGCGAGCACGACCACCAGGCATGATGTAAATTTCGTCAAAGTCGGGAATGTCAATGGAATGGTTTTACGCAAAATTCAACAACCATGACAATAAATTCATGGTAGCCATCATCTGATCTCAGCGTCGACGACACTCTTTTGTTGAGAAAACTAGGCGAATAGCGTTCACAATATCTTGTGAGTTGTGACTTCTTTGGTAAAGCTTGGCCAAGCAATTTTGTTGTCTCAAATATTCCTTCATCAAGCATAAGTTAAATATGAACTCACGGGAGGACAAGAAGCTGAATTAAGTGGCTGTGTCTCAACAAAGTGAACCATTGATCGATCGGCAGCTATATCTTGGACAATTAACGACACCAAACATCTTCATAAGGCTCTAAACTGGACACAAATGAGAAGGGCTTTTTATTTAGGTGTCCCACTAAGCTTAGTTCTGCTCAATTTTGCCTCACTAGTTTAGTTTTTCTCACTTTTGTGCCACTTCGCTCCACGGAGTCTTGCAAATGTGCAAATGAGACATTTTTGTCGGGTCAAACTCGTTGACCGCTACAGGCGACAATTGCTGCTGAGACACATGTTGTGTGACCGTCATTGCGCTGACAATTGTGACCCTGATCGTAGTCCCTCATGGCCCGGGCCTCAAATATTAAAACATGTGTGTAACTCTTATACTATTATATATCACGTATAATTATTGACTATTAAAGAATAGAAAGTTGACATTGGTATATATGAACCAATTACACACGACAAACTAAATGTATCACTTAATAACAAACAATAATATATGTGGTGACAAGTCTAATTTTTTCTCCTAACCATACACATGTCATATAAAATGTTTGTTGGCTACATATCCAATGTTTAATTTAATGCATAACTTCCTAGTTGAAACTAACATGAGAATTTGTATACACATCCCATGTGGTACAAAGAAGCATTGTGGTGAGCATATACAATAATTAGATTTTATGTCTGTAAAAGTAGTAAAACCCAGGGAGAGCCGTTTTGGCTCCCGGGCTCACATGCTTCTGTTATATTATACAAAATTACTAAAATAGTAAAACATATCCAAAAATTCTGAAAACAATTGGAGACAAACATATACAAATGTTAAACACACGTGTAAAGTTTCGGAATGAAATGACATTTTTTTGCTATGTGCAAAAATAAAAATAAAATTAGTGGCCAAAATGAGATCTAAAAATACATTTTTGGAAGCACTGATTTTAGTTTTTTCGCACAGAGCATAGAAAATGTCATTTCGTTTTGAAACTTTGCACGTTTGTTCAAACCTTGTAAATGTTTGTCTCCAATTTGTTTCAGATTTTTTTGATATGTTTTACTATTTTTAGATTTTTTTTAACATAACAGGAGCATGTGATCTTGGGAGCCAATGTGAATTTCTGTAGAACCCATATATACTTTATATTTTTCATTAATTACTATATGCAATGCTACTTCAAAATAAAATATAGATCTTCAACATATTACCATCTTATAATCGAATCTGTTGTAACAAACTTGATTATGGGAAAATGTTCATACCAATATACTCTAGACTTTTCTACATATTTTTCTTACATAACCATACACTACACACCGCTTCATTAAGATATTTGTTAGGCTGTATAATTTGGAGTCTCTACCAATATATTCAATAATATTGAAATAGGTAAGAATATTTACACAACTCATATATAATTCATCAATTGTAAATAAAATCAAGAAAGCTTGTTTTTTCCACAATTAAGATAGTTCTTTAACTTGTAAGTGTAATATCTCACAATGAAAAAAACTTCTTGCACAACTAAGATATATTTCAATGATATACACTAAAACATTATATAGAAAAAAGCTATATGGTTAAAAATGCTAACTAAATAGTATACAACATATACATATTAAAATCACAATATGGCTACAAATTAAGTAAGTATAAAAGTTTAGTGTATAATTTTGTTCGAACGGCCCTGTCTTGATGGGCTCAAACTTTAACCAGGAGAAAATTTTGTGTACTGATATTCGTAGTTGGGTAGTTTCACTTTCCGTCTTGATAAGTTTCATTTTCTAGTCATGAGAATATTGTGTATCGAGAGCAATCTTTCGTAGGGTCTATGAAAAATTGAGTCCAATTACAACCTTTTTGCGCGTGCAATAAAGAGGTGAATTTTATATTTGCATAGGTAGCGCTAGACACCTCTCAACTACATAAGCATTCAAATTAGGATACTCGACAAGCTTCCAAGACAGTGCCATCAACCCCTCTTGACTGCATAAGCAATCAAGCTTTCAGGATAGCGCCACTCACCTCTCAACTGCATAGGCTACTATATAAAACAGTCTCCTCAATGAACATCAAGTTCTGGACAGTCACCGCTCAACTACATGGGAAACCAAAACAGGCTCCTTAAAAAACATCAACTTCTGGGACAGGCTCCTCTCAATTATAAGGGCAACGAAAGCAGGCTCCTCAACAAGCACCAATTCCCCAAAAAAAGAAGTACATTTGTCTAGGAACCAAACCTACTAAGGAGGTCATGAGATATTATCGAGCAGTGGGACACATGGTACTGACCACTTGGTGAAGAAATGACAAGTTCAGTACAACATCAAGGATCTCAATGTGATGTTGTCGTACTATTTCCAAAAGCTACTATCAAGCGCACTCAAGGGATTCATCGGAACAAATCGTGAGTTAAATGGAGACAAAACCCAATTTAGTGCACTAAATGGGTTAGCAAGAGCGCTATAATGTAGTTTCAAATTGTTGTCCTTTAAGCCTTTTAACCTACGACAGGCAGACCTAGACGTGTATAACTGTAGACAACATTGTAGACAATATCGTATTGTCTACTGTAACATATGACTTCAGTGACTTCTTTCCTATTATCTATGGATAATATAATGCTCCGTGCATCTTTTTAATTACTCCTTGATTCAGAGACTGTTCTTTTATTCATTGTCTCCTTCGAGGATTTCCATGGAATTCATGGTTAAATCATTGCCATTAGTCATTAGATTAGAACTAGAAAGATTCGGATGTGTGCACCCGGTTGCTCCTCAGAATGTGGATAGCTAGTGAGCTGGATCCGTTATTGTTCATCGGAATGACTATGCAACTGTTTTTTCACCATCACTTTGTGCATGAGTATTTTAAGTTGTAGTATGCCAATTGAGTTGGATGGAAGTGTATATGAGGTGATTTGCTCACAATGTGGTACATCCATCAACAAAAAGTCATTCACGAACAAGTGAAGGGCCTCTACCCAAAGGTTTTGTCCATTTGATATTGGTTACATATTATTCCTTACAACTTTGGTTCATTATATAAATGATAATTATGTTCATCAGTGTGGCAGCTATCCATAGGGGGTCGGGGCTCCCTTACCATTTTATTGGGGTCTATGGGCCCGCGGACCATGCGAGATCGAGCGAGTTTCTTGATGACATCTCGGCTAAGATTGCTAGATGCACTTACCCGGTTATCATGGGAGGGGATTTCAATCTCATCAGATCCGAAGAAGACAAGAATAACGATCGTATCAACTGGGCTCGCATAGACATGTTTAATGCGCACATAGGGATGTGGGCATTGAAGGAGCTTCCTCGCACAGGTGCGAGATATACTGGACTAACAGACAACTGAATCCTGTTCGCTGTGTCTTGGACAGGGTGTTCATTTCACCGGACATTGACGTGCGCTTCCCGGCTTGCTCTCTGACTGCCGAGACTAGTCTGGGATCTGACCACACCCCGCTTCTGTTCGACACGGGAGAGGGCTCCCTTGTTCGCAGTAATAGATTCTTTTTTGAGACTGGGTGGTTTGAGCTGGGGAACTTCAAAGACATTGTGTGCAACAGATGGGCAGCTCTTGCTGCGAGAGTCCAAGGCAGAGATATTGTTGACTGGTGGTCGTTTATGAGTGCTAACCTTAGACAGTTTTTGCGTGGGTGGAGCCGCAATCTTGGAAAGCATGCAAGGTTAGAAAAGGATCGGCTGTTACGCCAGATTAAGGATGGACTTCAAGGCGGACACTGTTGGCCTTGAAGAAGATGATTGGGCGTTTAGACTTCATTTGGAAGATCAGTTGCTGAATATCTTGAAGCTGGAAGAGGAGTATTGGAGGCAACGTAGCCGTGTGAGGTGGGCCTTACATGGCGACGCCAATACTACTTACTTCCATGCCATTGCAAATGGGAGACGCCGAAAGTGCCTTATTTCATCCTTGGTTGCGCCACAGGGTACTATCAGTTCCAAGCAGGAGATCCAAGAGCATGTGTACGAGTTCTATCGAGCCCTGATGGGCTCAGAGGCTCCTCGCATGTGTGGTTTGGCACCTAACACCTGGGGGGTGCTAGATGTGTGAGCGAGGAAGAAAATGTGAACCTGGCCCTCACCTATTCGGAGGAAGAACTTGAAGCTTGGTTATGGGTTGAAATCGGATACAGCTCCTGGACCGGATGGGTTCCCGGTCATCTTCTTCAACGATGCTGGCCCTTGGTGCGGCACGGGGTGCTTCACATTCTAAACGATTTTATTCTGGGCAGGATCGACATCTCGAGACTTAATTTTGGGGTGCTTTCTCTTATACCTAAAGTTCAGGGGGCTGATCAGATCTCTCAGTTCCGCCCAATTGCGCTTATTAACGTGATCTTCAAGGTGGTCTCGAAAGCCTTTGCAGTTAGACTAGACCCGGTTGCGAATCGGATAATCAGCCCCAACCAGACTGCTTTTATTAAAGGAAGATTCATCCTTGATGGGGCGTTGGCACTACAGGAAATTGTCCATGAATTGAAAAGCAAGAAGCTGGGGGCATCTTGCTGAAACTCGATTTCGAAAAGGCATATGACAGAGTTAACTGGAGCTTCCTCACCGAGGTGCTCCGCAGGAAAGGCTTTGATCCAGGGGTGGTTCACAGGCTGGAGCAACTTGTGCAAGGAGGACAGACTTCGATTGCGATTAATGGTGAAATGGGTCCGTTTTTCCGGAACAAAAGGGGAGTGCGCCAAGGGGACCCACTCTCTCCAATTCTGTTTAACTTTGTGGTGGAAGGTATGTCTGCGATTCTGACGGCGGCGGCAGAGGCTGGGCACATTCAAGGTGGTTCCTCACCTTATCCCAGGGGGGATTACCCACCTTCAGTATGCGGATGATACCTTGATATGATTCAGGACAATGACGCAGCGATTGCCAACTTGAAATTTCTGCTTATGTGTTTTGAGGATATGTCGGGGCTCAAAATAAATTATCACAAGAGTGAAGTGATCGTCCTAGGTAAACCTCGGGCACAACGCCAACGGGTGGCGGACATGCTCAACTGTAAGCTGGGAGCTTTCCCTTTCACCTACTTGGGATTCCCAATTGCGGATAGGAAATTGACGGTTGATCAATGGAACTTCCTTGTGCGAAAACTGGCTGACAGGGTCGAGCCGTGGGTGGGCAGATTTTTATCCTCCGGGGGGAGGCTAATTTTGTCCAACTCATGCCTCGCTAACCTCATAATGTATTCGATGGGGCTGTTTCTGCTGCAAGACGGAGTGCACCATAAGTTTGATTCCCATAGAGCAAGGTTCTACTGGGAAGGGTCAGGTCCTAAAAGGAAATACCATATGGTTAATTGGCCGGCTGTTTGCAGGCCGCAGGAGTGTGGCGGTCTGGGGATCGTCAACTCAAAACTAATGAACAAGGCTTTGATGTTAAAGTGGATCTGGAAATTGTTCCAGGAGGAGGATGCGTTTTGGGCACAGCTGGTCCGGGCAAAGTATTTGAACAACAACAGTGACATCTTTGCGAGTTCGAACCGAGGGGGCTCGCAGTTCTGGAAAAGTTTGAACAAGATCAAACACCTCTTCAAGTTGGGGGCTCGTCATTCCATCCGCAATGGCCAGCGGACGCTGTTCTGGCTAGATAACTGGCATGGGGCCGGTATTCTTAGCGACAGGTTTCCGTTGATCTTTGCGGTTTGTGCCAATCCTTACGCCTCGGTGGCGGATACAGTCTGCAATCAGATACAACTTAGACGGACTTGAATCAGGAGGGGGTGGCGCAGTGGTCTGATGTGTGTCGCCTCATTCAAGAAACGGTCTACAAGATGGTTTGGATGTGATTTCTTGGTCCTGGAAGAACATGGGAACTTTAGTGTGGCCTCTATGTATGCAAAACTGGCGCAAGGGGCGTCAGTGATGCATTTTAGAGATGTCTGGGGGGCTAAATTACCCCTGAAGATTAAAAAATTTCCTGGCAACTTGTGCTTGACAAGCTTCCTTCGGGTCAGCAGCTTGCCACTAGGAGGGGTCCCTCGGATGGGAAGTGTGCTTTGTGCCTCGCGGACGAAGATGCTACCCATATGTTCTTTTCCTGCCCCTTGGCTAGGTTTTCTTGGAGTGTGTTTCGCCAGCTGCTAGGGTGTAGCTGGAGCCCGGGAAATTTTGCCCATTTCTTTGCCCTACTTTCGTCGCTGTCGGGTCAGCGGCGTAGAGTAGTTTGGCATCTCTTTGTTGCCCAATCTTGGGCACTTTGGAACGTGCGCAACAAGTTGTCGATTGAACACAAGATCATCAAGCACCGGCTGATATCATTTACAAAACCTTGATTTTCTTGCAGCTTTGGTGCCTAAACGCCAAGCCGGTGGACAGACCAAGACTCGGCGAGTTGGTGGGAAGGCTAAAGCTGTTGTATACAGCAAATCGCCCGAGTAGATCCAGCAGGTCGTGAGCCGCTGGGAGGAGAGGAAGTGGTCGTTCGGCTTCTTTCTTCTCGCTAGCTCCTCGTAGTTTTATGTTGGCTAAGCTGTATGCCTCAGCTTGTACTGCACTGGTTGTCTCTTATGGCTAAGCTGTACGCCGCAGCATGTAATCCGTATCTGTGAACTTGGTGGCCTTATTAATTTAAGGTTGGGCACTTGGTGCCTTTTATCAACAAAAAAAAAATTTATGTAAGTTTTGATAAGAGAAACTATATAAAATGTGTCATTTCTATTGCTTGTGAAGTTGTTGATAATTTATGGCCTAAAATCCATTTGAGTTATTTATCATGGTTCCTAATGATTATTTAGATGTTAACATCGTTAAAAAAATATCAAGTTCATGTGTGTACAGGGCGGATGCCTCTTGAACAGCGTTGTGTGTGTACCCTCAGTCTTGACTATTTGTTTCTTTTTCCTATGTTTTGCCCTCTGTTCCTTTTTTTTTTTGAAACGAGGCAAAAACTTTGCCTTTTATATTGATAAAGAAGGAGCAAACAAGAGGACAAGACCTCAAAAAGGAAAAGATACAACTCAACCACGCCGGCCCCGAGGCCGCGCTCCACACAGATTGACGACCAAGTTACCCAAGCAACCAAGGCCGACATAAAAAAAAACCCACAAGTAGGAGAGAGACCGGAGCCGCCGCTCCGACGTCCACGCCGGCTCCAAAACCGCGCTCCAACACGGGTCGACGACCATGACGCCCTAGCGACCAAAGCCGACACCAAGCGACCTCGACGCAAACACGGCGGAGGTGACCTCGACACCTCCCAGCGGAGGCGAAGCTTTCGGAGCCGCCGCTCCGACATCCACGCCAGCTCCAAAGCTGCACTCCAAACGAGCCGACGACCCCGACGTCCAAACGACCAAAAGTCGGCGCTCCACCACCTCAACGCAGCACGGCGGAGGCGAAGCCCGGAGCCGCCGCTCCGGCATCCACGCCGGCCCCAGGGCCGCGCAACCCCAAGCCGAGGGCGAAGACTCACCACCGCCAAACCACCAGCTCACCTCAGACCTCGCTGGCCAGGGAACATCCAAGGCGAGGTCCCAAGAGACAAAACGACGCCAGAGCGCCGCGCTCGCCCGATCCCGCGAGGGATCTAGGGTTTCCCCCGGAGAACCCGGCAGAGGGAGGGCGACACCACCGCCTCGACGTCGCCTTCAAGAAGGGTGCGGCGTCCGAGGACGTCGCCGACGTCGCCCCCAGCCGACAACTGGGGCAGGACTTTCGCCCGGCGATGGTTTGCGAACCAGATCGCCGCGCTCGCCCGATCCGTGAGGGATCTAGGGTTTCCCTCGGAGAACCCGGCAGAGGGAGGGCGACACCACCGCCTCGACGTCGCCTTCAAGAAGGGTGCGGCGTCCGAGGACGTCGCCGACGTCGGCCCCAGCCGACAACTGGGGCAGGACTTTCGCCCGGCGATGGTTTGCGAACCCCGCAAACCGCCCAAGAAGGGCCGACCAGACCACCATCAACGCAAGCCGCATCCACCGTAGCTACCTCACGCCACGGCAGGCGACGTGCCGCATGCGACCCCGTCACAGCCGCAGCCCCGAGGCCGCCGCCCCGCCATCCGCCATCCCTGCCACACCCCTGCCAAAGCGAGGGGCGCAGCGCCGCCGACGCACCCGAGCTGCCATGCCGCCGTCGAAGCCAGCCCACGCGGCCCAGATGGGGCCCGAGCAGGCCCAGTCAGACGAGCGCCGCTGCCGCCGTTGCGCACCTCGGCCGCAACCCGCACCGCACCACGCCGCTGCAGGAGCCACGCCACGGCCGGCCGAGCGCCAGTGCCCGCGCCGCCGCGACGCCGGCGACTCCGGCCCGCCGCCCGCATGGCCGGGCCCGAGCACGCCCCCACCGGATCTGGGCGCGAGGGCCCCGGATCCGCCGCCCCACCGCAGACCCACGGCCCCGGAGCCGCCGCTCCGGCTTGCCCACACCGGCGTCGCGCCATCGCCGCCCAGTCAGCTTCGGAGGACGCCGCGCGAAGAGGAGGGAGAGGAGCACCCCCGCCACCAGTTGTGTGGCAGCGGGGAGGCCGCCACCGCCGCAGCGCAGAGGCCGGCGACGGCAGCGGCGAGGGGGGCGAGGTGAGGGAGTGGGAGGCGGCGGCGCGGGGTGACGCCCCTGGTGTCGCCAGAGGGTGCGACACGGGGGGGAGGTTACAAGGGCTTCCTTATGACATGCCCTCTGTTCCTATGTTGTTTAGTGTTATCAAACTTTACTACGCATAAAGTTATAGCAGAGCTTCTGTGTTGGGGCTGCCCTCCGGCGACACACGCCGAGGCAGCCTTCCGGCGACGCAAACGCCGGACAGAGGTAGACGAAGGAGACACCAACAGTTTTTTCGGCGCACGAACGCCGCGGCGCACAGACGCCTGTATCTTGGCTTTATTTCTCTCAACTGACTCAAACACATATATGGAGTTACTCATGCACACACGCAGTACAACCCAGGGAGCTCTTGCAACGCCCAGGGGAACTCTCTCCGACGCAAGCCGAGCCACACTCGGCACACACGGAAGTTACACCTCCGAAGACTACATCTTCCTCTTCTCCCGAGTTGATAGCGGAAAACTACCACTTTTGTAGCCAAATTTACTGATTGGTACCAGTGTGCTCCTCAATCTCATTTTGGTATACATTTTGCCCAGATTTTCTCATTTTGCTCAAATGGCGTTCTGATTCAATTTAGACAGCCGTTCTGACAGGTTGGCCCACCTGTAGGATGACGTGGCAAGTAGGCCCCACATGTCAGCCCAATTAAACCAATAAAAAAATTGACAATTTTTTTCTGAAAAACTGGACATGGGTCCCACCCATCAGTGTCACATATGCCTTTCCTCTCTTCTCTCTCCTTTGACCCCATCCTTCCCCACCACTCCTCCTGACCACCACCTCCGGTCGCGGTCGCCGGCACCCTCCGAGCGCATCGTCCAGTGGACGAGCGGCCGGGCGCAGCGCGCATGGAGCCCCCCTCCCCCCCGCGTGGCGAGAGCGGCGGCCGTCCGGCACGCGGCGGCGACGGACGACCGAACGCGCGGCGGCGCCTTGACCGCAACGGCCGGGAGCGCGGCGGAGGATGACCGGTCACGCGGCGGCGCCTGGACCGCGACGGCCAGGAGCGCGATGGCCGGTAGCACGGCGGCGCCTGGACCGCGACGGCAAGTAGCGCGGCGGCCTGGACCGCGACGACCAGGAGCTCGACGGTCGGGCGCGCGACGGCCGGGAGCGCGCCGGCCTGGACCGCGACGACCAGGGGCTCGACAGTCGGGAGCGCGCAGCGGCGCCTGGACTGCGACGGCCAGGGGCTCGACGGCCGGGAGCGCGGCGGCCTGGACCGCGACGCCCTGTACAACGTCGTGCGGGCGGGCTGAACGCGGCGCGGACTCGCTCGGAGGCGCACGGCGCACGGGCACGGGCACAGCTTCGCGTGCCGACGTCCGGACAGATCACGCGTGTGCAGGCCGAACTCGCCGCCACGCGCGCCCACCAGGCGCACCTCGTCGCGGCGCCAGGAAGACGAGAGCGTCCCTGTTGACTTTTCTTTTTTAGATATTTTTATATTTTGATTTTTTTATTAGACTGACAAGTGGGACCTACCTTCCACCTCACCAAATTACATTTTTTTAAATTTTTAATTGGGCTGACATGTGGGGCCTACTTGCCACGTCATCCTACAGGTGGGGCCAACCTGTCAGAACGGCTGTCTAAATTGAATCAGAGCACCATTTAGGCAAAATGAGAAAACCTGAGCAAAATGTGGTACCAAAATGAGATTGAGGAGCACACTGGTACCAATCAGTAAATTTGGCTACAAAAGTGGTAGTTTTACGCTATCAACTCTCTTCTCCCTAGCGTAAAACGAGAGTTCTTCTTCTCTCTCCCTGGCGACTTGGACGCGCCCCTCTCCCTCACCACTGTAGCAGGAGAGACGATATTTTGAGAGTCGCCTGTCAGCCCACCTCACTCGCCGGCGATCTGCGGATTTCTTCGCCTCCGTCGGCCGCTCCGGCGGCGGGAGGTGGAGGAATCCGTAGATCTCGACTTGTAAATAGCGTAGGGTCTGGTAGGTCCCGAGCCGGCGGCGCCATGGAGGTGGAGGCGGCGGTGGTGCGGGTTTTGGTGTCGGCTTGTCTCTCCTCTCGCGGCGGCGCTTCCAGGAGCTTCTCCGCGCGGCGGTCGACTTCCCCGAGCTCGGCGGACTGCGGTTCTGTCGAGTTCTTCGTGCCCCAGCCGGATCTGGAGTGGTGTTGGATCCGGAGTTCGAAGTTGAAGGAGAAGGTGAAGATGAGCTCCATCGCGACGAAGATGGCGTTCCAGCGGATAGGATCTACGGATCCGGCGATCGGCGACTTCCCGGCTGCCACGGGGCTGGCTCTTTTCCAAGGTCGAAGACGGAGCAGCGGCAGCGGCGCGCCACCGACGGTCCTTGGTCGTCGTCCGTGTCGGAACCTAGAAGAAGAAGAAGGAGGGTTGCGTTGTAATTTTGTGTTTCTTCTGGGTTTTTCTGTAAGATCGATGGTGTAAGTCTGCCTTCTTTCCCCGCAAAAAAAAAACTCTCTTCTCCCTGGCTCACTCTCCACACACGAGCTCTCAGGTCTTCTATATCTAAATAGCAATGACCCACTACAAGGATTTCTCTCAACATGCAAGACATACACATCAGCAATCACCTAATTGGTCCACGTCATCCTTGGTCAGTTTCAGTTTAGCTCTTTGTTTCCGACCCTGTTTTGGTAGCTGAAGAAACACCCACTTTTCCAGGCGTTTCGTCACCACTTCTTAATGCCAGCCCATCTAATTGCTCCAGCCCACATGTAGCCCATCTGACCTGGGTTTGGTCTTCTCCAGCGATGTTTTTTTTGCGGCCGAACAGATCTCACGGTCGACCTCCCTGGAACTCGCAAAGAGCCATCCACTATGCATTCATTCCTCCCTGCTGCTGTAACCGATGAGTTAATACTCCGTATGTGTTAGGCCTTTGCTCTTCTAAAACCATCCCAACATGGAAGATGTACGTATATTAGTTGAATTGGCCCTTGCGCTCCTCAGATCGGCACAGTTTTTTACTGCACGGGTGTTCAAAATGATTTGCTTGAGTTACTTCTAGAGGACCATTGGTACTTATCCTGACCTTAGTTCCCTAATCCCTTCCTCAGACCTGAATTATCGAGTAAATCTGCAATAGGGGGTTTTCTGAAAAGTTTCAGTCTAAAATGGGATGACGTGTCCTGTTTGTGACCAAAGTGCACATACTTGTTCAGTTATGAGACCAAAAAATCACGTTTTTCAGATGTGTGACTTAAGTGCACACATACGCGACGAGATGTGTGACCGCCAGTGCAATTAACTCACTTATCCTGACCTTAGTTCCCTAATCCCTTCCTCGGACCTAAATTATCGAGTCAATCTGCAATAGGGGGTTTTCTGAAAAGTTCCAGTCCAAAACGGGATGATGTGTCCCGTTTGTGACCAAAGTGCACATACTATTGACTAAGGGCTCAGCCGAATCATCATGCCATATATGCTGCAGAGCTTTCCTATAAAGGTATTCGATGAACACTCAATTGTTCTTCCATTCCTTCTTGCAAAATCATCTGTATTATGTTTTTTCCTACTTTAATGTGGGAAGTCACTCTTCATAGTACACACATCTATACACTGTCAAACGTATTTTCTTTCTGTTGAAACTCGAAAATAGCATCGTTTACAAATTTATGTGTGCGTATTGTAGTCAGATTCTAACAAAGTAACAAGGTGATAAATGCCGGTTGAGAAAACACATTTGCAATTTTATGATGTAGTCTGGTTCTCTCTATGTCTTTGTATTGTACCACGTAAGTTGAATTATAGATGTATGATTCTTCTTCGTTCCCATGTGTTCTAACTTAATTCTCACAACGTAATTTCACTTATTGCCGCAACAACGCGCGGGGTATCATCTAGTTCTTATAGAGAAGGGAACATAGCAGGCCAAACTGTGCCAAATAATATTCAGGCCCAGACGTGTGTTGATCCTCACAGCCGAAGATGAGGCCCGAAAAACCACCCAAACAATTAGGGCGTGTTTGGTAGCCTGCAGCCAGCCGGGACAGGCCCGCTGGCTGCAGAAACAGGCTCCCTGTTGGATTTCCGTTTTCGCAGGGACAGGCCCGCACGGTGTTTTAAAGCACCCTTGGGCCAGGCCCGATAGCTACGGCCGAATCGGCCGTTTCCAGGTAGCCAGGCCGCAGGGAGAAGGATTCTGGCAACGGCTGCACGCGTGGAGAAGCGCGGGAGACGCGTCATAACGCCCCGCACCCACGCCTGTCTGACTGTCACCGCCCTCACTCTCTCACGTCCCATCGAGTCTTGCTAGCTCTAAGTTGACGAGGGAATATTTCCCCGGCAATAGTGCCAGAAACAATGCTTGTACGTCACACGTCAGTTGGGAACCCCAAGAGGAAGGTATGATGAGTGCAGCAGCAAGTTTTCCCTCAGTATGAAACCAAGGTTTAATCGAACCAGTAGGAAAACGAGGTTGCTTCGAAAGTGTTGGTGAAGGAGTGTAGTGCGGCGCAACACCAGGGATTCCGGTGCCAACGTGGAAGCTGCACAACACAATCAAATTACTTTGCCCCAACTTAACAGTGAGGTTGTCAATCTCACCGGCTTGCTGAAAACAAAGGGTTAAACGTATCGAATGGAAGATGATGTTTGTTTGCATAAAACAGTAGAGAACAATGATTGCAGTAGATTGTATTTCAGATGTAAAAGAATGGACCGGGGTCCACAGTTCACTAGTGGTGTCTCTCCAATAAGATAACTAACATGCTGAGTAAACAAATTACAGTTGGGCAATTGACAATTGATAAGTGCATATAACATGCATGTGTGAGCTGTGGTATCTACTATGAGATTCATTTGGGCATTACGACAAAGTACATAGACCGCTATCCAGCATGCATCTATGACTAAATAGTCCACCTTCCGGTTAACATCCGTACCCCTTCCAGTATTAAGTTGCAAGCAACAGACAATTGCATTAAGTAATGTGCGTAATGTAAACAATACATTCATCCTTGAATAAATCATTGCTGTTTTACCCCTAGTGGAAACAACACATCTACAACCTTAGAACTTGCTGTCACTATCCCAGATTAAATAGAGGTTGAACCCAACTATCATGCATAAATACCCCTCTTGGAGTTACAAGTATTCACTTGGCCAAGGTTTCAACAAGTAACGGAGAGCATGCAAGATCACAAATGACATAGACATGATAATATAATATTCAGCTCCACATAGGTATCAATATAAGTCAGGTCCCAGCAAACACAACATGTAGCATTACAATAAGATGATCTTGATCATGATAGGCAGCTCACAAGATCTAAACATGATGGCACAAGTGGAGAAGACAACCATCTAGCTACTGCTATGGACCCATAGTCCAAGGATAAACTACTCACGCATCACTCCGGAAGCGGGCATGGCGATGTAGAGCCCTCCGGTGATGATTCCCCTCTCCGGCAGGGTTCCGGGAAGAGCTTCAGAACCCCCCGAGTTAGGGTTGACGACGGCGGCGGCAGCGAATATGTTCTGGATGAAAGGCTCGGTGTTTTAGGGTTTTCTCGCCTCGGTGAATAAATAGGCGAAGGGGTGATGTCGGCGGACCCCCGAGGGGCCCAAACCACAGGCTGGCGTGGCTGAGACCACTGCCGCACCGCCAAGTGGTTTGGCCACCTCGTGGCTCTCCTTCGTCTCTCCTTCGGACTCCGTGTACGTGCTGGAAAAATAGGGACTTGGCCTTTTGTTTCGTGCAATTCCGAGAATATTTCCAGAAGTAACTTTCTGAAACCAAAAACAGCAGAAAACAGGGAACTGGCACTGTGGCATCTTGTTAATAGGTTAGTCCCAGAAAATGCATAAAAGTGATATGAAGTGTATATAAAACATGTAGCAAATGGTATAATATAAGCATGGAACAGCAGAAATTATGGATACGTTGGAGACGTATCAAGTCTCTCTCTCACCGCCCAAGGAAAACCCCAGTCCCAATGGCAGCGGCTCCTCCGCCTCCTCCTCCCCCACCGCCGGCCCGCGCTCCCGTCGGCCACAGCGCATCCTGCAACTCGGCGGCGAGAGCCGTGCGGGAGTTCGAGCAGGGGGCCGCCGGCGGTCGTCGGAGTGCGGCCGCGCAGATTGACCCCACGCTCCTCCCGCCGATGAAGCGTCCTTCGCCGATTTCCCATCGGCCAAGCCCGGCAGTCATGGCGGCTTCCGAGACGCGGAGGCTCGCCGAATCTGCAAGGGCGCTGCAAGCGGCGACGCATGCAGCCGCCGTGACGATGGGAGGGGGTCCGCCGATTGGATTCCCCAATCTGGTCCAGGGCTTCTCCTCCTCGAGCTCGAACATCGCCGCGGTGAGGCCACCGCCGACTCAGCCTCCTCGAGCCCCAGCATCGCCGCCTCTTGGGCCACCGCCAGGGTTCCCCCTTCGTGTGCAGATCCCGGCGAACCCACACCCGCTGCCAAGCTTCACGGCGGCGCCAAGACCTCCTCCTCCTTCAGCAACTGACGCTCCACCGGCAACCATCGGGCGTACTGGACGACGAACCGTCCGACGTTCTTCACCAACCGTCAGTCCACTGAGGACTTCGGCAACCGGCGCCGGCCCCTCGAAGTCCCCTTCGGTAAAAGTGGTACCACGTCTAGTCCATCTGCAATCCATTCTCACTGTGTTCATGTACATGTCCATGTCAATGTGTTCATGTGTATTAGATCATGTTTTGCATTCATCAAGTAGCTGTGCACATTTGCATTTCTCCATGTCCATGTCCATGTTCTTGTGCATGTTTTGCATTCATCAAGTAGCTGTGCACATTTGCATTTCTCCATGTCCATGTCCATGTCCATTTTCTTGTGCATTGCTTGCACTTCATCAAGTAGCTGTGCACATTTGCATTTCTCCATGTCCATGTCCATGTCCATGTCCATGTCCATGTTCATCTTAATGTGCATTCCCCCATGTCCATTGCACATTGTGCAGTTCATTATCTTGCATTCCCTGAACTGTATGATCTTGCATTCCCTGACCTGTATGATCTTGCATTCCCTGAACTGTATGATCTTCCATTGCAGGACTGGCACAACCAATGCAGGAGGACACTGGAGCCTCCATCTCCTTTCACTGACTGCATCGTCCACCAGAATTTGCCAAGGCCGTATGTGCCAGGCCTGGCCTTGGCGGTGAAGGACATGAAGGACAAGAAGGAGAAAGGGGAACGGGGCATGGGTGGTGCACCGAAGCTGGGATACCGTAATGATGGTGTCGTCCCCAGGCGTTTCTTCCTGGAGGTGAAGCATGAAGATCTTGACTCCATCGTCTTCCCGCCTGGCATCCAGAACCTGGTGGTCGAGAAGTGGAAGCTGGAGAAGCCGAAGGCGAAGGATAGCAAGGAGCCGAAGGTTTGCATTCCACTCCGCACCACCAAGTGCTGTGAGTACTTCGTCCAGCTGCAGTGGTTCGAAGATCGCCTTGTGATGTTCAAAGGATGGGACGACTTCGCCAAGGAGATCAAGCTGGACACCGGAGATGTCCTCGTCTTCAAGTTCGTCGGCGACGGCTTCAAGGTGAAGCTCTTCAGGTTCATCAGCTCCACGGAGGAGGCCTTCGTCTGTCCAGTTCATGGCAAGTGAGTTCTTAGTTCACTGTGACTTGCTTGAAGAGCAGTTGTTTTGTATGCTCTTCATGTTTTGATGCCAGGGGAGTGCTCCCCTGGTGTAAGTACTTATCAGGTGCACAGATTGCACCTGTAACCAAACTCTTACCCGTAGCTGTAGTTAAGCTTGTGGGGTGTAAGTATGGAACCCTATTTTGGGTCAGTGGGTGTGTTCCCCTGACCAAATCAATGGTTAGCTAGATGATTTATGTCTCCTTTCTTGCTTTGCATTGCCTGGTAACCTCACCAAATTTGAATAGGGTGACTCTATCCCTCTTTCTGTGTGTTCTTCACACTGCCAAACAAGGGGAGGTCGGATTTGCAGAGCCGAAATCGAAAAAAACAGTGCAACCAAACATTAGGCCAAATCTGGCCCGTTTTCTGATGCATGCTACCAAATAAACCCACCTACTTGGCCCAAAACACGTTGTAGCCCGACAGTGTCCTCCCCAGCCTACCCGACGCAGGTGAAAAACACCTGCAGGCTACCAAACGCGCCCTTATGGATCTTCGCAAGCCAAGTCAAAGCTCGACCCCAAAAATAAAACAGAAACGAAGCAGGCCAGCCTTGTACGTAGGTGCTGCTAACATTTTTCAGAACCTCACCATCTGACGTCGCCATTGTGCGTCTGGCTGCCCACAGCGCCGGCGCGTGTCCCTCGTCATGGTGACGGGAAAAGGAAAAGGTAAAGCGCGAAGTCGGCGAAGGGATCCATCCACCTCACGCTGCTACCGGTATCTTCTTCTTCCTCCATTATTCCACCCACTCCATGACTCCACTCGGGACCTCCTTTCCCTCCATCGCCATCATTGTGTCACCCGGTGCCGGAGCTCCGCGGCCGGTAGCTCTGGCCACTCACTCGAGCTGTCGCCTCCGGCACAAGGCAGGAGAGACCCACGCATGCATAAACAACGAAACCGAAAGAGGTGGGTACGTTGCCTTGCCTGCTTCCAAGGTCAGGACTCAGCAGTTGCCGACTTGCCATTGATCGAGCACCGGAGCGACCTTGATGTTGATGAGATAGCACGAGGCGAAAGAAAGCCGCTGCTTTTGCTGCCTTTCGTGGGAGTGAATCAGATCAGGGACAAGCTTTTTTGCATGGCTGCTGCCCCGTGAGTGAGGCCAGTGAAGGGACACGGGGCACCTAGCTCTCGTTTCGTCCACTGATTTGTAAACGAGAACGACCTCCAGTTCCACCGTATCCATCTCGCCATGTACCACGTCTAGCTACTCTTCGGAAATATCTCTATGTTCTTTTGACTGGTTGACATGAAACCACCGACTGTAGGAGTCAACTAAGCTATCGAATTCTGTTTTCCGGGGTAGAAAAACTGATCCTGTTCCTTGAGTTTTTTTTATTGAAAATAGGGGTTTTCCGTTCCATTCCATAGAATGAAACAGCGCAAAAGCGCGTGAATCGGTCATTACAACATCTGGATTCTAGATAATTAAGTTCAACAATAAGTTAAAACAAAAGCAAAAAAATTGAGTTTCACCTAACCATTTCCTTGAGTTTCAGTTTTGATATAATGGATAAACGGAACTACCGATCGTCATGCGTTAATTCTCATCCAAACAAACTGACTTTCTGTTCATAAAAAAGTAAAATGCACGACTAGTTTTATAAGTTTGCTCGGTGTGCCATACGGGTCTTAACTGACGCATACTTGGTCGAATATATACCACCAAACTCATTCGTTCTTGCGCAAGTATTTGCCCATGGGATCATCACGAAGAAACCAACACAAAATCGAATTTAAAAGGTCTCTCTCTACTTTGGGTTGGTTCAGACCTAAATCTAAAATCAAGGGTGCATGATCAGAAATCCCCCTAGCCCAGACCTTAAGAGAACTAGAGGACAAAGCTCTTCCCAAGACACAGAAAACCAAAACCCTATTAAGCTTTTTTTAAGTGGGATTTTCGTGATTTTTAGACCTAGTAAATTAAATCTTCTACCAGACATTTTAATCTCCTTAAGTTCCCAGTTTTCAATAACAACATTGAAAAACTAGACCATTTATTTAAGCATTCATTATTTTTCTTTTCGTAATAAGATTAAACTCCCCGCATACAACCACACGGGCAAACCATCTAAAATTTGAAACGCATGCATCAATTCTACAAGGAAATCCTCTTTATCTTTATTATGTGGAGCCCATATACATTTTATTATATCCTTCCAGGACCATCACTTTTATTTTCCTCAACTATTGTAAACAAATACCAATCTCAGACTCTACACCCTCCGGTACAGTTTATTAGTCCTGTGCGGGTACCTAGGTCATAAATTTGAACAACTTAATATGAATTATATATTACAAAAAATATAGGTAAATTAAGAGATACTCACTGGTGACCGGGCATCATGATGGAATACAATACGATTTATATATGTAGACAGTACGTACACCTATGCGTACCTTAGGTATTAAGAGGTACACATACCCTTGATATACATACCAAAGGTATGTACATAGTATATATATATCTCAGATTTGTGTGTCCAATAATACACGTACAAATCAGATATACTCCCTCCGTTTTTTAATATAAGATGTTTTAGCTAGCTCACATGTTGACTAGGTGCACACCCAAATAAGTGTGCACATACACACTAAAACATGTCTACATACATGTTGACACATGTGAATATGGACAGAAGATAAAACTTCTTATATTTATGAACGGAGGAGTGTATATATATAAATAACTTAGGTAAAAAAAATTATGTGTAAATATCAGGTATGTATATCCCACTATATATGTGCATACACAAAGGCATATGTTACTCCTACATACGTACCCAAGGTATATGTATTGTCTGCATACCTAAATCTTGCCGTATTTCATCCTGATGCCCGGGCACCATGAAGCCCCATTTAAGCTTCCAAAAAATATATCATTGGAAGCTTCATATGTTGTATTTTCCGGTGATACGTGCAGGACTAATAAGCAGGACCAGAGGGAGTACAACATTAAACCAAGCAAAGGTGATTTACCCCCAATAACGTACATACCACGCTCTTGACTCGACAAAACTAGTCCCGCAATCCATGTAAACCAAACTGGAGAATGCAAGGCGGTCTCAGACGGAGAGCATGACGACCCGTCAGCCACACGTTCCGTGCGTTGATCGATATTCCCCTGATGTTGAGCCCAATCGCCGCCGCCGCCACTGTGGAGAGGCCGACGGCGACGCGAGGTCGACTTTTCCGAGGTCACGGCGGGCGGATGAGCCCGAGCCCATCTGCTCCGTTTGCACACTTCGTTGGTTTCCTCTCCTAGTCACAGGTCCTTCCTTCATTTATGATCCATCTAGAAAATAATTTGTGGAGAGTGACGTACGGCTGAATATGAAGTGGTCGAAATTGTGCACCTTCTCTCATTCTCCGACGGTGATCGATGGCGATAAGATAAGACCCGTATCGCACAATCGCAGCCAGCTAGCAACAGCTCATTTGACACGTACGACGTCTGGTCCAAGTTTTTGGACCACTAGCAGCAGCCACACTCATGATGCAATGCATGTCCTCCCAGGTACAGTCGCGGATCAGGATTCGCACAGCCGAGTCATTCGGTGCACGTACCCACTGAACATGCATATGCACCGAGCCGCTTGTCTGACTTTTCTACAGCACGCTGCTCGACCGGCCGATCTGCTCATCTTTTTTCCTAAATGGTCCTTAAGCTACCTTGAGCTAATTGTGACTCTCAAAATAACTTCCAGCCACATATGACGCTTCCCCCAAAATGCCATGGGCTTAGTCATTCTAAAAATCTCAAAAGTTCTCAGAAAACACCATACGCCATACACTTTGTCTGGTCCTAGTGCAGAAAGTACAAAAATTTCTAAATCATTTGAAATAAGCCATTTGATATGACTTTTTCGGTCACCGAAACTCTGAGGATTTCAGATCTGATATGGCTGAGATTTGTAGACCCTCTAAGACTGCAAAACGCCACATCAAATGGCTTATTTGAAATGCATGACTTGGGCATTTTTCCGTTTCTAAGGCTCCGGATAAGCTGGCAAAGTGAATTATGTTTCCTGAGATTTTGATTGCCTATAAAAGATCGAAAGTTATTTGAAGGACCACAATTAGCTCAAGGTTAGCTTAAGCGTCATTCATTCAGGAAAAAAAGATGCCCGATCTGCACGTAACATATGTTGTCAGATCTCAGCGTACGTATTAGCCGGCTAGCTAACCATCGTGTTATGAGGAGGTTGATATGGTAGCGATAGGGAGTGTTCCTCCGTGACACACCTTCTCTCACCGACCTTCTTCTGCACCTTTCCATGTCCTGCGTTTTTCTTCCCTCCCTTGCCACCGCGACTGTTGAGGAGCCACGCCGGAGAAGTCGAGGAGTCGAGTAATGGACTTATCCGTGGTAGATGGGGGTGTGGACGGCGACAAATATCTGGTGTGTGTGTGTGGGGGGGGGGGGGGGGGGGGTCGAGAGGGCCCTCGGGCGATAGTGGTAGCGGGAATGGCTGCTTCCAATTTGGTGTTTTCCCTGCCGGCTTGACAGCTGGCACCGCACAACCAGACGTACATACGTCCAATGGCTTATCTTTGAGCCAGTGTAGACCAACACGAGCATTTTCATTAACCTCGTTGGATCTGATCATTTCAGGTTCTGATCAATGCACCCATGACCCGTACGCGACACAACATCCGACGATCCGTCCTGCACGAAACAAAAGCCCCCATCGGATCTGATCTGATGTCGGCCACGCCCGTCGACGGCCCGAGCATCTGCCTCCTCCCGGTTTCTTTTTCTCCACGCACCGATCGATCCCATTCGGATCATGTTTTCTTAGGTTTATTCTGGATGTACAATGCAATTTCGGTAGTCATTTTTCATTTCAGTTCGAAAATGCAGTCTACCCGATTCCACTTGTCCACTCCGATTCGATTCATTTTGGTACGAGCTCCTTTGTGGGGCTGTCGCTGTAGCATCCAACGACCTCAATGCGCGAAAGAAGGACATCACTGCTGGCTTCGCCGGCCGTGTCCCTGAAAGCCACGGCAGGTGGATGGCACGAGACCGTGTTTGCGGGGCATCGCTGCTCGCCATCCAATCGACACCTCCTCCGGCCTCCCGGTAATTACCGATCTATGGCTACCGAGCTAGGAAGTGGAGTGCTTTCAAGATGGAGCTGTCAACTAATCAGGAGTAAAATACACTCTTACGTTTCACTAGGCTAGCGAGCGAGTGATCGATCGGAGTTGCTATCTATCTATCTGGGACGGGCGTAAAAGGGGAAATTGCACACCGATTCTCTGATGGCGACCGCGGTTTGGAGAGATAAGACCGGAGCCGTATCAGTGCAGGCAGCAAGAGCGAACATTGACACGCACGCACGCACGCACGCACGCACACGATGACACACCAACGTGAACGTACGTCCAGTGGGCGTGGTCCAAATTTGTACGTCTCATTAGCAGCCACACGTAGTTTAGTTAACCGATCGATAATTCGCTAGTATGCCCATCTCTCCTAACGGTCGAGTTGCCGGTGAGGAACCGAGGCCTCCGTAAATAACATGCTGTAACTAAACCTGGGAATAGTTTGAAAACTGGGCCAAACCTCAACTGAACCCGCACGAGCGAACTTGGTAACCCAACTTCAACTAAACCCGTTCAATGGTCACGTCAGCCAAACCAAAACCGAACTGTCTTGTTTTCCACCCAAACTAAACTCCATCTGTGGGTTGAAACCATTCACTGGAATGGGTTAGAAACTATTCAAGCAAATGGGTTTACGCTAGATGGTGGCATGGTGCTGTGTTGGCTCCGGCCGGCGAGTAATCATAACGAAGTACGTACGTACATAACAAGCTTCAGCTAGCTAGCTAGCTAGATGGTGCTGGCTCCAGCGAGAGAGGGTCCCCTGTCAGTCGTGACGACGTCGTGTACATGGACCGATCCAGCTTGACTATTCCTATAAAATTTCAAAATCCATACGGTACGTGACATGTATACGTGCATCATGATGATGTCATGGTGACGTCATGATGTATGTATACACCTTGCGTACGTGACAACAACATGGTCGCCGCGCTTCGTGCGGACGGCATGGCGAACTAATCCAAATAACTGGTTCTAAACTTTAGTTTCTAACTATTAGGAACTGAATTAAATAGATCCAGACCTGACCATACCTAACTCTTTCCTTGAGAAACCCAACCCAAACTAAACCTGTAACATGCTACACCCATTCTAACCCAAACCAATTAAGACCAGAGCACATAACCAAACCATTTGACCAGTTAATCCAAACCCATTCCCAGATTTAGCTGTAACAAGTTAATGTCAGTTCGTAGCTAGTACGTACAAGAAAATAATGCAGTCTATGGACCACAGACCACTGTTTTCTACTGCGTGCGTCGACATGGCTATATATGTAGCATGCACGTGGCTGCCCTGCACGCTGCATGTGTTGCCATAGAAATAGCGCCATTAGCCAGCTAGGTTGGTCGATCCATCCCTCGATCTGGCGTTTGATAAGGCCACTCCTAACTTTCTTGTGACTTGCAGCTAGTTTAGCTAGCGAGGCCCTTCCTATCCCTATCGCAATTGATTAGTTGCGTCATCGGCTAATAGATCACGAGCTATGTAGCGAGTGGCGGCACGGAAAGTTTGGCAACGCCGGGAAAGATCGGGCTAGCTCCACAGTTAAGCATGGAACAATTAGGTCATGTACAATGGGATGACGTCAGACTTCTCTTAACATTGACATGTAGGATATTTGTCTAGTTGATGAAGAGAGAATGAAGAAAGAGGAGGCTGCCTTCCCTTAGCTAAGAGATGATTTCTTACGAAATAAGAGAAGGCTAATTTCACCATTGTGCCATTTGTTTTACCTTAGAAATACAATTTTCTACTAAAATATAAATAATTCTCATTAATTGCTAGGGATAGCAATAAGAGATAATGCATTATACAACTTATAATTTTGCCTTCTCTAAATGGTGTGGATGACTAACAGAAGACGGGTCTTCTCTACCATTGTACATGCCCTTAGTAGTAGTATACACTAGTAGAAAAACCATCTTTGGTCCAGGGCCGCCCCAGCCATTAGCCCCGGTTCAGGTAAAAACCGGGACCAGTGCCAGGCACTGGTCCGGTTCGAGTTGCCACGGCCCCGTGGACCATTGGTCCCGGTTCGGTTGGGGGTATTGGTCCCGGTTCTTGGCACGAACCAGGACCAAAGCTTCAGAGCCAGACACGTGGCGTGCGGCGGACCTTTGGTCCCGGTTCGTGCCAAAAACCGGGACCAATACCCCTCCCTGCCTATAAATAACCCCCACCCCCCTTCTCTCCTCTAATTTTTTTCTCTTGGATTGGTGGGAAGTGGGTGCTATTTTTTTTTCCTTTGCCACGCACAAGATGTGTTCGATGAAATGCCCGACCCACACTTAAGTTCACACAAAATGATATCCTCGGCCGAGGTTAGCAACTTTATCCTTTTCGTCTGTAATTGATACAGAAATATTGCACGTGTCGATGTACGGTGGTCATTTCACTATTCAAGATGTTATTGTAATGGTATTTGATAAACTTAATTATATATATGATGCAGATGGATGCACGGATACGATGGGTGTACGGCGAACGACGCAGTTCCGAGTTTATTGCAGGCCTGCATAAATTTCTCGATGTGGCTGAGGCAAGCAAAGTGAATAATTTTATGCCTTGTCCATGTGAGAAGTGTCGGAACGTCAGGGAGTACTCTGACCCGAGAACCATTCAAGACCACGTGATTCGGAAAGGTTTCATGCCCAGCTATAATTGCTGGACCAAGCACGGAGAAAGAGGGGTTAGGATGGAAGACAATGAAGAAGAGGAGGATGATGACAACTATCCTATGTTCCCTGAGGAATGCGGTGATACTGTTATGGAAGACGTTGAAGAAGAAAGAGGTGAACATCGGGCATCAGATGAGCCCGCTGATGGTCTTGGTGGGGTCATTTCTGATGCAAAGCGAGAATGCGATACAGAAAAGGAGAAGCTAAAGTTGGAGGCCATGCTTGAGGATCACAAAAAGTTACTGAAAATAATGAAGCCGAAGCTTCCAAAGGATAACGAATTGCCCGAGACTACATACGAAGCAAAGAAGGCTATCTGCCCTCTAGGATTAGATGTGCAGAAGATACATGCATGCATTAATGACTGCATCCTGTACCGCGGTGAGTACGAGAATATGGATAAATGCCCGGTATGCAATGCACTGCGGTACAAGATAAGACAAGATGACCCTGGTGATGTTGAGGGCGATGACGAGCCCCCCCGGAAGAGGGTTCCTGCTAAGGTGATGTGGTATGCTCCTATAATACCACGGTTGAAACGTCTGTTCAGAAACAAAGAGCATGCCAGGTTGTTGCGATGGCACAAAGAAGAGCGTAAGAAAGACGGGAAGTTGAGACACCCCGCCGATGGGTCCCAGTGGAGAAAAATCGACAGAGAGTTCCCGACATTTTCAGATGACGCAAGGAACTTAAGATTTGGTCTAAGTACAGATGGCTTTAATCCTTTTGGGGAGCAGAGCTCCAGTCATAGCACTTGGCCCGTGACTCTATGTATCTACAACCTTCCTCCTTGGTTGTGCATGAAGCGGAAGTTCATTATGATGCCAGTGCTCATCCAAGGCCCGAAGCAACCCGGCAACGACATTGATGTGTACCTAAGGCCATTAGTTGATGAACTTTTGCAGTTGTGGTCCGAACCAGGTGTACGTGTGTGGGATGAGCACAAACAACAGGAATTTGACCTACGAGCGTTGCTGTTCGTAACCATCAATGATTGGCCTGCTCTTAGTAACATTTCAGGACAGTCAAACAAGGGATACAATGCATGCACGCACTGTTTAGATAAGACTGAAAGTATACATTTGGGAAACAAGAATGTGTACCTGGGGCATCGTCGATTTCTTCCGAACAGTCATGCCGTAAGAAAGCCCGGCAAGCATTTCAACGGTGAGGCAGATCGCCGGAAGAAGCCTAACCTCCCTGATGGTGATGTTATATATGACATGGTCAAGGATTTAGAAGTAATCTTTGGAAAGGGTCCTGGCAGTCTATCTGTTCCGAATGACGCTGACAACCACGTACCCATATGGAAGAAGTGCTCTATATTCTGGGAGCTACCCTATTGGAAAGTCCTAGAGGTCCGGTCTTCAATCGACGTGATGCACGTGACGAAGAATCTTTGCGTGAACCTGCTAGGCTTCCTGGGCGTGTATGGGAAGACAAAAGATACACCGGAAGCACGGGCAGACCAGCAACGTATGAAAGACCCATACAACAAGCAGACGGATAAAGGGCGTCAATACTTAAGCAGCTACGCTCTTACCAAAGCAGAGAAGGAAATCTTTTTTGAATGCCTGAGCAGTATCAAGGTCCCGGCTGGCTTCTCGTCAAATATAAAGGGAATAATAAATATGGCAGAGAAAAAATTCCAGAACCTGAAGTCTCATGATTGCCACGTGATTATGACGCAGTTGCTTCCGGTTGCATTGAGGGGGCTTCTACCGGAAAATGTTCGAGTACCCATTGTGAAGCTATGTGCATTCCTCAATGCAATATCTCAGAAGGTCATCGATCCAGTAACTCTACCAAGTTTACAGAAGGCTGTGGTCCAATGTCTTGTCAGCTTCGAGTTGGTGTTCCCCCCATCATTCTTCAATATTATGACGCATCTCCTGGTTCACCTAGTCGACGAGATTGCCATTCTCGGTCCTGTATTTCTACACAATATGTTCCCCTTCGAGAGGTTCATGGGAGTCTTGAAGAAATATGTTCATAACCGTGCTAGGCCAGAAGGAAGCATCTCAAGGGGCTATGGAACAGAAGAGGTCATTGAGTTCTGTGTTGACTTTATTCCTGACCTTAAGCCGATTGGTGTTCCTGAATCGCGGCATGAGGGGAGACTGAGTGGAAAAGGCACGCTAGGAAAGAAAGCACTGATATGTAGGGACGGGCATTCTTTAACTCAAGCACACTACACAGTTCTACAAAGTTCCACCTTCGTGGCTCCGTATATCGAGGAACACAAGAATTATGTACGCTCCAAGAACCCGGGGAAGGATGACTCCTGGATTAAAGAAAAACACATGGAGACCTTCGGCAGTTGGTTGCGATTACAGCTCATGAATGACACCACTGTCGGAGATCAGCTCTACTTGTTGGCCGCGTCACCATCTTCGACTGTATTGAATTTCCAAGGGTACGAGATAAATGGGAATACATTTTACACGATCGCCCAAGATAAAAAGAGCACCAACCAGAACAGTGGTGTCCGCTTTGATGCAACAAACGACGATGGGCAAAAGGACACATACTATGGTCGCATAGAGGAGATATGGGAACTTGACTATGGACCTACTTTTAAGGTCCCTTTGTTTCGGTGCAGTTGGGTCAACATGAATGGAGAAGGGATAAAGGTAGACCAGCTGTACGGGATGACAACAGTGGATCTCAAGAATCTTGGTTGTTACAAGAACGAACCATTCGTCCTAGCCAATGATGTGGCTCAGGTTTTCTATGTGAAGGACATGTCCTCCAGACCGAAAAAAAAAAAAACAAGCAAACGAATACATCAGACGATGAGCCAAAGCGTCACGTAGTTCTTTCAGGGAAAAGAAACATCGTGGGAGTCGAGGACAAGACAGACATGTCAGCAGATTATGATAAGTTTGATGAAATTCCGCCCTTCACAGTGAGAACTGACCCAAGCATCCCGTTAAATAATGAAGATGCTCCATGGTTACGGCTGAAGCGATCATAGGCCAGGGACATACGCGAAGAAGGGTTCATGGCTTTTATGTAAATCAATGTAATGTATTAAACCTTTATGTGATGTGTAGTAATGTATTAGCACCGTAGGGCTGTATGACGGGAATCCGAATGCTTTGTATACTGCAAATCATCGCGTGGTCGTGAGCAGCAAATCGACCTTCGATCCACAGCGGCAAGACGTCTCTGATGATCTACGACCGTCCCAAAAAGTGTTGGGAATGTCGCAGATCATCAGAGCGCCTTGCCGCTGCTTGGATCGGACCGAGGGGCATGGCTACCACTTCCACCACCACCACCACTCCCACCTCCTCGGCAATTCATCATTGCGTCACCCTAATCCAGTGGCTGGATTCAACCTACCTGAGGGCTTGTGTTTCCAACAGCGTCGTTGTGTTGTCATTGTTCACCGTCCTACAGGAGGTGGCTCCAATGGCTGGCCGGTGAACAAGGACGAACACAATAATGCCAGGGAACATGCCAGCAGGTAGGCTAAATCCAGCCATTGGATTCGGTGGCGAAGGTAGACGCTCGTTGTGTGCCGTTCGCTGCAGGGACGCCGCTATTTATAGGCGATTAGAAAGTGTACCTGTGGATGAGGTGGGAGTGGTGGTGGTGGTGGGAGTGCTGATCCAACAGCTCACAAGCCCTCAAAAGAAACACACCCCTGATCCAACGGCTCACAAGCGCTCGAAAGAAACACACGATCCGTGTGATTCTTTAGTCCCGGTTGGTGTTACCAACCGGGACTAGTTCTAAAAATCCAACAGCTCACAAGCGCTCAAAAGAAACACACCCCTGATCCAACGGCTCACAAGCGCTCGAAAGAAACACACGATCCGTGTGCTTCTTCCTTATTGGTGGGATTCCCTTTAGTCCCGGTTGGTGGCTCACAGAGTGATCCAATGTCATTTTTGACAAACGAAAAACAAAAAACGATATTTAGATAAGTAATTTGAAAAAACTCAGTTCTGCAACATTGTTTGTCGTACCAAGATACAGCTATGTGTCAAATATGGGCACATTTTGACAAACTATGACACGGGGATGACCATAACGAGGCCATTTGACCCGAAACTTATATATGTTTATAGATGATTGACCTTTTTGTGAAGAAGTTTTTTGTAAACTATGTCAAAACTCAAGTTTATCATTTATCCTACCAACTAGTACACATGAAAGTACTCCATGCCAAAGGATTTTATTTTTTGTGTATTTTTTTCACTTTCTTTGACTTTTTTTAAAAAACGGTCAAAATGGCCGCCGTTACTATTCATTGTAAGGGATCGAATTATCCAAAACTATCGACGGTTCTGTGATATAACCACTACTTGTGCACCTTAAAATCATTTTAAAAAAAATTCAGAGGAAACTATCACACACTTGTAGTTCAAATTTGAATTACTTTCGAAAAATAGGCATAAAGTCGTTTAAGTAGGCGAAATTAGCTAGAAACCGAGAAAATTACCAATATTTGTGGATTATCCATACAATATGGTCTACTTTGTGTGATAATTGGATGGGTGCCATTTTGCACCATATTTGTTGTACTTGCTTCACAAAAAATGTCATTTTTAACAAACGAAAAAAAAAAACGATATTTAGATAAGTAATTTGAAAAAATAGAAAATGATTTTGGATTATTTATTCAAATTTAAACACTTTTCATGTTGAAAGTCTTTTCAGATTCAAAACCATTTGAAATTCATATTCAAACACAAAAAAAGGCGGGAACAAAATTTCAGAACTGAAAAGTTCGAAATATTTTTGAAAAAGGACTCTTTGGTCCCGGTTTCTACCAAGAACCGGGACCAAAGAGTCCGTGGACGCGCGCGCGGGATCTGCATTAACTGCAGGGGTCATTGGTCCCGGTTGCTGGCAAGAACCGGGACCAAAGAGGCATTGGTCCCGGTTCTTGCCAGCAACCGGGACCAATGACCCTATTGTTTATAACGCCCGTGCCTTTCCCTCTTCTTCCACCTCTGCCGCAGTTCCCCCGACGAAAGAAGTGCTCTGGCGAAGCCCTGCTCCGGCGATTCCACCACCACCGGCGCGGCCCCGCCCTCCACCTCTGCCGCCACCCTGCTCCGGCGCGGCCCTGCCCTCCACCTCCTCCGCCGCGCGTTTGACCGGCCGCGGAGCCGCCGCCGTACCTCCCTCTTGCTCGCCGGCCCGAAGCTCCGGCGCGGCCCACCACCACCGGCGCGGCCCCGCCACCACCACCGGCGCGGTCCACCACCACCGCTGGCCGCCGCTCCACCACCACCGGCGCGCTCCACCACCACCGTAGCTACTCAAGGTGAGAGTGTTTTTTTTTCATAATTTTGCATTGTAGCTAGATTGTAGATTATAATTGTTATAGAAATTTGTTAGATATAGATTATAATTGTTATAGAAATTTCTAAACATAATTTTGCTACTCAAGGTTAGAAGTAATTAGATTAAAATTGTAGCATTGTAGATTAAAATGATTAATATGTTTAGAAATTTGTTAGATATAGAAATTATTAGGTTATAGAAATTGTTAGGTTATAGAAATTGCTAGGTTAGTTGTAGATGGTTTTTTGTTAGCCATTTGTTAGTGTTAGTTGCTAGGTTAGTTGCTAGGTTTTAGCTATTTTTTGTTAGCCATTTGCTAGAATTAGTTTTGTTAGTGTTAGTTTTAGTTTTGCTATATATTGATGTTAATTTTAGTTTTGCTACATATTGATGTTAATTTTAATTTTAGCTTTGCAAATGATTTTAGCTATATTGATGTATATTTTAGCTTGAGTCTTATGTTCTTGAGCTTAATGGCTTTAATTTCTTGATGTTTTAGGGTTTAGGGTCTCCGAGTTCGCCGTCGCGCCCAAGAATCCCCGCCCGAGGTGCTCTGCCGCTCCCCGCCCGAGGTGCTCTTGCAAATGAGATTATAAGGCAGCATATGAAGTTTCTAATTTGTTCTTGCAAATGAGATGATATTGTAGATGTATCTTGACATATGGAACAAGTTACCCAACTAAAGTTTTGTGCATTGTTCTTAATTTGCAGAAACTATGGAACGAGACGAAGATCAGGAAAATATCCTCCAGGATATAATCCGCGGGCCGGAAGATATTGTCGATGTCACCACGGAGTTTTTGAACAACTCCGGTGAGGGAGATGAGTCTCTCAACCGAAGAGACGGCTCCGGTGAGGTAGAACCCGACGGCCGGGGTGAGGGAGAAGAGAGTCAGCGAGGGAGAAGCCGACGAGGGAGAAGCCGAAGGCTCCGGTGGAACATTAAATGTTGCAAACTCCGGCGAGGTGCATATACATATATTAATGAAGCCGAAGATTGTATTAATTAAGCCTCTGCTGTCTATATACATATATTAACGCTCTTTCTTCTTTTAGCCCTCCGGATCGAGCAAATCTTCTGTAAGGACAAAACGAGGCCCAGCCAAAAAGTTGGGCGACCAAGAAAGGTACACGATCGAAAGAGTCGCTGAAGACGGCACACCGACTGCTCCCCCTGGTGTTAAAAATAAAATGGTAAAGCAATGCGGAGTTCTTGTTAGGGACTTCATCCCGATCACCGTTCGAGAATGGCATCGGCCAAAGGAGAAAGGACAGCTATATGTCAGCGTTAAGGGCAAAGAAAGACTTTGGAGAAAGCTCATGGTTAATTTCACCCTGCCGGCGCCAGAGGTGGATTCAGATGAGGAGGATCCAGATGAGGCAGAAAAGATTGCCCGGAAAATCATGGAGCAAAAAGTCAAGGACTGGGCACTTAAGAAGATGGCCGAGCTATTCAAGAACTGGAAGAAAAGATTGAACAACCTGTTTGTCAAGAAAAATAAGACTCCAGACTTCGATAAAGGGTATGAGAAGATAAAGGACTACTGGGAAGAATTTGTGGCGTACAAGAAATCAGAGGAAGCTCTGGAAAAGTCTGCAAAAAATGCGGCAAATGCTGCTCTAAAGATGTACCACCATACTATGGGGCCTGGTGGCTACGCTTTTAGCATGCCTAAGTGGGAGAAACTTGAGGCGGACCTGCTGGCTAATGGGATCACTCCAGAGCCACTCAAGTGGATCGAACGGGCAAGAAATTGGTTTTACGGGCATGGGGGCACGTTGGACGCAGAAGGGAAGTGCATATATAACAGAAGACACAAAGATAATCCCCTACTACCCATCCAAGAAATTAGAAATGCAGTAAAGGATGTTGCAGAGGGACGGTTCATTCCCGATAGAGAGGATGACGAGCTCACACGCGCCCTTGGGAATAAGGAACACGACGGACGGTTACGAGGCGTACCTGGCTCCAAGCCCAAGACAATTGCGATTCCCGAGCACAGGAAGAAATTTCCTGATAGAAGCCATCAGAGGAGAAAGGAAAGGGAGGCAATGGAAGCACGCGCTGCTGCAGACCGGCTGCGTAATATAGAAGAAGAATTAAAGCTGCAGAAGGAACAAATTGCCGTGCTTAGCCAGCAAGGTACTAGCGGCCAATCTCAACGGCACATGGTAGAAGCTGCATGCGATGGTACCGGTGGCCCATCGAATCGGAAAAGCAGCGTGGCTTCCACGGAGCTCCAGGATGGTAATGATGATGCAGTGGCTCCTCTTCGTCGCTACCCAGTGGATGATATCACGGAGAGCACACCTTGTGAGCTGCATGTGAAAGTTTATAACATATCCGTGAAGGTGGCGGTCGGCTATGCCCTACCAATTGGACCTAATCCAACTTACCATTTTGCTCCGGTTCCAAATGGCTACGCTGTTGTCGGGGTGGATGCAGTGATGAAAGATTTTGAGGAGCTGAAGCTGCACCACCCTGCAGGTGAAGATGGGGAGGTGCTTGAACTTGGAGAAGCCAAGAAAGCGCCAATTCTATGGCCAAAGGAATTCATCGTGCTTCCGAACTGGCAGCCAAGGCCATCGACTCCTCACCAGTCTCCAGCGCAACAGTCCTCTTCACCGCCTCAGCATTCTCCAGCGCAGCCGTCCTCTTCACCGCCTCACAAGTCTCCAGCGCAGCCGTCTCCGCCGCCGCGTGACCAGTCTCCAGCGCAGCCGTCTCAGCAGAAGAAACGGACCAACGCCGCTCCCCCGCTCCCCACTCAGAAGAGAGGTCGCACTCAAAAGATAGTCGACATCCCGACGGTTCCTCCCAAGAGACCTTATGACAGGACTGAAGCGGAAAACGCCGAGGTAGTGGCTGCCTACAATAAGGCTTTTTTTGCACCAAAAAAGCCCGAGCAAAAGAAGGTATATGATGCAAAAACCAAAAAGTGGGCTATGTCCTTCCTTGAGCAGCCATCCCAGATATCGATGAATCTGCCATCTGACTATGGTCGTGAACTTACTAAGCTAGCACGTGCCCAGTCTGAGCAGAACAAGGGAAGAAGTGCAAAAAGCGGGAAACAAATTGCCCAGCTCGGACAGCAGAAAAATCAATCGGTCCCCCCGCTCATAGTGTGTTCCGATGTCGACAAGGACTTCAGAGCCGCTATGGATAAGGACCTGGAATTATTGGACCCCAGAGCCATAGCTGCTGCTAAAGAACTTGGTGTCACTGTATCGCAGGCCAAGGAACAGGCTACCGCCTTGGGTATGAGCCTTGGTCAACTTTTAGGCTATGAATATGCGCCAATGTTAGAGATGGCACGGAAATATGTCCAAGGGGAGCCTATGGTCAGTAATGAGGAGCTGACGGGTCTATCAACACATATGCGAAATCTGCATACCTGGTACCTGGTGCACACATCAAAGAAGGACGCGAAAGAGTGGTTTCCGCTGGACGTTAGAGTGGAGCATTTCTTCAAACGTTACATTATACAGGTTCAACTGACTGAACTGTTCCAGTTATTCCAAAAGCGCGCCCTCGACAAATCTATCCTCTCTTGCTATTGTCTGTAAGTGATTTATTTTCGTAATTAAGTCTCTAGCTCAGCTCGTTCATTGCCTGTATTATATTATCCTGACTATATATATATCCTTTTGTACGCTATTATGCAGAATGAAGATGCTGGAATGCAAAAGATCTAGAGTTTTTGAGGTTGGGTTCGTTGACCCATATATCGTGAATTCACATACGTTAGTCAATCACCCCAAAGACGTGGAGCATGACCTGACCACCTTTTTAACCATGCAACATTTCTGTACGGAAATACTATTTCCTTACAACTTCAGGTGAGTGTTTCTGTCTTGTACATATTTTTATTTGGCTTTCTCGATGTTAAGTGTAATTGATGAGCTATGCATGTCTGCTTTATGTAAACGTCCGCAGGTTCCACTGGATTCTGCTAAGCATTCAACCTGACAAGTCCATAGTTGAAGTCCACGACTCATTAAGTTGGGACCAAGCGTTGTGGTCCGACATGAAAGAAATGCTCAACAAGTAATTTCAATCATTATCGCATTATATCGCCCTCTTTCGTTCGTTTTCTTTGCCAAAGCAGGTGTTGGACAATTTTCAAACAGAAGGTAGAAGGTCCATTCAAAGATGAGCTAACTTATAAAACGGTGAAAAGTCCGCAGCAGCCACCGGGGAGTAATTTATGTGGATTCTACGTTTGCGAGTTCATTCGCGAGTTGACCACTGAGCGGAGAACAATTGCTTTCAGCAAAATGCGGGAGAAGCTCGACCCAGAACGGCGCGTACAAGCAATTCAAGAGGAATTGGCGGGATTTCTGCTTAGGGAGGTCATCGATGAAAAGGGAGAACATTATGCTTCGGACGATGAACTACATATGTGATCTATCTCCATGTAATTAAATACTTGTATTCTCGCAAGAGATCGAATATTAATTATATATGCATCAACGTGTACTGTGTATATAGTAGAGCGTATAATATGCGTACGGAAACGATGGAGAGCACGTCGGCGATGCGAAGAAGGGGGAGACGATGGAGGCACCGACGAGAGGGAGAGGGGGCACCGGCGAGAGGGAGAGGGGGCACCGGCGAGAGGGGGCACCGGCGAGAGGGATAGGGGGCACCGGCGAGAGGGGGCACCGGCGAGAGGGAGAGGGGGCACCGGCGAGAGGGAACTGGCGAGAGGGAGAGGGGGCACCCTAAACCCTAAATACCAAAAAAAAAGGCACACATTGGTCCCGGTTCGTATTAAGAACCGGGACCAATGAGTCTCCCCCAAGCCCAGCCAGGACTAGCCACGTGGACCAGCATTGGTCCCGGTTCTTGGACCAACCGGGACCAGCATTGGTCCCGATTGGCCAGTCCCGGTTGGGCAACCGGGACTGATGTCCAAGCCCAACCGGGACCATAGGTGCTTTTTCTACTAGTGATAGTAGTAGTAGTGCGCTTTTTGTGGCGTGCACATGTATGGATGCAATCTAAAAGGGAGTTACCACTAGTAGATGTTTCATATATGAGAACTGCACTAGCTAGACGATGAGGCAAGAAGTTGCATTATTGGCAGATACCACCTAGCACACGCACATTGTGAGAAATGATCGAACACACGAGTAAATAAAACACCTAAAAGAAAGTAGTAGATATCACGTGAGCTCGCAACTAATATCAATTAAAGGAAATGACTCAAATATGTCCCGAGAGGGAATTTGTGCTAGAATTGTACGCGTTTGTCACACTCGAATTGTCAGCGAACCAATTTAGTGGAAAGATGATTTTGGGCTCTTGAAGCTTTTTTCTAGGGTTACCGATTAGGAAGCGACCCGCTCTTCTCCTCGCCCCATCGGCGTCGCGGGTTCCCCTATCCTCTGCTGACCGCTATGGTGGGTGGAGAATGGGGAACACCGGATCTATGTGTCCGGTTCGTTTCCCACGGGGTATTTGCGTTCTTCGACACCGGCGAAGTTAGGCCATTAGGGGCAACGAGAATTAATGGTTCGTAGTCTCTCCTGGGTCTATGTCCTTCCCATTGTTGGCTTCAACGAGTTGGAGGATGGTGTCTATCATCGGACATTAGGTATGGCGTGATTAACGCTTGTCTACGGCGGTGGTATCCCGCGGAAGGGATGATGTCGCAGCGTATTTTTCTTCTCAGTGTGAGGCTCAGCCAGATATAACTCCGTGAGAGTTTTGTGTCCCTCATCTCTGTCTCGCCAGAATTGGGATTATTTCTTGGCACTTCTCGATGCACCAACTACTTCCGCCGTTGTTTCTACAAGCTATTGGGTTTTACGAGGTTGCTACGTTACGCCGGAAAGTCCAGGGGCGACAACGAGATTTGCTCCTCCGACAGATGCAGAAAGAACACAATGGGTGATGTTTTCAAGAGCTTGTATGTAATTTCAGGTAATACATGGCCATATACCTTTTTCGAAAAAGAGGAAATTGAGCTGGATCACAAACCTGCTCGATGGCATCACGGGTGGACGCAGTGCATCCACCTGGACAATCCAGATCGGACCAGAACTGTCGTACACGTCATTCCCCCCACTCCAAATCCTCCAAACACCATTCACCACCGCGACCCACTCCCCATTCACCACGCGTCCCCTGCTGGCCCGAACGATCCAACCACCATTACCTTTCTCGCCCTCTTTAAATACCGGCAGGGCCAACCAAATTACGGAACCTTTTGCTTTTTTTTTTTTTTTTTTTTTTTTTTTTTTTTTGCGAAACACAGTACAACGCAAGCGCTCATATACACGCGCACACACTCACCCCTATGAACGCACGCACGCACACCCTACCCCTATGAGCACCTCCGAGAGACTGAGCCGGCGGGTCGAGTCTTGAGATTGACGAAGTCACCACGGGCGCCTCGCTGTCGACGGGAACGTCGCCTCCCACTGAAGAATATTCCGCCTTAAATGAGAAACACCAGCGTCAAACCTGGGGTTTGAACTCTGGTGGGCTGGGGGTACAACCACCCACCTAACCATCTTGCCACAGGCAAGTTCTCTACGGAACCTTTTGCTGATACCGCTCGCGCGAAACCAAACCAAAACTAGCAGAATCCCGACTTCCCCGTCGCGGAATCCGCTCGCGAGGCTGCGCAAATCTACCAATCTATCTGTTCGTCTCCCTCCTCTATTTATCCCGAATTTTCCGTGGTTCTCTCGCTCGCCCACCCCCGGCGGCCTGGGGACGAAGAGGCAGGCAGAGAGGGGGCAAGAACAGGGCAAGCTTGGTTCTTCTTCCCGTCGATTCGTTTCCGGATTATCGAGTATCCGCCGCTGGAATCAGCCATTCCCTAGCGGCCTGGGCCGGATTGACCTAAAGCTCGCGTCTTTCCGCGGAACCTGTACGGTTTGCCCGCCGGAGCTATCTCCTCGGGCCGGATTGAAGAGGCGGCGGCGGGATGGGGGTGGGCGTGGTGGCGGCGCAGCTGGCGCGGCTGGGCGGCGCGCTGACGACCTCGGACCACGCGTCCGTGGTCTCCATCAACCTCTTCGTGGCGCTGCTCTGCGCCTGCATCGTACTCGGCCACCTCCTCGAGGAGAACCGATGGCTCAACGAGTCCATCACCGCCCTCATCATCGTAAGCTCTCACCAATTCCATCCCCCTCTCTCGGCTCAAATTTCTGCCCGGTCGCCCGCCGTCGCTAATGCTCGTTTCTTGTTCATCCTGGCCGCAGGGGCTGTGCACCGGCGTTGTGATCTTGCTCACCACCAAGGGGAAGAGCTCCCACGTGCTCGTCTTCAGCGAGGACCTCTTCTTCATATACCTCCTGCCTCCAATCATCTTCAACGCAGGGTAAGAGCGCAGGTTTCTGTGAGAATGGTTTTCTGGGGTGGGATCTCGCTCGCGTGGTTTCGATCTTGTTTTCTTTCGGGCCTAGCTGTCCGCCGTATCAAAAATGACCTGTGCATGTGGGGATGATTGTTTATTCAAGGAATTTTATTGCAAAACAGCATGGATGCTTCTCGTCCATCTGGCACACCTGGCTGGACCGAGCAGCAGCTGATTCGCAATCTTGACTCTTGCTACTTCCTGGAACATTAAATAAATTAATCTGGAGTCCTAGGTGTTAATTTTAACAGGATAGTATTTTTTTACTACAAGTAGTTCTTTGCTGGGATCCTGGCATTTAATACTGGTATGTAGTGAGCGCTAGTAATCCTGTTCCATTAAGGAATTGTCAGTTCGCACCATGATAGTCTGAATTTTTGTTGAGCATTTAGATCTCTTCTGAATGTTATTTGGCTGTGCAATTCAATTTTCAGGGTTCGTTCTCACACTCTATTTCTCATCAGTTTCCAGGTGAAAAAGAAGCAGTTCTTCCGGAATTTCATGACAATTACATTATTTGGTGCTGTTGGGACAATGATCTCCTTCTTCACAATATCTCTCTGTATGCTCCTTATTTTTACTCAAAAAGCTTTGTTTTCTCTTCCCTTATTAAGAATTTGTAGATAGTTGATGAAATAGATGGCTAGCCAATGTGTTATCTTGGACTTCTCTAACTTGCTGATTTTTTTTGCCAGCTGCCATTGCTATATTCAGCAAAATGAACATTGGGACACTGGATGTAGGAGATTTTCTTGGTAAGCCGCCATTACTTTTCCACATGATCTGCACCCTGCAAATAATGTTATTAGGATATGAGCCTCATACCTTTCTGATGTGTCGCATATACAGCAATCGGAGCTATCTTTTCCGCGACAGACTCTGTCTGCACTTTACAGGTTTGTTGATCAATTGTTCTCATGATTCTGTCTTTTTTCCGGAGAAATTGCCATGATTCTCTGAATCCCTAATCAATAGCTATTGTAAAACCGTGTCTGAATCCACTATTTACTGTTCTTTATCCAAAAAACAGGTTCTCAATCAGGATGAGACGCCCTTTTTGTACAGTCTAGTTTTCGGCGAAGGTGTTGTCAATGATGCCACATCAGTCGTGCTTTTCAACGCGCTCCAGAACTTTGATCTTAACCACGTCGACGCCTTGGTCATTCTGAAGTTCCTGGGGAACTTCCTTTACTTATTTGTGTCAAGCACCTTCCTTGGAGTCTTTGTAAGTATATTTCAGGGTCTCACACTTGCACCCTTTATTTGTCTAAATGGACCATTCACCACATGGATTTAACATTCCTTCTTCAATTGTCAGTCTGGATTGCTCAGTGCGTACATAATCAAGAAATTATACATCGGAAGGTTTGTTCAACCTCTGTCTTTTATTAAACGTTGATTTTATGCTCGGTGCTAACTTGATTTTTTTCTGAATTTTTTTCAGACATTCTACTGACCGTGAGGTTGCACTTATGATGCTCATGGCCTACCTCTCATATATGCTAGCTGAGGTGTGCGTCTGATTTGATACAACACGGAAGCTGACATTGCCATTAGCAGAACTTATGAACTCACTTATTTTATTTGATCTTTGCAGCTGCTAGATTTGAGTGGCATCCTCACTGTATTCTTCTGTGGTATTGTGATGTCGCATTATACTTGGCATAATGTGACAGAGAGCTCAAGAATTACCACCAAGTAATTTTAGTTCTTTGTCCACACTATTCTAACGAGTACTATTTCTTCAGTTGAGTGAAAAACTTCTGGCTTATTTTGTCAACCTTTTCATCTACTTAGGCATGCTTTTGCAACACTGTCCTTCATCGCTGAGACTTTTCTCTTCCTCTATGTTGGGATGGATGCATTGGACATTGAGAAGTGGAAATTTGCTAGCGACAGGTCAGCGATATGTACTTATGAACTCTAAACTCCATTACCTAATTTCTACGTCGGGCCTTCTTTGTTTGAAGAGTCAACCTTACCCTTTATCGTTGCAGCCCCGGTAAATCCATTGGGGTAAGCTCAATTTTGCTAGGATTGGTTCTGGTTGGAAGAGCTGCTTTTGTTTTTCCGCTCTCGTTCTTATCCAACTTAACAAAGAAGACGCCCGCCGAGAAAATAAGCTGGAGGCAGCAAGTGAGTAATTGTTGCATCAAACCATTTGCCAGCTGCCTTGAGTTACCTGCAAAAATAATATAAGATTGAGTTAACATGTGCTAACTATTTTCTTTTGTAGATCGTAATATGGTGGGCTGGGCTGATGAGAGGAGCTGTTTCGATCGCTCTTGCTTACAATAAGGTTGGTTGAAAACTATTTCTAGTTACTTTCCACCCTTGACTATTGATCAGTTCCAGCAGATCTTCGTTTTGCAAATTAGAGGCCATTAATAGTATCTCTTGTCGATGCTACTAGTCTGTGGAATGTTTGTGTACTTTGCTTAACATCAGCTCACTCATTGTACAAGTATCTAGTTTCTTTTCTGCAAGCTTATTAACTCTTTATCTTGGAATTGCAGTTTACAAGATCTGGTCACACACAGCTGCACGGCAATGCGATAATGATCACCAGCACCATCACTGTCGTTCTGTTTAGCACTATGGTGAGTCATCTCTTCTTGTTGCAAGATCTACCTAATGCAGTGTGTCAGCTTGTCATTTGAGGCAGTAGAATGTATTAACTATTTGTAAACATCTGACATGTAACATGTTCAACAGCTGTTCGGTATCTTGACAAAGCCTCTGATCCGGTTCCTGCTTCCCGCGAGCAACGCCACCTCGGAGCCCTCGTCGCCAAAGTACCTGCACTCTCCTCTCCTCACAAGTCTGCTAGGCTCGGGGGATCTAGAGACGGCTGTCCCCATAGCCAGGCCCTCCAGCCTCCGGATGCTTCTGACCAAGCCGACCCACACCGTCCATTACTACTGGCGCAAGTTCGACGACGCGCTGATGCGTCCGATGTTTGGGGGGCGCGGTTTCGTGCCCTTCTCCCCGGATCACCCACTGACCCGAACATACATGTCGAGGAATGAACGTCACAGTGATACTAAGAAGCCATGACAGGTTCAAAAGAAACTTGAACTGTGACATGAAGAGAAGGAAGCATTACAGCTTTCAGGAGAAGGCGAGTTTTCAGTGTATAAAGTTTGGCTGCATATGAGTGGCTCGTTGTTCAGAGACCTACAAGGATGAACAAGGGGCCTTCTGATCATGGTTCAGATGAACGGTTGGTTTACAGCACCAGCAGGAAGATGGACCGTCAGTAGCCGTGATGCGGTTACCGCCTTATCGGCTACTACAAGCCTGTAAATTTTGTAGATTAATAACAAGCCACCTGTATATCATGAGCACGCCTAGCAAACTGGTCATTCCTTGCGCCTCGTTAGGAATCTGACTTCCTTTGTAATGGTTTTGGTTTACGTGTGACGGTGTGTACTGTGCCAAGTTTTGTCAGACGAGTGATGGTTTTGTAGCCTGTTTGCTACAAAAAAAGCTCATGTCACACAAGTTATCTATCTTGATTGGAATTGCCTATATTGAACCTATATGTCAAAAACAGGAAAACTTATGCTGCCTATATCTTGAATGTAATATTCTATTTCCAGGTTGCGAGTGCATGTTTTTATCTGTCAAGTCTAAATCAACTTTTGTGAGACAGTTGGAACTGTTTAAATGTGCTAGTTTAATGTGGCACATGGCATGGTTAGGATCAGTTTCTGCTGCTGTTAGAGCATCTCCAACCGGAGTTGCCAAATTTGGCTCCCAAAGTGTCCGCGGACAGCGACCGAACAGACCCCAAAAAAGGTGTCCTACAACCATGCCCCCCATATCCGCATCCTCAAAACCATACTAGCCATGCAACATAAACAAAGAACGTAGATCGGAGCTCAAATATAGTACGGATTGCATAAGATTAGTTCGATCGGAGCTCATAGTTCAGATTACATACATAGGTGGGCTAAACTATATAGACAAATTGTAGCAAAAGTAGGCAAACCGGCGGCGCCGCCATCCTTTCTGTCTGCCGGTCCCTTCGCCTCCATCGGCGGCGCTCACTGCCTTGACGCCGGCGCCTTCCCCTTGTCATCCGCGGAAGGGCGGTGGCGGCGCAGCAGCTCGAAGGCCGCGTACGGGTCGTCGTTGGAGGAGGCGGAGTTGTTGGAGCGATCGGCGAGGACGGCGCGGGTCTGCTCCTCGGCGAGCCTGGCCGCGCGGTCGTTCTTCGCCGCCTCCTTCTTCGACTCGGCGATGGCGGCGTCGAGCATCGCCTTGTTCTTGCGGCGGAGGGGCCTGGCGTCCGTCTCCGCGGTCGTGTACGACCGCTCCAAGACGGCCAACGGCACCGGCTCCTTCGCCGCGGCGCGCAATGCCCGCTCCGCCGCAGCGGGGTCGGCCTTGCGGAGCTGCCGGAAAGCCTCCCCTCCATCTCCGGCGCGCGCATCCGCTTCGAAGACGGCGGGGTCTTCGGAAGAAGGCGCCATCCGCCGGCCCCGTCCGGCAGAATCTTCCACCCAGGTGGAGCTTGGAGGGGGAGGGGGGGGGGGGGGGCGGGGAGGCGGAGATGGGGAGGCGCAGATCTTACCGGAGCGGAGCGCGGTGGAGGAGCCGATGACGCCGCCACAGATCCCTCCGGCATTGCACGGCGCCGCACCGGCGCAAGCTCGGACCAGCGGCTGCATTGGCCTCCGCTTGGCGGCGCCGCCGCGCTGGATCTGCCGCGGCCGACCTCCTTCAAAGATTGCTCGACGGCAATGTGGATGGCCTCCGCCTCCGCCGCGTCCACGGGTTCCGGTGGCGCCGCCGCATCGGAAACCTCGTCCTCCGGCTCTGAGCCCCAGTCGATGGATGAGGAAGACATTGCGCCGGCCGCTCGAGCGGAGAAGGCGAGGTGGCGGTGTGGGGAGTGGAGTGAGGTAGGGTTAGCCGGTGGGGGTATTTGTGGGGACGGAGCTGCCACGCGGCGGAAGTCAGCGGCGACGGCGGCGGTCAGCCTACCGTAGTGGGTCCGCTTTGTCAGCGAGTAAGGGGCGGACGCGTCCGAGCCACCCCAAATCCGCCCCAGATTTGGGCTGGGTTTGGGGTGTGCCGGACCGCCCGGTCGTTTCGGATGGCTATGGGGGCCGCGCTTGGGTGGCCGTTTTTTAGCCAAATGACCTCCGGACCGTCCGCCCGGACATATAGGGCGGGTTTGGGGCCTCCGGTTGGAGATGCTCTTATATAGCAACGCAGGAGCACCCAGCTAAAGCTCTCAGTTATGATATCCAGGGCATGTTAGGCTAAACATAGTCGCAAGATTTATTGTCTCCTTTCTAGCTTCTGCCCGGTCGTTTGGTTCTTTTCCCAGAACCGCATGTTCCAGATGCAGTCGCCATACCACCAGAAAAACCCGAGAAAATGGTTAGGTTAGGTCAGCGCTATGAATCTAAAGCACATCCATTTCCATGCTTGCCCGACAACAGAGAGCGACGTTTCCCTACTCCCTGCGACTGTGAGGCTGAGCATTCTTCATGACAATCCGCAACTAGTTGCGGGTGCAACTAGTTGCCGGATACCCCACTTCCGAGTTTCCAAAAATTCCGAAAATAATCATGGACATGTGTCATGTTGAATCTACTACACCAAAAAAAATTATCCCGAAATATTATCATATGTGACCTGTACAAAAAAGACAAATGACAGTTTGAATAGTATGACACATGTCCATGATTTTTTTCGGAATTTTTGAAAACTCAGAAGTGGGGTATCCGGCAACTAGTTGCACCCGCAACTAGTTGCGGAAAATTCCCTCTTCATTCTTCATCAGGAATTCAGGACGGATGGCACGGTTGCTGCATCTCCATCAAGCACTGAAAAAAGAAGGACCATCTTTTGTGTTCAGACTTCAGGATGTTTCCTCTTCAGCTGTCCAGCTTAAAACTGTTTCTTCAGAGAAAGAAATGGTCTTTTATCTTTGCTGAAGAAAAAACAGAGGAGATGGCCTTTATCCTTTTTCTTTCTTGGAATTCGAAATGGTCTTCTCCTGACAGAGATGCTCCTGAGATTATTATATCAGTACAATTTTTCTGCCAACCGCGTACAGATTACTGCACAGCGCATCTTTGTACAGAACCTTCTTTCATCCCTACCCTCCCTGCACATCTCTGTCTAAACTGTCCCGCATATAAACAAGCGGCAGGATAAGCATTTCCCCGTGCCTCGTGATTGATCTCCAGCACAGGGGATCGCGACTCGCAGAGATTCCGGCATCGTTCGGCGCCAATCCGATCCTCGTTCTTGCGCTCCCAGGTCCGATTAATCCGGCATGGTCTCTTCCGCCTGGCTCGTGTGATCCGAGCGACGAGCCGATCGAGCGGCACGCTCGCCTGTATCCGCGGTTTCTTGGGAGAATTCTGGTGCGAATTGGATCGGAGGAGAGGAGAGGGTCTGATTTGGTTTTTTCTTGGAGACCAGACGAGGAAGCCAGGCGATGTCGTTCAGGAGCATGATCCGGGATATGAAGGGCGAGGTGGGCGCCATCTCCCGGCGCGGCCTCCGGTCCCGGCCGCCGTCGGTGCGGCGGGTGGCGGCCGTGGCGCCGGAGGAGGCGACGCAGCAGGGCTGCTGCTGGGCGGAGCTGCCCCCGGAGCTGCTGCGGGAGGTGCTGGCGAGGGTCGAGGAGTCGGAGCCGCGGTGGCCGCGCCGCCGGGACGTGGTGGCCTGCGCGGGGGTCTGCCGGACCTGGAGGGGCGTCGTCAGGGAGATCGTGCGCGTCCCGGCCGAGTCCGGGAGGCTCACCTTCCCCATCTCTGTCAAGCAGGTGAGCAGCTCCTGTCCTGTCCATTCTGAACCTCTCTCTTTCTCTGATTGGTGATCAACCTTATGCTGTTAAAAAACTCTGCGATTCTCCATGACAGCCTAGGATGATAGTATCTTGTCTAGTAATTCAGGACTAACTTTGTGTGCTGCCGGTATATGGTTTTGTTTGTGAATTAGTTTGATGGAATGGGTAGTGAAAATGATGGTGATTGCATCCATTGTTTAGCTTAAACTTATGTGACTTTCACTTTATTCGAGTATTCTATGGCAATGGTAGCGAGCCATCTTTTGTCTTGATTGGGAGTCGTTAGAGAAAGATCCGCGTGAAAAGAGTTTCAGTACCCATTTACCTGGTCTTGTCTATTTACTTTTCCATTTTGGAATTCTAAGAAGTAGCGGTGGTCTAGAAATAATTTCATATAGGGAAGAAACACGAGAAATCACATTAGTAAAAAATAGGGTACTTGGGCCCTGCAGCTTGCCCATTTTCACGCACACACAAGCGGCAGCACCCCAAATGTTCTTGTCTTGTTCCTCCCTGTTGGTGGGTTAATCCGTAGTTGGTTTGGCACGAGAATTCTAGTGCCAAATATTACTTAGTTAGAAGGTTATTGTACAGGTTTTGCATGAAAGTTCCACCACAAAATGTAAATATGTAGTTGCCTATCGTTTTTATGACAATGATATCTGCTTTAAGCTCTATAAAATTTATATCTTTTGTTGGTATATTAGTTTGCTTTGAACTTACTTTTACCTCTCTAACGTGTAGCCTGGCCCAAGGGATGCTCCTATGAAATGTTTCATTCGAGGAACCGGAGTACCCAGACATATTACCTGTACATTGGGTTGACTGATGGTATGTTTCTTGACATAAAGCATATGTAATCTGCATGCGTTTATTTTATACGAACAATGCTCTTCTCGCAGCACTAACTGATGACGGGAAGTTCCTACTCGCTGCTCGCAAATTCCATAGGCCTACATGTACCGAATATCTGATTTCGCTTGACCGGAATGATACGTCCAAGGGGAGTCACGGCTGTATTGGCAAGTTAAGGTAATCCTTAGACATTGATATCTGGAAATTATGACTTATTCTAGTTTGAGCGAAACACATATGATCAAAACCAAATATTAAAACAGAGAAACCGATTTAACATTTTATTCTTCACCCAACAGATCAAACTTCTTGAGAACGAAGTTTACTGTCTATGATGCGCACCCACCTCATGCTGGAGCTGTGGTTTCAAAGAGATGGTCTGCCGGGAATTATCCAGTTTCCCACGTTTATTACGAGCTGAACGTTTTGGGATCTAGGTATGTCATCTAATGTGGCAACACATCCACTTCATAAATTCGTCCTTTCACGCACATTCCTATATTTTTGTTAAGACAAATACCACTGTTTACAGGACCAGGCTATTAGCAACCAAAATGTTGAAAAAAACGTGTTAATTCAAATATTGATAACAATCTTACTGTCCATAAATTTGAAAGGCATGATAGTTTCTAAAAACCAGCAGATCCAAACTATAGTGGAATAGTGGTACTTTCATTATTTTCATAGGAGAGACTGCTCTAGTGTGAGTTTTATATGAAGAAAATAATGACACACATAACGTTGGAAATTCAGGTTAAATCTGTAATCATGTACTGGTAGTTGGCAAGCAAAGCTATGTGTTCATGAATAATGCAGCAGAAAACATTTTATCATTAAATAAGCATTATTAACTATGTTGTGGAATTTTTATTTGTTGTAGGGGCCCAAGAAGGATGCGATGTGTTATGGATTTATCCCTGTATCAGCAATTGAACAAAATGGAACAGCTCCAACGCAGACTGGATTTCCTTTGAGGAACGAGGACTCTTCTGCGTCAATCCCATTCTTCAAGTCTAAATCATCTCGAATGGACAGCTTCACCGTTCCACTATCCACTCAAGATCAAGAGGAAAGTAAGCTAGTACTGAAGAACAAGTCTCCCAGGTGGCATGAACATCTGCAGTGCTGGTGTCTCAACTTCCATGGACGTGTGACAGTTGCATCAGTGAAAAACTTTCAGCTGGTGGCTACAGATGAGAGTGCTCCAACTAACCAGGAGCATGACGACACCACCCTCCAATTTGGTAAGATAGGGAAGGACTTGTTCACCATGGACTACCGTTACCCGGTCTCGGCGTTTCAGGCTTTTGCAATCTGCCTAAGCAGCTTCGACACCAAATTAGCATGCGAATGAGACAGAGGTGACATTCTCAGTTTCTTTTTGATTTATCTTCATTGACATGTCAATTTCATGATGAATTATATATTAATGGTACATAAGGATGTTGCTTGCACTCCACCGAGTTGTTTAGAACTTCTGAGATCTTCAGACATAAGAAACGTTAGCTTCAATCTAGCATTTCTGCTGGCTGTTAGGATTTCTAATTAGTAGATTGGTGTCACCTACCTAAAGAGTACAAGATATTGAACCTGACTTCGAAGTACCATTTTACCTGCAGGTGTCACAATCCAGAATTCCTTGCTAGATATCGAAGCACCGAGAGTAGGTAGTTGAAAAGCTTGATACTTCTGTGTAATAATATCATAGTGTAAATAGCAATCTAGCTGAGTTGTGGCTTGTAATTCTTTTTTTTTTTAATATTTTGTCCCCAATAAGTCACATTCTTTACCCCGGTTGTATGTATCTGGAGATAATGTCCGTTGTTCACATCTGAAAGAAAGGCAATGCTTTATACCAATTTCTATTTGGCTTGCTGTAAATTTAGGATTATGTTATTTAGCGTTTTCTGTTTGTGGAGTCTCGTTGATTTATTTCTTTAAGAAATATTTTCTAATGTTTATGGCTTTCTGAAATCAAATTTTGATAGCGAGAAAATTTTCAGATCAGCGTTGCAAATCAGTTCACTGTAAATCCAGTGGTGGCGATGGCAAATTCAGTTGGATACCAGTAAAAATTAATGGGCATTGAACAGCACGACATTCCAAACTCTGTTGACAAAATTGCAGTTGCAGTATATATAGTCTCGTTTCTTGTTAAACATGGCCTCTGTCTTGAGACAACATAATATTAAGTTCATGATACAGTACTCTCCAAATACACCATGTGTCGCGAGTTGAAAAATTATAATATCCATATACAGTTCAACTCTGATCCACTAACAATTGGATCATCTCACATCTCATCTCCTCTCATCTAATCAAACACTACTAGTTGAATCTAGTAGCGGTCCAAGGAGATACCTGAGACGTACTCGTGCATTGGCACAAGATGGTGATTTAAGGTAATTTGATCTTCAAGAAAATCAATTGTCAAACTGCCTGCGCCTCCCAGGCCTTGGCGTTGCCCGAGACGGCGGCGGCCATCTGGCGCTCGTCCTCGTCCTCGTCCCACTCGCCGCAGACGACGCTGCGCACGAAATCGGTGAACTGCGGCCAGTGCTCCGGCGAGAAGAACTGCGCCCCCATTCGGTGGTAGGTGAAGTGCGAGGGCCTCATCCGCTCCGTGGTGAGGATGTTGCTCCTGATCCTGGCGAAGCTGCTGGTGTGCGTCATCACCAGCGACGCGTTCTCGCCGGCGATCCTGGCGCCATGCCGCCGGCACGCGTTCTTGATCTGCACCATGAGCTGGTCGGGGCTGGACCCCGTGCTCCGGTGCTGCTTGTTCATGCACACGTCCATGCCCGGCACCACCATGGTGCACCCGTGGCTGGCGAACACCTTGGCCACGGGGCTGTACCCGTTCTTCTTGTTGCTCTTGTAGAACCCCGCCACCGCCTCCGCCGGCCGCGACTTGGCGCCGTGGAACCAGTGCATGAACGGCACCTTCGCGGACAGCTCCACGGGCTTGCTGCCGAAGACGCGGCTCGCTATGCCCAGCACGCGGTCGCCGTGGCTCAGCAGCTTCCCGGCGTACCAGGAGAGGAAGAAGTCGCCGTAGGGGCTCTGCCACGACCCGCCCTGGTCTCGGAAGAAGTCGCGGGCGTCCGGCGACTCGTGGTACCGGGGCGTGTCGTGCGGGCCGGAGAGCCCCCACAGCGGCTGGCCGAACGCCTCCGCGTGCTGCTTCAGCTGGGCCCACATGTACTTGTCGTAGCACTGGAACTCGCCCACGCCGATGAACTTGGCCGCGTCGCTCCCCGGCGGGTACGACGGGTACCGGAGCTCGCCGTTCGGCCCCAGCCCCACAGTCACGTCCTGATCACGATTGTTGCCATGTTGGTACTAGTTTGATTAAAGATGCGTGACAATGGCAATGGCGAATTGGCGCTGGCACATATTTTGGCTTAAGGAATGAATTACGTACGGTGATGGTGGAGTCGAAGAGGTCCTCGAAGGCGTTGTCGAAGCTGCGGAAGAAATCCTCGTAGCGCTGGAGCGGAGACAGGCCGGCGAGCACGGGGAGCTCGTCGACGGCGAAGGAGAGGCAGTCCTCGTGCCGGTTACCAGAACTGTCGGTGAATAGGATGTCCGGGTCGACGGCGGCGGCGGCGCCGACCCAGGCCGGGAGCTTCGGGACGTTGCCGCCCGGGGAGCCGTGGATGCGCAGGGAGACGCGGAGGCTGAGGCCCTCGGCGCGGGCCATGTCGGCCACGGCCCGGTACCCGGCCCACGAGAACCGGTCCGGCGACTCCGGCTGCACCACGGACCAGAACACCTGCAGCTCCACGCCGTCGACGCCCAGGAGCTTCACGGCGCGTATCCCAGCCTCGATGCCCCTGGCGCTGTTCACCGCCGCGCCGTCCGTCACCGAGTTGATCGGCAGGCCCACGAAGAGCCGCACCGTGCCAACGTCCTCCACCTGGCATGTCACGCGTTTGAACTGTAAAGATTCGCGCCTTAATTGAAGCTAATTAATGCTACGATTTTCGCTGCGTAATTAAGTACGTACATGCCGCGAGTTCTTGCTGCCGCCGTGGTCGACGGCACCGGCGGCCTGGCCGAAGAAGCGGCCGAGACCGGAGACGCTCAGGACGTCCCTCGCGCTGCTGGTGCGTGGCGGGCGTCCGAATTCCAATCTCCCCGGCGCGGCGTGTCCGGTCCCTCGCATGCGCCTCTTTGAAGGCGACGCCGTGGCGGCGTGCTGTGTTAGCAGGGCCTCCATGGCCTTGTCTCAAGCTTGGTAGGGAAGGGGAAGAAGAGCCTCAAGATCGGGGACGTGATTGCGCGGCGCGCTTTGCTTCGGCGTGCGGAGCTTAGCATCCGTGGGTTGCCTCCGGCCGGCGGGGTAATATTTATGGAGGATTGCTGGCGGGAATGGGCAAAGGAGAAATGGGGCAGCGAAACGCGCGGAGGCGCGGACAAGAACGTGGGGGGTATGGCAGACTATGTTTAACTTCAGAAAATTTAGTCCCTAAAAAAAGAGTTCAGAAATTTAGGGAAATGAAGTGCTATTATTAGTGAGTGCCCCTAATGCATAACTCCCACCTTCCTGCAACATTTGAAGGTAGCATGCACAAGTGAGAAAGCGAGATATTTTACGCAATCTCAATGAAAAGGCGGCCCTGATGCCATGTCTATTTGGGAGATTGGTTGAATCTAGCAGTGCCCGCAAAACGCGAACCCGCAAAACAATTTTAAGGGTCGGGTTTTTCGTGTTCTTACGCGAGAAATCGTGTCGCGAAGAACAGAGCCCGCAAACGAAACTGCAAATCTTAATTTCAACATGCAGATTTTAGCGGAAACAAAGTACAGTTCATACTAGATAGATGTTCTTCGCTACAGATAGATTTCATCGTTGTTTTTACACAAAATGCAAACCCTAGATTAGCCTAGAACTACACATCGCCGCCCAAACCCTAGACAGCAAAATTTGCTCCTCACCGGAGCCACGGGCGCGGCGGCGACGCAGCGGCGGAGGAGCTTCACTCCTCGTCGGAGACGAGGTCGATGACGGGCGGGAGGCAGCTGATGACCAGCGTCTGCTGCAGGAGGACCTCCTCGTCGCGGGCGGCCGTGGCGGCGTGCTCCGCCACCTCGTGCTTGGACCGCAGCAACGTCGCCGCCAGCGCGCGGTCGAGCTGCTCGTCGGGGATGAAATCCTCCGGCCCGAGCGTGACGCCGAAGTGCTCGGGGTCGTAGCCCTCCGACGGAGGAGCACCTGGCGCGGCGGAGGAGCTGCTGGCGCCACGGAGGAGCTTCTCGCGATGGCGACGCTCGATCTCCCGCCCATGCTCCCTCCGGAGCCGATCAAACTCCGGCACGTCGCGGCGGAAGTACGCATCCGGCACCGGCTCGCCAAGCTTGTACTTCCGTGCGGCTCGCTTCCGTGCGCCGTCGCTGCGGACGACCAGCGCCCGCTTCTCGTCGGAGTAGTCTCCGCCGAACCGGTCGTTGCCGGGAGCGGCGACTCTGGTTCCCTCTTCGGCGCCATGGCAGCTCGGCGTCGCCGGATCTGTAGAAGGGGAGGCGGGATTGCTCGTCGGAGACGGCGGAGTGCGAGAGGGATTGCTCGCCGGAGGAGGTGGGGAAATAGGGATTGAAATCCGCAAATGCGGTCGGAAGCCAAATAAATACGGGCTAGCGGTGCGGATTCACGGGCCCCCGCAAAACGTTTGTGGGCCGACGCAAATTTGCAGGCGCTGGTCTGGCCGAAAAACGGCCCCAAACCCGCAAACTCGCCAGATTTTTGCGGGTTCGGGCGTTTTGCAGGCGCTGCTAGTGATGCTCTTACAGGTCCCATGTCTTTTCTTATATATTACGAAGTAAATTACAAGTTATGTTTTAGACAACACGATTGGAACTCCAAGTCTAAATTCTATCTCAAACTTAAATTATAGACCAAATTGCATATATTTCATATTCTAACACTCGTCTTGCTTGAAATCCCCCCACATTTTTAGCCTGATAATGTCACACACATCTGTTCAATTTGATTGATCATCGAGACCAGACTCATGACCTTCTTATGTGAGGTAAGTACCAGTGGCGGAGCTTGGACCAACTGGCTGGGGGCAGATGGGCTTCTTCAGCATCTTGGGCCGGTATTAGGGGGGCAAATGATCAAATTTCACTGATTTTGGTGGAAAAAAGGCCATAAAGTAGTAGTTTTTAATCAAATTTTTCTTGGGCTGGGGGGCGGCGGCCCCCCCTGACATCAACATAGATCCGCCCCTGGTAAGTACCAAACGGTGTCACAAATACGCTCGACACCCACCGGTTTCATGTCAACCGGCAAGTATCTGCCACCGCAACGTATATTGTAAAAAATCAACACGCCGGATCGCAAGGTTTGTTGGGATCACAATTTGTCCCACAAGAGAATCTCCGATAGAGTTGGAGTAGTAAAAAAAACCTCCATCAGTGTAACCTCAAATAACATGGTCATCGCCAAACACACTCCTATATATATCCAATAGCCACACTGAAAAACTCATGGCTATGTTGTTCTCCGGCAGCCACGAGAAAAGTCATCTTGATATTGAACAAAGATGTGAACATTTACAAACATTGAAGAATACGTTGACTTTTATACAAGACAAAAGAGAAGCAAGCAATATATTGAGTAACTAGCGCAAACACGCGTGCAAAGCTCTGTGGAACATGTTTCTTAAGGGGTGTAGTAGGGCATGTCGGCCATTGATGGTACTAATTTCCGGATGTAAGGCCATGTTGTGTTCTTCACAACTGATCGCATAAACATACGGCAGTTCTTAGAGGTAAAAATATGATTCGAGATCGGAAATGCATCAACACCGCCTCGACGAGCAGGAACACTATGTGAAATTTCATGGCTTGGAAAACTATTTATACTAAAATTGTATACCTTGTTATGATTTATTTATTTATTGGAAAATTCTTAACTAGCACAATTTATTTTCTTGTTAATTTAATTATCCATAATATGTGGTGTTCTTTATTGTACACTTATAACGCATATCATTAGAAAATACATTGGATTTGATAAATTTAAGCCATGTTTTTTCCCTTCTGAGATGTCGATCCTTCTAGAGGCGATATTTTCTTATAATTTCATTAAATGCCGAAATATTGATAATAAGAAGACAATCACATAATTAACTTCACAGATTAATTTGTGACAGTTACATGAATTACAACATATATATATATATATATATATATTTGCTTTTTAGTTATATGTGTGTGTGTGTGTGTGTGTGTATACTTACATACCTATGTAGAGATCCTATAAAAATCATTGTAACATTTTTATTAGGTGTTTATGAGATCTTGCCATCGAATAATTTGCACCATTACTTTACTGGTTCCTTCACGGTCTTCTTACATGTTCTAGTGGGTTCAATATTAAGTTGCCAACGTGTATATATGTGCAGTGTTGTATGTGGTAAGGACAAACACGAAGTAAAATTTGAGCATTAGTATTTTCTTAATTTGCAATGTGCACAAAATTGTGCAATTTCGGGTAAAGAGGCAGGGCGAGCAGAGGCCTGACCCTCCTATCGATCCTCCCCCTCGTCAATTTGTAGCAGCCTTACTAGTTACCCTAAGTAAACTCATAATGGTGAATAGACCTTTTGTTAGAGCCGAACTCAGCCTGAGCCCAACAAGCTAGGACAATCCAGCCATTGCTATTGGTTAGATTCTTGTATGTATAAGCTAGGACTAGGACTAAATATGGTACACCATACATGCTCCCATTTGGTGAAGATCGAAAGCCCCTGACACTAGGGATTGTAGCTTCTATGTCATACCTAGTGGGCGACAAGGTACATAAGTGGGATACTCCTTAGTCTCGGGCGGCAAGTTGGCTTTGCTCATATATTAATATGCGAAACAATTTAATTATTGTATCCTCTATTCATCTGGATATATATAGCTCAAACCAACGAAACGAAATATGAATAAGAAAGCACTAATGGGGATAATGGTTAGCTTCATAGATGCTTTGGTGCCACCAACCACATTTGATTAGAGTTGTGCGATCCTCATAATGCTGACATGGTATCACAACATCCAAGGCATCTATTAACTGAAATGAACTGGGTGTTGAATATGTTTTGTTACCGCTGACGTACGGGGCGCCCATCGGCGGTACAACGTACCACCGACGTAACAACACTGACAGGTGGCCGCCCGTCAGCAGTAGCTATATTTTGTACGTCAGTAGTAAGCTTTTTCCTACTAGTGACCCCTTTTGAAATTTAACTTGTCCTCAAGTAAGAAATCCGCAGAAGATTGTCTTACTGAAATCATTTAGTAGGTTGGTCCATCTGATCAGCCACTGGATCACATGCTCATTCCCGTTTGGCACCACTTTTCTTCTCGGTATAGCTCACAACACAATAAGTGTTACCTAAAACATCTACCAATGGCGGATCACGTACAAAAACCACCTTAGCGTCAATGTGTGTCTTGAGTTGACTCACATGGAAGGTAGGGTATAACTGGCAACCATCTGAAAGCAACAACTCATCTGCCCGACAGTATTGTCTCAAAACTAATTTGGATGACTAATCTGGTGGAGTTGGGGACAGCAAAGCTAGAGGGCGGCGGCGACGGCAGCGGCGAAACGAGAGATCCCGATGGAGAAGAAGGAAGGAGAGCGAGTGATCCCAGAGAGATTGAGAAGTTTCATCCGAAACCCCACCCAGTTACCCACGAACCCACCCAGAACAAAGCTTGTGACCTCATCCCCAAAGAAACTAGATCAAGATTGAGAGAGCTAGTCCTAAAATCCCGAGATCCCCGCAGGAGTTTGGAGATCCTCCGATCCAGAGTGATGCGAGGTCCCTGGATATCCCCGAGCCCCTCATGCCGACCGCCTTGCCGAGATCAAGCCACCACGGAAGATAGAGAAGGTATCTCTGCCTTTCCCAAGAAGGAGGAACCCAACCAAGAACAGGCGGATCAGGGGATTTCAATTCTGCTGTGATTGAGGAGATAATGCCGGCCACAGCGGCTCAGTCTCCGGATCAGCGGAAGTGCCTGGATTTGATGCGTGTGAAGGCTAGAAACTTGTTGGGGCTGGATTCCGAAGGAGAGAAGGACGACCTTGTCCTGAAGGATGGAGGAGATGGGCTGACTCCGCCTGCGATCTCGCCTTCCCAAGTCGAGATGCAGCAAGACGTGCAGCAAGGGCGGATCGCGGAGGAATTCCTGTTCGAGGTGCCTCAGATGAAAATTGAGGTAATTAGCAATCATGTATGCAGATTAGGTACGGTGGAATCAGCGCATTGGACTGCAGCTGGTGATCTGATCATTACGATGAGGGAAACACAGTCCATGGTAGAGGAGACTGTACACTTAAGAGGTATAGAGATCAACTATGCCAAAACTGTGTTAACCCCTGATGTGAAAAATCCTGTGATAATTCTGCTTGGTATTGGTATACTGCTGCTACAAGTTGATGACGAGCCGCCCGATCCGGGGTTACCACTACCTCAGATGAAAAGGACTATGGAGGAGGAGCAGGAGGAAAATACTACACCAAATAATGTCCAGGAAAAGCTTGCTTTTGATGAGAATGGGGCTGAGAACACAAAGAAGGGAGAGACCACTAACGGTGAGAAGAATGTGAGGAATGGAGGCAGCGACAAGAGAAGCCGTGGTACTGAAGACCAAGTTCAGGAGGGGACAGAACATGGGGAGGAGGAAGGAACTGAAGCGGAGGCAGCCAGCCCAGGGGCCGCTGGCCAACTGACCGGTGCGAAGGAACGCACTGGTCAGGAGCCATGACGATGCTAGGATGGAACAGTCGGGGTGTCGGCCGGCCCGAGACTGTTCAAGAACTGGAACGGCTTGTGCGTGTACATCGTCCGAAAATCGTCTTTCTCTCTGAAACCCGGCAAAATAAAGATTATGTGGAAAACATTAGATGGAGATTAGGCCTTAAAAATGTTGTAACTTTAGTGGTAAAGGGAAAGGAGGAGGCCTAGCTTTGTTCTGGGATGAGAGCATCCACATAGAGCTGTTCAAAATGAGCAAGAACCATATCGATGTAACATTTCACAATGTCCCTAATGGTAATAAATGGAGATGTACCTTTGTTTACGGGGAACCTCGCACACAGGACCGGTATAAAATGTGGGACCTGATGAGGAAAATAAAGCCTCTTCTTCCAGGTCCTTGGGTTATGCTAGGTGATTTCAACGAGTGCATGTGGCAGGAAGAACACTGGTCTCAGCGTAGAAGAGGTGAAAAACAGATGCTTGACTTCAGAGAGGTCCCTTCCCACTATGACCTCCATGATCTAGGCTTTGAAGGGAGGCCATGGACTTATGATAACAAGCAAGAAGGTGTTAGAAATGTAAGAGTTCGCCTGGATCGGGTTGTTGCATCTCCAGACTGGACATACCAGTTCCCAAACTACCAGGTTCAGCATCTAACCTCATCACGATCAGACCATTGCCCAATACTGTTAACTTTGGACAAATCTACTGTTGAAAAGAATTTTACTCCTTGTCGAAGGTACGAAGTGTACTGGGAACGTGAAGGCACGCTTGGAGAGGAGATAAATAAGGCCTGGGCATGCATAAAAAACCATGTGACCTAGGGGAGGTGGCAAACAATTTACAAGGAGTTATGTCTTCCCTGCATAAATGGAGTAGGCACAAAATTGGCTCAATACCTAGAGAAATTGAGAGGAAAAGGAAATTGTTGGAACATGCCAGCATGCATACTGATAGAAGAAGCAGAGAAAAGGCCAAGAAAATTAGCCTTGAGCTGGACGAACTGCTAGAAAAGGAGGAGATCAAATGGCGCCAGCGCTCTCGTATAAATTGGCTTCAGGCAGGAGATAGAAACACTAAGTATTTTCATAGACAAGCAACCTGGCGGGCAAAGAAGAACAGAATCCAGAAACTGACAAGGGCAGATGGTACAGAGACAACAGATGAAAATCAACTCCAGGAGTTGGTTACTGATTACTTCCAAGACCTGTACACGGCTGATGACTCAGTTCAACCACATTTAATCACTGACTTACTAAAGGAAAAGGTCACAGCAGAAGCGAACACAGACTTGTGTGCTGAGTTCACGGACGAGGAGATCAGCTTTGCTCTCTTTCAAATCGGCCCTACAAAGGCTCCTGGCCCGGATGGATTCCCAGCTTGCTTTTACCAGAGAAACTGGAGTACTTTAAAAGAAGACATTATATTGGCAGTTAAAAAGTTCTTCGCTGAGGGGTAATGCCGGACAAGGTAAATGATACTGCGATCGTGCTAATCCCCAAAGTGAAAAACCCAGTTTCAGTGAAGGACTTCAGACCAATCAGCCTGTGTAACGTCATATATAAGGTGGTCTCAAAATGCTTGGTTAACCGCATGAGACCCCTTTTAGACGGCATCATCTCGGAGACACAGAGCGCTTTCATTCCCGGACGAATGATAACTGACAACGCCTTGATAGCCTTTGAGTGTATCCATGCGCTCCAAAAAGGTTCAAATAAGGCTGGGAAGTTTTGCGCCTACAAGCTCGACCTTATGAAGGCCTATGACAGGGTAGACTGGAAATACTTGGAACAGACAATGAGGAAAGTTGGTTTCGCAAACAAATGGATCGAATGGATAATGACTTGCGTCAAAACAGTCAGATTCTCAGTTCGCCTAAATGGAAAATTACTCCGAAGCTTCTCCCCCACCCGGGGGCTTAGACAGGGGGACCCACTATCCCCCTACCTGTTCCTTTTCGTGGCTGATGGCCTATCCTCTCTTCTCCAGAACAAGATAGATGGGAGACAGATACAAGAACTAAAAATATGCAAGAAAAGTCCGGGTGTCTCCCACCTTCTCTTTGCAGACGATAGTCTGCTCTTCTTTGAAGCAAATGCTGATCAAGCTGAAAAAATAGATGGGATACTTCGTACCTATGAAGCTAGTACTGGACAACTCCTAAGCCCAGCAAAATGCTCTCTAATGCTAGGGAAAAATTGTCTAGCTGAAGATGGAGATGCAGTCAGCTCCACGTTGAAAGTTGAAAACATGTCCTTAGATGAAAAATATCTTGGACTGCCTATACCAGAAGGCTGTATGAAAAATGACAAGTTCAAGCCTACCAAAGAGAAGCTACGAAAGAAATGCTCCGACTGGTCTGAAAAATACATGTCGGGAGCTGCAAAGGAGACCCTAGTGAAATCTGTTGCTCAGGCTGTCCCATCTTATGCCATGAGCGTCTTCAAATTCTCGGCTACTCTCTGTGATGAGTTATCCCAGATCATCAGAAACTTTTGGTGGGGTGACGAGGTGGAAAAAAAGTCCACTGGATGGGATGGGAAAAAATGACTTACCCCAAATCACAAGGAGGCATGGGGTTCAGAGATTTGAGGCTGTTTAATCAAGCATTGCTAGCTAAACAGGCTTGGCGTTTAATTACCCGTCCTGACAGCCTTTGTGCCAAAATCTTAAAAGCAAAATATTTTCCTGCAGGGGACATCCTCGACACTGTGTTTGGTCAAAACACATCTCCCAGCTGGCAGGGCATAATGCATGGCCTTGAACTCCTAAAACATGGTGTTATATGGAGGGTCAATTCGGGGACAAGCATTAGGATCTGGAGAGATAACTGGCTACCAAGAGGCAACCTGAAAACTATGGGAAAGGCAAGCAAAAGAAGATTAAGATGGGTGTCGGATTTGATAGACCCTACTACAAAAACTTGGAAAGAGGGTCTCGTCAAGGAAACCTTTCACTCTCCCGATGCTGAAACAATCTTGAAAATAAAGATCCCAGCGTTTATGGGTGAGGATGAGATAGCATGGCATCATGAGAGTTCTGGTCTCTTCACAGTGAAAAGTGCATATAGGCTAGCCCTTGAGCTTAGGAAAAAAGAGAATATCATTGGCTCAAGCACTAGTCCAGCAGGTGATAGAGACCTATGGAACCTAGTTTGGAAAGCCAACGTACCACCAAAAGTGAGGGTTTTTGGATGGAAATTAGCCTCAAACACCTTGGGTGTCCAAGCCATCCGGTGTGAAAGACATATGGATCAAATACCAACCTGCAGCATCTGCGGAATGGAGCCAGAAACTAGCTACCATGCAATGATGAGTTGTACAAAGGCTATAGCCCTGCGACAGTGTCTTAGGAAGCCCTGGAATCTCCCTGCTGAAGACAAGCTAAGATACACAGGTGAGGATTGGTGCCTTGTGTTGCTTGGCAGACTAGATAAGAACATGAGATCTAAATTTCTCTTCTTATGGTGGAGGACTTGGCACATGAGGAATAATATTCTGTTTGGGGATGCAAAATGTGGTATCCAGCAGTCAGCTCTCTTTCTACAATCGTACAATGATTCAATGCAAAATTTGAAATGGTACAGAGAACCTGATCTGAAGGGGAAGCAAACCATCATGGAAATGAAAGAAGGGTCTTGTAAAACTCATACAAATCTCACGGCTACCTGGCAGAAACCAAAACAGGGCTGGGCCAAGATAAATACAGATGCTGCCTTTTCTATAGATGATGGTTCAGGTGCTTGGGGTGCAGTTCTTAGGAACTCAGAAGGAGAAGTGCTGCTATCCGCCTGGGGTCCCCTGCCTCCTTGTGCTAGTGTCATTGAAGCTGAAGCAAGTGCTATGCTGTATGGTCTGAAGTCGATGCTCCCGACCTATGCTGGCCCTATTCATGTCGAGAGTGACAACTCTATGCTGGTGAACGAAGTGAATGATGATAAACAGAGCAAGTCGGCCATAGCTGGAACGGTCCAGGACATCAAAAACATCCTGTCTCTTATGCCAAGTTTTCTTATCTAAAAAATTGGAAGACTTGGAAACAAAGTGGCAGACAAGCTGGCCAAACTGGGTACTAGAGAGTTATATGAGCATATTGTGATTGACTCTGTTCCCCCCTGCGTGGGAGAGCTAGTCGACCTGGATTGTAACAAACGTGAAGTGATCTAGTATTGTAGCAGAAAATCAAAAAAAAGAAAGCAACAACTCATATCCTTTCCTGAACCCTATAGGGACAATAATACTTGTGATGCAGCATGGATTTGTGTAAGCTTTAGGAGGTATGTCTGTAGGGTTGTTTCTTCAGGTATATACCATGTTCCCTAAAGAGAATGATATTTTGTTCTCTTCTTGTTACCATGTTTCTTGATCCTATCTTGTGCCTATTTTAAATTGTCATTAATCACTTAGACTAGTCACAGTGGAGTAACATGAGGATTAACATCAATGCCACGTAGGCAAAAATCTGATGTGGCGGGTAAATAATGAGGAGAGAGATAGTTGTGGTAACATAATATGTTACTGTAACATCACACATTTCAAGGAAAGATGTGTGTACAACCTCAAATATAAACTTGTGCATGACACTACACACATGTTACACCCCACTATGGAGGTAGTAACTTAGAATAGTAACATATGCATGTTACTAGTCTACGTTACTCCCCATTGTGAGCAGCCTTAGTTTGATAGCTACACCCTCTAAATCAATGCCCTATAATTCTTCACTAGGTGCATCAGGAACGAACACTTCAATGACTTGTGGTGGTGGAAAACCATAAAGATCTTGAAGATGATTCATTTCCAAAGAGGTAGCCAATTACATTACTTCTTAGGATTTGTAGAAGTCATGCACCTTAAATAAGGTTCTAAACACCGATTCACCATATCAGTCTGCCGTTTGTTTGGGGGTGACAAGATGTGTGGAAGTTCATTTTAAGATCCAGTACCTGAGAAATTCTAGCCTAAGACTAGTGAGCAAAGGCATTCCCTGTAATTTATAAATATTGTCCATGAAAAGATCAGATACTTTCTTGACATAATAAGGGTGGCTCAAGGGAATGAAGTGTGAGTATTTCATGAACCAATACACCACAACTAGACCAAATCTTTGCCTTGGACGTCGGGAATCCTTCAATGAAATCTATTGAAACATGTCTCCATGTCTGTTTTGGAATTTTTAGTGGTTGCAACAAACCAGGGTAAGGTGTGTGTCCCGACTTGTTTTTCTGACTGTCTGGGTAGCTCTTCACACATTTCTACTACTTCGAACTTCATTCCTAGCCAATGAACAACTAATTTTGTTATTTGAGCAGTAGCATTTTCTCCAGAATAACAACCCATTGCAGAGTTATGAAAAGCATTGATTAGTTTTTCTTCATCCCAGTACCATTTCCAACTAGAACTTTGCCCTTATATCCCAGAATGTCATTTCTCAGTGTACAATTTTCTTATGTATTTTCGTCCAAGCTAAGCGTAGTGATCAATTCCTTGCAATCCTCATATTTCACGCTTCAGCCATCTAAGTTGGGAATGAAACAATACTTTTGAGTGATCACTACACCCTCTCTAACTTTTGATTTACGTTTTGATATTAAATCAGAATAAAAAACTGCAAAAAATAGGAGCGTGGTACAAGATTATACCTGACACAAAAATAACAAATGGTAGCAAATACATGTGAATATAAATCCATCAAACTAAAATATTTTTATCTCCAATAGCACAACTTATTAACCCCAAACTCCATAGACCAATATAACTTTTGTGCACCAACAATGTCTATAAGAGATGTGGGTGTAAGTGTACCCCCTGCTTAGAAAAACTCTGGAATGAGAAGTGCAGAGAATAAGTGGACGAGAAGGTTGATAGTAGTGGGGTGAGATTTGGAATACTCCTTTTGCCCCAGACGACGGCTAGGTTTTATTCATATTTGAATGTGTGGAATTATTCAGTTATTATTACATCCCCTCGCTTTACATATTGCTCAAATCAACATAAGGAAATCAGAAAGTAGAAAGAAGTAAAGGGGCAATGACAACTTCAAGGAGGTTTTGGCGCACCGGAGACAATGACGTTCGCCAAACACATTTAATTAGAGCTGTATGATCTTCATAACGCTGAAACCGTATCACTGGTTCACTGCATCTGAGGCGTCCATTAACTGAACTTGACTGCGTGTTGAATACAACTGAGCATGTTAAATTCCAGTAATTCAAAATTGTGACATCCAACTCTTTACTCACCATCGATCAACGCTTCAATTTGGCTGTCGCGTCATCGCGGGAGTGTTGAACCATCATCCCTTCATATCTAAATCTCGTTATGGTGTATTCGCATCAGATTTGCACAAAAGTTTGCATACACATAAGTTAATAGATAAACTCATGCATCTTTATTGTGACTTTGTAATGCTTTAAAAATGAACAGCGAGACACCGCCGAGAGTAGCTATTGTAGCTTTGAAACGTGTCAAGATATGCTTAGAAATAACATTACCGATTATTTGCTGTGGGATATTTTTTCCACGCGATCCCCACGAATCGAATTTCATTATCAACCGATAATGAAATACAGCCGAAACCGACAGCATCCAGGTGCAAGAAAGAGCTGAGGGATATTATGATTGCCCGTACTGGGAAATTCACGGTTGATCGATTGGCGTAGAAGAACTACATTAAACTAAAAGTATAGCTTTTCTGATTTTAAAAATATATGTTGTTTCTTTTTAGAACCATGCAGGAGAAAAAATATATGTTGTTTCTTATTTCCAGGTACAGGTGAAGTGCTCCAGCACTATATTGGGCTATTGGCTCGTGGTGCCATTTTGCCCTGCAGATTGGTTTATTATTTCCTTTCTAGATATTCTCTGCTCCAGGTTGTTAGGCGTAATGACTAACATTTTGTACTAGGGACTATCTCTCGGGGGATGGAGCCTAGCCTGTTTGTGTGCCCTATGGGCTGGCCCTAGGATTTTTATTTACGACGAGTATTTATAACTTTATCGGTTCTTAAATTCATGAATTGTTTAATTGTATAAGGATTTGAAGAGAGATCTTAGTTTTAAAACTAAAATGTGGCTCAAATTGTCCACTGCAAAAAAAATGGCCCTAACAAGGCAAGTTTGCAACCCGCAAATGTTTCACTTTTTTGTGTGTTTATATCATGTGGGTAGTAGAATTCAACTGCCATTTCCCCTTCTACTTATACACTTTTGCAACCCTACGATTAAAATAGATTGTCACACCTAAGGGGCCAGGCTCCTGCAACAATGCTTGAGGTGAGCCTCATGAGTTATGATACATGAGCCTTTGCTAGGTGTGAGTTCTTTCTCCCCACCCAGAGAAAAATATAAATAGGTGCAAGTCCAAGAAAACGTCACAAAACTCACGAATTACATTTTGAAACAATATTACAAAGGTTACATGGACCTTATATTTTGCAAATGGAACACTATATATAGAGAGTAATACTTTTGAGGTAAAAGTAATATGTAAATTAGGGGTCTAGAGACATGCATGCATGGAGCATGCAGAAATTGCATGACGTAACTTAGCACACTCAGTAATTAATTATAGGGACGGGCATGGTTGAGTAGTCGAGCTCCTGGTAACAGAAGGTCTGCTGGACCTCGAAGGCGAGATCCTCCACGCTGAGCTGGCACTCGAGCCCAATCTACAATGGAATCGAGAATACATACAGTTAATTCACTGAAGATGTACAGCTAACCGAATTCATCCATGAGTGACGCATGCAGAAAATTTAATCCGCTGATGAATGAATGAAGTACATAATTTACCGACCTTGAGGACGAAGGAGTGGAGGACGGTGTCATCCATGGTGCTGATATTGACCTGGAGCACCTCGAGGTGGAGGCACTCGAGCAGCGCGACGATCTTGGCGGCCTGGCCTGGGATCCGTCCGGAGAGCGTGCGGAGCAGCACGTTGGCGCCGGAGATCCTGGCCTCGACGTCGGCGGCCGGGGAGTTGCAGCAGGCGGCGAGTTCCTTGACGGCGCCGGCGCCGTGGGGCCGGACCGCCGCCATTGCTGCCGTTGCTGCTGGGGGAGACGTCGAGGGAGGAGGAGCCGCCACCGGCGCTGGTGGGCGTGGAGCAGGCGGTGAGGAGGGAGCGCGGGCTGGGGCTCGGCGTGGGGCTGCAGAGGCGGCGCTTCTTCTTGGCCTCGAGCGCGTCCAGCACGGTGTGCAGCTCCCTGATGAACTCGATGGCGCCGCCGATGATGGACGCCTGGTCGACGCGCTTGATGTAGAAGGCCGGGTGAGCGCCCGGAGCACCTTCAGGTGGTCGTTCATCTGCCGCCGTCGGTTCCGCTCCACCGCGATGTGCGACATCTTGTTCTACTTCCCGCAGGTAGCTCGTTGTATCGATCGGGTGGCCGGCGTGAGGTAGCAAGCAGCGCACGTCGCCGGGCGGATATATATAGGCACGCGGGAGGCGCGTGGATATTTAGGCGTGCGCGCGTTGGTGCGTGCATGGGAATGAAGAAGGGCGGATGGCTGGATGCCGCGTCGTACGTGTGAGCGCGCGCGTGGCTCATTTAATTGGGCCTGCATTTGGCGCGGCGCTGCCTGTGCCCGTGAGAGGGGGACGTACGGCCGGATCTCGCGGGCGTGCATGGAGCGTGGGCAGTGAGTTCATTCAGTTCAGAGACAACAAAACAAATGACGGCTTTTACAGCGCTAGTCACGGTAAAACAAATAGCCGCCTCCTACATACGTCGGTTCCCCTCCTCCTCCGGCTGGCCACGCCGACATCGGGAGAGGTGTGGGGAACCCGATCTATGACTACGAGTGGAGTTTTCAGTAAAATGAGTGTTTTCAATAGATTAGATTATGGTTTGTGTAGATGTCTTTTTCGTCAATGGAGATGCAGCGTCTACGATAAGTGATCTTTGGCCCATCGTTTCATGGTGAGATCTTCTTCCTGACGTCATTCGTTGTGTTGGAAGTTTTTTTTTTGGTATGGGTTTCAGATCTTGCTTTACCATATCGATTTTAGATATTTTATAATGGTTATCGCTAGGAGGATTGTGTTCATAGTATTTGCTCCAGATGCTACGTTCTTGTAGAATTAATCCAGTGGGCTGACATCCCCCCGCAGTAGGAGCGGGAACGTCGTGGACGTTGTCGCGGCGTCGATGCTTGGACTGTAGAGGAAGCTGATGAGGTGCTCAAGCGAGGTGATAGCCCTTTGTGCCGATGTCGAGGGAGCCGAGAGCGTTAGGCGGTGCAGCCTTGGTCGGGGTAGCCGTGCGAGGGGTCGCCGTGGTCGATGTCGTGGTCGGGTTGCCGGTGTCAAGGTAGACGCACAAGAAGCCGCGGGCGCATAGTGCACGTGAAGAAGACGGAGACGCGTCGAGGCAATCGTCGAGGATGCCGATGCCGGAGACGACGCAGTCCGAGCCGTCGAGGGCGAGGTGCGGCCATTGTTTTGCCAGAACAAGGCGCACGTCGGGGACGAAGGCATACTCCGGTTTTTTCAGAACCGAGTACGCATAGTAGAAGTCGGTGACGCGGTCGAGGCAGTCGTAGAGGAGGGAGTCGATGCCGAGGACGTTGTCGAAGCCGATGTAGACGAGGCGCCGACCCGGGCTTGCCAGACCCGGGGACACGTCGGGGACGAAGGCACGCATCGGTGTTGCCAGTACCGTGTGTGCGGGGGCAGGGACCACCGTGAACCATACGCCAGCGTCGGAGGGACTAACAGAGGAGGCCTCCTGGACGGTTGCGGGCAGAGCGGCAAAGAGGGAGGTGCCGATGCAGTCCGCGGTTGCCGGAGTAGACGTAGTCGGGGACGAGGATGATGACGCTAGCGACGAGGTCGTGGTGGACGAGGATGTAGAAGGCGGCGAAGCCAGCGGCGACCTGGAGTGGCCATGCTGGACGCCTGGACAAGGTGTGTTTGGCGGGACCTGCGACGACCTGAAGGGGCCATGCAGGTTACCTGTAGAGGCACGGCGGTGGTACTCGAAGTAGGCGAGGAAGAACCCGGCGACGTGACCATGCACGGACGGTAGCGATCCGTGGCATAGGAGGTGGCACGGTGGGAGCGAAGACGTCGGTGCGCAGGGACGGCGAAGAATACCGCGTGTCGCGGCGGTACGGCCCGAAGGGGCAACGCAGCAGCAACGCGCGGGTCGGGGCGACGGTGGGTGTCGCCATCTGCGTACACGCCTGGGAAGGCGCGTTGGCAGCCGGCAACATGGACCAATGGCGGCGGCGCGGCAGCCCGAAGGGGTGACGCGGCGACAACCTGTAGCTCGATCGGTGATAGGCACGTGCTCGGGGACGTGCTTGGCGTGGACAGGCGCGTGATCGGTTGATCAGACCGATGCGGCATGGTACACGCCATGGCGGCGACGACGACGCGCATATCGGAGTCGATGGCGAAGTTGTTGATGAAGTCCCTGTCGATGACGGCGAAGACGAACCGGCGATGGAGACCGTGCAGACGAGGGAAGCTGGCGGCGACGCGTCGAGGCGTCCCTTGGACGGCGCGTCCGGCCTTGCTGCGCGGTCGGTGAAGACGAGCCGATCGGTGCGGAGGTGTCGCTGGCGAGTCGTCCGCGATAGCCGGCTTGAAGGAGCCGGCCGGTGCAGAGTCGGCGCCGGCGAGTCGGCCGCGATAGCCGGCTGTCGAGGAGCGGGCCGGTGCATGCCGATGCCGTTGTCGAAGTAGAGACGCGCAGAGACGACGGGCAGTGGGCGACGCAATCCAATCTATGATTGGCAAACTAAAAAAGAAAACACCGGTCGAGCGACCGGTGGAGAAAAAAAACCGATCTACAGATCGAAAAAAAGGACTCTAGGGCAGCCGATTAACTGACCGGCGGACGAACCCTAGGTACGGGCGGCGCGGCCCCCGGCGGAGATCATGGAGATCGACCTCCCCGGGGCGGCGCGGTGCGGAAGCGCGGCGGTGGCGGCTAGGTTAGATCGTGCCGTTCTGATACTATGTAGAATTATGAGATTGGCGAAATATGGTGTATGTATTATTGAGCCTCATGGACGAGTATATAAAGACGTACAGGGATCATCTTGGAGTACAAGTAAAGTCAGAACCGTATGGAAACGGATCATATCTCTATCCTAAACTAAAATAATAATCGTACATGCCATATACTCTAACAGTTCTTGAGAATAGTGATTCGTATTATTGACTCATAGACCAGACTATTCGGGTGATTTTCCCTGAAATACTAGTGTTGATGCTATTGTTGATGTTGGTTGATCAATTTAGTGGGTTGCATGCGTGCACGTAATCTTTGTTTTGTGGCGCAAAAATAAATTATGGACAACCGCCATTGGTATATATTTACATGTATGTGGTTTGATATCTATATCATTTTACGGTTGCGTTCGAAAAAGTGTAATATTGTGTTATAGAAGAAGAAAGAGTTTGAAATTTCCGAAATTTACTCGTTATTTAAATATTATTTTGTGGTCGTGTAGTTAGCTCATATATCTGCCATATACTTTTCACTACTATAAATGTAAAAAAAAAGGCACAGTAAAACAAATACCCGTATTATTTTCGGGGCTTGGTTAAAACAAACATATATCGAGCAGCGTTAGTTCAGCCCGAAAATACTCGGTTGGCCCATCAGACTGTTCGAACCTGATGAATTCAAGCCTGATGTAGCGGCAGTTGGTGCTGAACCATATCTCTAGGGCCGTTTTTTAGAAAAAGGCAATAATGTCCAGCTTTGAATTAATAAAGCTCAAAATTTTACAACGGCAATTACAGTATAGATGCTGAGGAAATCAGCTAACAAGCAAAGGAGCAACAAGCAAACAAAAAAATACACAAGACACACAGCTTTTTTTTTTAGAATGGGGAGACACACAGCTTGAAGTGCTCCAAAACGCTGAAGGCTGCAACGATCGTCGATTGAAGGTGACACGAGAGCAAACTTGACGCGGAGGCTTCTGCACAGCTGAAGAAGACATGCCCGCATCTGCAACCTGAGGGTCAACCCGTCGTCGAGGCGCCATCTGTCTCCACATCCGAAGAGGGCCCCTGCCCCCTCGCTCGGTTCGAAGAGCGCCGTGATACGTCTCAAACGTATCTATAATTTCTGATGTTCCATGTTGATATTATACCAATTGTTACATGTTTTATATACACTTCATAGCATTTTTATGCATTTTCTGGAACTAACCTATTAACAAGATGGCACAGTGCCAGTTCCTGTTTTCTGCTGTTTTTGTCCAACACGAAGACGGAGGGAAGCTCCTATTTTTCCAACACGAAGACGGAGTCCAGAGGAGACACGGAGGGGGGCCGCGAGCCAGCCACACCATGGGGCCACGCGGGCCCACCCCCAACCGCGCCGTGGGGTGGTGTGGGGCCCTTGTGGCTCCGCAGCCGCCGCCTTTTCGCCTATTTATTCCTCCCGACGCGAAAACCCTAGATACCCGAGCCATTATCCACGAAAAGTTTCAGAGACGCTGTCGCCGTCAACCCTACCTCGGGAGGGTTCAGAAGCTCCTCCCGGGACCCTGCCGGAGAGGGGAATCATCACCGGAGTGCTCTACATCAACATGCTTGCCTCCGGAGTGATGCGTGAGTAGTTCATCCTTGGACTACGGGTCCATGGCAGTAGCTAGATGGTTGTCTCTCCACTTTATGCTATCATGTTTAGATCTTGTGAGCTGCCTATCATGATCAAGATCATCTTATTGTAATGCTACATGTTGTGTTTGATGGGATCCGATGAATATTGAATACTATGTCAAGTTGATTATCAATCTATCTTATATGTTATTTATGATCTTGCATGCTTTCCGTTACTAGTAGATGCTTTGGCCAAGTAGATGCTTGTAACTCGAAGAGTGAGTATTTATGCTTGATAGTGGGTTCATGCCTCCGGTAATCTGGGAGAGTGACAATAACTTCTAAGATTGTGGATGTGCTGTTGCCACTAGGGATAAAATAACCGATGCTTAGCTTAAGGGTACGTCGTTAGGTCTAATGCATTTGTTTACTTTACGCACATTACTTAATGCAATTATCCGTTACTTGCAACTTAATACCAATGGGGAACTTGGTATGACAACCTGGCGGTGGATTATTAGTCATAGACGCTGTTGGATAACGGTCTATGTATTTTGTCGTAATGCCCACATGAATATCATAGTAATCATCATGTCATATATATGCATTGTTATGCGCTCAATATTTTGTCAATTGCCCAGCTGTAATTTGTTCACCCAGCATGTTAGTTATCTGTTATGGAGAGACACCACTAGTGAACTGTGGACCCCGGTCCATTCTTTTACACTGATAATACAACCAACTGCAAACACTGTTCCTTTTTCACTCTCTGCAATTTACTACTGTTTTCCACACCATACGTTTAATCCTTTGTTTTCAGCAATCCGGTGAGATTGACAACCTCACTGTTTCGTTGGGGCAAAATAGTTTGATTGTCTTGTGTGCAGGCTTCACGTCAACAGTCAGAACTCCCTGCAACAGCTCTTTTTTTGGTACCGTTGACAACCTTCCGAAGTGATTTCTTGCTCCTACTGGTTTGATTAAACCTTGGTTTCATACTGAGGAAAACTGCTGCTACACTGCTTCATACCTTCCTCTTGGGGTCTCCCAGCGAACGTGTGATCCACGCAATCACGCCGCACCGTCGGAGTTGGAGAAGCTCACCGTAGAGCACAGATGGCAAGAAGATAACAAGATGGCCAAGGGAGATCAGTGGCATAATCAGCCCACCGGAACTGAAACCTCGACTAGAAGGGCACCGCACACGACCACGAACCACCAACACCCTGTTAACCAACAGACATCAGGCTCCTAAGACGGCGCCTTCAAGAAGGTAGCGACACCAATGCATAGCCGCCGTCCGGTCCATCGAGTGAACCAAGGATTTTTATCCAGGGCCTGAGGACTAAGTGGCATGGACCCTCGACGACGCCCCCAAGGAGGAGTGTGGCACCGGAAAGCGTCACCGTCGCGGGCCCAACAATAGTCGGGCAAGGTTTTCACCTGGGAACCACCATTATTGTCCAATGAAGTCGCATCGGCAACACGAGTGGAACTGGAGCAGCCGAGACACCAAAGAATGGAATAGAGCATGAGAGCTCTCGACCAGGACCGACACACGACAGAGTCCTCTCCGTCCACACGATCGAGGAACTGTCCAGCATCTAGCGTAGCGGCGCTCGCCGCCAAGCCACCGCCACACCCACCGTTCAGGGCCGCCGCCCCGGCTTCCGAGATTTGCCAACATCACCCGCCTGCACGCAGCCGGCCACCCCAGCTACCGCAACAGGCAACTCCTCCTAGTGCCCCTACACTCCTCAACTGCTCGACGAGGCCGATAAATCCGCAAGACCATGACAGATCCGAAGCCACCCAGGTTAAAAATCAAAGCTTGCGCATCGTGGGGAAGAACTGCGGCCAGTAGACAAGAAGCAGACCACCACCAGCGTCGGCCAGCCTCGAATCATGCACCCCTGCACCCGAGCAGGGGGCGCGGCAGGGGAGCCGGGTTCGTCAGATCTGGCCCTCCAGATCTGGTCGAAGCATCCAACGCCACCGCGGGCCGCGCTGTGGAAGAGCGCTGTCCACGGGATCTGTCTCGCAGCAGCAACCACGGAATCCATGGGGGCCAGCAGCTCCACGCCATGGCGACCGGCAGAACTTCGGCCATCGACGCGCAGGTGAGGAAAAACCGGGGGAAACAGAGGAGGACGAGGCGGGAAGGCCCGCCGCCGCCGCGGGCTGGCCGGCGGCCGCCGGCGACGGCGACGAGAGCAGAGACGGGGCGGCGGTGGAGCTAGAACGCGGCGGTGGGGGTGCGCCTCGTGAGTCGCAGGAGCGGCTCACGAGACGAAGGGGGAGCGTCACAGGCATGCCAACACCAAATATTTCATCATCTCTAGGGTCGTGAAGAGAAGTGTTTTGATTCAGAGGATTGTGGGTATTCAGAATATGAGGGATTTCAACCTTTGCTTGTTGGCTTCCTGTATTAGAAGATATTAGCTAGACAAACATAAAATTTGGCGAAAGATAGTCGATTATAAATATAATCTATCACCAAATATTTTCAATGCAAAACCAATCCACTGCTCTTCCTTTTGGAAAGGGATTATGTGGGCGGCCTCCACAGCTAAGATGGGATATAGATGGCATGTTGGTGATGGGAAGAAAATTCTTTTTTGGGAAGATGTTTGGATAGGTCATTGTTCTCTTGTGACCATGTTTTGGGAGTTGTATACCATTGTTAATGAACATGGTTGCACGGTAGCATATGCCTGGGATGGGACTAATCTGAAATTCACCTTTAGGAGAACTGTTTCTCCAAGAGTGTGCATGATTTGGTTGGAACTAGTTGCGTTGATTGAGGGTATTCAACTCACTGATGAGGAGGATACCTATATCTGGATGTTTCATCCTTCGGGACAATACTCTGTGAAATCTTTCTATGGTATAGTTAATAATCGTGGGGTGGTTCCTATTCATACTCCAGCTGTCTGGAAGTTGCACATAGCCCCCCAGGATTCATGTGTTCTTATGGATGTTAGCTAATGATAGGATTCTCACTAGAGTTAACTTGAGTAAGCGGCGCCAGGTAGATGACAAAACTTGCTTGTTCTGCTCTGAAATTGAAACTTCGCACCACCTCTTTTGTGAGTGTGTGGTTGCTCGAAGCATTTGGGAAGTTATGTTGGATATTCTTGGTGTTGAAATTGGAAGTGATTTTCTATCTATTGCTAGATGGTGGATAAGTGAAGACAAGAATTATGTTATTAACATCTTCACTTCTGCCACTGTGTGGGGTCGCTGGACAATACATAATGGTTTATGTTTTCAGGGGCAAAGTTGGCCAGGTGTCAAGGAGGTCTTGCGAAGAATTGGGGTACTGATCAGAAGCTGGAAGATCCTCCGCCTCGACAAACATTCCAGTTTGTTGGATTTGAATCTGGAAAAACTGGATCACAAGAGAGGGGAATTACTCAGAATAGCGTGGACGTTGGAATGATTCTGCTGAAGATGGTGCCTGGGACGTTGGAATCATTTTACAACTTTTTTCAAAATCTGAACCATTTAAAAATAAACATTTTTCAAAGCTAAACCATTTTCACATATATTTTTTTAAAAAAATTGCGACGATTTTCGGAAATAAAATTTCAAAATCTATACATTGTAAAAAAAATGATTTTTCAATTGAACATTTTATATTTGTTTTTTGAAAACTGAACATTTAAAAATAAAGGAAAAAGAAAAATAAAGGAATAGAAATAACAGGTAAATGACGAAAAAATAGAAACGAAAATTTTATTTATTTACTTCCCAACAAACGAAAAGAAAAAGGAAACAGAAAGACGTAACGGAAAAGGAAGAAAAACGAACATATCTCGCATGCGTGCATGGAGCTTGCTGTGATTCAGCTCAGAGCCAACAAAACAAATGACGGATTTCTACACCACGAGGCACAGTAAACTGTAAACATCTGTATGTCCGTCTTACTTTTGAGTTGAGGGCCATAGGTAAAACAAACTTAGGGCTCTTTGATTCGGATGAAACATGGAGGAAACTTACAGGTTAGGAAATTTTCCATAGTTGGTATTATTCACTCGTTTGATTCACCGGAATGGTGCAATGGCAAAGTAGAGGAAATTTCCTTCGTATCTCACTTTTAAGGCAGAACATAAGGAAAAGAAAAATTCACGCAGATCTCATTCTATGAACCATGTACACAAGGAACAAGGAAAGTTTTACACTATTCACCCTTTCCTGTTCCTATCCCTTTCCAATTCTTTTAGTTTTCTCTTCCTTAAAATCAAAGAGGCCCTTATATCAGCAGTCGTTTAGCCCATAATACTACACTGTGCCATAAGACAGTTCAGGCCCAATGTACCGCAGATGGTGCTAAGCCATCACTCTGGGCCGTGAAGACAAGTGTATCCATCCAAAGGATTGTTGCGGTTTCTCTCGGGCCTATCCTATGAGTTAGGGGATTGATTGGTAACCCGCATGCCGCGCAAACCAGGCTTACTGGATGCAAACAACAGTTACAATGGAGTCAGGCTCAGGCACCGGAGATAGCACGAGCTCGAAGTTGACGCGGAAGAAATTCTATCACCACCCACCTAATCCGGCCTCCTATTTACAACCAACAGGCTCACGACTCAATTCCAAAACTATCATTTCCCTCTTCGAGCTCCATGGCGATGGCGAAAGGTTTTTCACCAACTCCACTGACGAGCACTGTGACGTTACTCGTCGGTAGTACGCATGCTCGTTGCTCTTTCCCCAGTTGTGTTCTTATCCTCTGATCTCGTAGGTTATAGTCGTGACATGTGTTAGATCTGTGATAGATTTGGATGGATTTGTTGATCTTCTGTCAGGATGCTCATTCGTACTTCTCAATGTTTTAAAGTAGCTTGTCTAAATTATGTGTGATTTTGGACGTGGTTAGATGATATGTTGCCAGGATGTGGTTGATTGTGATTCATGCTTAACATTCTTCCTTAGTACCTTGCGGATATTCTGCTGTGAAGAACATGGTCCATTGTTTGTTCCTGATTACGGTTTTAACCTATTGTAGGACATCGAAGTGCCTATCTCCCCTGATGTGTATGCTCCCTCAGTGTTGCCTGACATGGTGCCTAAGAGTCATCAAAGCAAGCAAAAGCTCCTTCGGTAGCAGGTACGAATCGATATCCTCGGAAAACTTAGTTTTGAATGAACCCGTACTTGAAAGTAGTAGACCTAAGAATGGTACGTACACCGGACGGACAGGCCCTATAACCTTTATTGAACGACTAAACCCAGCAGTAGATCGAATGTGTAGGATAGGAGGGAGGTGGTGACACACAACGACCTATCCTGAAAGACCACTCTTTCATCTAAGGATGCCTAACCGCCACACCAAATAAGAGCACATCGACTAGGGCCCAACTATTTTTTTTACTATTAGCAGGGATTGGGGGCAGCATTCTCAGATTACTTGACTTGCTGCTAGCTTAGAGGAGAGAAAAGAAAGCTTGCTTTCATTTGCCAATAGTAAGAAATGGTAAGGTTGCGGGTTTCGTTGAGATCAGCATTCCTAAATTGAGTAAAGTACGTCCTTGTCTGACATAGTGCCTGAAAATCTCTTGCCTGACATGGTACCCAAGAATCACACTTGCCTGACATGATGTATGAGAAGAGAGTGAGTGAGACAGAGATATGAGTTGGAGACACCCCCCGTGAGACAGAGATATGAGTTGGAGCCCCCCCGCCGGCGCATGAGGAGCGCACCCCCCAACCATAGCCACCGCCGTCCCCTTTGCTTTGGTCGGCAAGCAAAGTGCCCCCTTGTGGGCCTTGATTCATATCTGCTATCAAGGCCATTGAGGACATATGACGTGAATTCTTTGTTCTGACGAGGCTGCCCTATGGAGGAGAGAGTGTCCGCCATGGCCTTCACTTTCACTAGTAGAAAACGGGGCAACAGTCCCGGTTCCAGAGGGCCTTTAGTCCCGGTTGTGCAACCGGAACTGCTAAATCGGGACTAAAGACCCCCACCCTTTAGTCCCGGTTGCCCACGAACCAGGATTAAAGGCCCCCCATGTGGGCGAAGCTGTGCGCGGGCAGGTGGAGAACCTTTAGTCCCGGTTGGTAACTTTAGTCCCGGTTCGGGTTGGTGTTACCAACCCGGACTAAAGGTACCGGGAATTTTTTTAATTTTATTTTCAATTATTCTCAATTCTATTCTTAATTAATTTCAATTCTATTTTTAAATCTATTCCTGATTCTCACTTAGCCACACACTTAAACTAGTTTTACACTTAATCTCAGGTCAAATTACTTACTCTGGTCAAACTTCCCATTCGATCACCCATCCTGAAATTGCTCTAGCCCGAGCACGCTTAACTTTTGAGTTTCTTTCAAATTAGCTTCCAAATGAGAAGTTAGAACTTACTGATAATAGTATCCTATCAATCATATTAACCCCTGAATCATAATGTAACACGTTTTATTGTTTAAATTTTCTAACTTTGTTTGAATAAATACAATGATTATGTAATAGTATATTTTGAATAAATAACAATAAAATGAATTTTACTTTATTTTTTCCTTTTTACATTTAATATGGAAGAATTCATATCTTTAAATCCGTAAATCAAAATTTGACAAGTCGATTAGAAAATTGAGATACATTCAAATATGCTATCCATGTCTTCTTTTGCATCATAGAAACATCGATAGTTAGAAAATTTGACCTCTTTCGATGAATAGTCATGTTGGCCATTTTGATCTTTTTTTGAAAAAATCAAATAAAGTGAAAAAACCCTAAAAAAAGGTATCCTTTAGCATGGTTGTGTTATGTTAGGACATAGGAAAATCCAAAACCAAGATCCACCCAATGCTTGCAAAGATTCGCTCTATTTTGCCCGAAGTGGGAATTTTCAGCTATAAGTCCACCAACTTAGAGAAAAAGTGAAGCCGGTAAATCCGGTCACACACTGGAGTATATCACAAGAATATCGATAGTTTTAGAAAATTTGACCTCTTCTATAAGAGTCATAGTAGCCATTTTAACCGCTTTTTGAAAACAATCAAATAAAGTAAACAAAACCTCTAAAAAAGATATGGTGCAAAATGGCACCCATATAATTTCAAAAAGAGTAATCCACATTTTATGAATAATCCTCAAGTATTAGGAATTTTCTTGATTTCTTGCTAATTTCGCCTAGTTAAACGAGTTTATGCTGATTTTTCGAAAGTAATTTCTTCTATTTAAAAGTTCTTGTGATGCAAAATATGATATAATTGTTAAATTTGGGTTCATCTTTTTTTCTAATCGATTTGGACATTTTATTTGTTAAATTTTGATTTACGGATTTGAAGATATGAATTATTCCATGTTAAATGAAAAATAGAAAAAAAAATAAAGGTATGCCGACGGCTTTAGTCCGGGTTGGTGTCTCCAACCCCAACTAAGGTCCATCTTTAGTCCCGGTTGGTGATCTGGGGCACCCCACTGCGGCCGCCTGCCGCAACCCTTTAGTCCCGGTTGGTAATACCAACCGGGACTAAAGGCCCAGCACGAACCGGGACTGCTTCCGGCCGGCCTTCTCGCCTCTGAAACCGGGACTAATGCCTCCATTAGTCCCGGTTCCTGTCCAACCGGGACAAATAGGCCGATCCGAAACCCATGTTTCTACTAGTGTTTGTTAGGCCGCCGCCGAGAGGTCACACTTCTTGACTATGGCAAGCTGCCAGACCACACAGTAGATTGAGAGGCGAAACTAGTCTTGAGGGCATACCACGCGTCCCTGGAAGTTCCGGAGAAGAGAATTAGACCGGCTACCCCTCGGTGAGCGAGAGAAGGAATCACCAAGAGGAACGGTTGTTCCTGTGGAACCCACACGCAGTGTGCAGGGTTGAGCACCTAACTATGGGTGCCACTGGCTGCCATCATCAACGAAGGACAAGGAGCATGGCACCGACGTAACACTTGCGGAGAAGAGGCAGCAGGTGCACACAACGGAAAAATAGTTGTACGAGGACAACTTGATTGTGAGAAGAAGGGCGAAGTGGAAGGGGGCGGACGGTGTCGGACGATGGCAGGGGAGGGCCGAGGGCGCGATGACTGATGCAAGATCGGACGCGACGACAGCGACCAAGAGCGGCGAGGGCAACTGGGAGCACGCCGGTGGCGGTGGAAGTCATGGAGATTGGATTGCGGGTTAGGCCGATACCATGTAAACCGGAAAGCATTGGGGAACGGCTCAAAAATCCATCGTGGGTGGCCTTTGGCCTATATTTAAAGTGTATACAAATACAGGATCTAACGCAATATCGTTAGGTATAAGAGTGCTACAGGTCTAATACAGTAGAAAGTCTGGCTTCATTCAGAATACCCTTTTTCTTAGAGAGCACTCAGAATACCCTTTATGTTTATGTTCGCAACGACAAAGGCCATGGCCGTGACAGCTAGCATCAGGATCAACACTATGCAGCAGGTACATAACTTGATGCAGCAAGGGTCAAGGGCAGGAAGATCGACGTATTGTTGGTCGATGTCCATTGGTTCCGCGGTGCTTTCCGGTTCGTGATCTGCACCCTCGCCGAGGCCCATCTCCAGGTCCAATGTCGCAGCAGCTTGGACTTCCATGGTCCTGTTCACGTCAGCTAGGACTGTTGGTGAGTCGGGGTGGATCCTCAGAGCCTTCTTCTCCGCGACTCTGCTCCATGCCGTCGGCCATAATCGACGTTGATTGGTTCATTATCTTTACTTCTCAACCTTTTGCTCGATAATCGAGTACAACAGATCAATCGCAAGAAAAACTTGTCCGACATAGATATAAGGCTTTCCATCCGAGGTTCCGACTCGGTTACTGGTTCTAATTTTCTTTTTGTGAAGGAATCAGGTTACCCGTCCCGTACTCTAAACTGCACAACGTCTTCGGTGCTAACCTCGGGAGACAGATTCCGAAACAGTTTTGAGAAGAGGTCGGATGTGTTTTAAGTTTTTCAATAGGACCAGATTTGTCAAAAGTACATAAAATCCGGGAGGCTGCGTGAAAGAAAAGAAGTCTTAGACCCAAGCAATAGGATGTGAGCGGAAGGGGGAACATGTCATCCCGAGAAGAAAAAGTGAATTTCACGAAGGTCAACAGCGCGCCGGCCCACAGGACGCACTTTCGGGTGGACGTTCAGAATTGTCTTATCCTCTTTTCTACAGTTTTCTTTAGAGAATTGTTTTCCCTTCTTTTCTACTGTTTTCTTTCAATAAACATGGTCAATATTTACGTTGTTCATTTTGACCAAAATTTATATGACAAATGGGGCGAATAATCAAAAGATAAAAGAGAGTGACATTTTGTAGCCTCAGCTAAATATACCTCGTTTTTTTTTCAAAAAAATAAAATTTGCATATTTAAGTTTCAAAATTTTATGGCAAAAATCCCAGTTGTAGATAGTGATACGCTCTATAAGTGTGCTAATTTTCAATTCGAAATACGTTATATTTTAGGCTGGGAAAAAAATGACAAATAGGTGGATTTAGGTGGTGAAGAGTACACAGTTAAAAAAACTTGAAAGTTTGCTAGATTTGTCTTTGTTTGAGTAGCCTATAATAATACAAAATTTTGGTTCAAAATTTGTATACTCGTAGACCTCGACATATCTACATTTAGGATTGTTTTGAATATGTTGATACTCAAAATTCTGATCTTGAATTTTGAAAATATCAAAATAATGAGCTATGTGTAGTTCGGGCTTCATCAGCACTTTCTGATAGATAAAACCTCTACAATAGTTTTTAGTGTCCTTCTAAAACCTTTTTTTAGAGATTTTAGAGCCGTGTGTATTTCAAAATACCTAAGGCTCCGCTTGGGACCGGGTTCATTTATACCCCGTAGGAAAACGATGGAACCCTCGTGTAAATTACGGACCAAATCAGGTCCGTGTTTTTCTCCGGCCCGTATACGGAGCTGAAACTGGTCTTCCAAGCGGGGCCTAAAATACTCACAGGGTGCTTGGGAAGGGGATTGATTTTTTCGCCCGGTATTTCTCCACCCCTCCGTAGCTGTGAAATATACAGACCTGAAATATGTTCGTATTTCTTTCCGATGGTTTCTGGTCGGAAAACAGCAATCCAAGCGAGCCCTCAGTCTATAATTTTTTGAGGAACTGGCAGCCGTTTAACTTTCAATTAGATAGAAAAAGAGTGTTTATGTACAAAGAGAAGTCAAGTCTCGCAACCGAGACAAGACCGAGAACCAACACACTAAAAAACTAGCCGTCTCCAGGGTCTTGCGTATGCGCATACGCTCTCTGCGCCATCTCCTCCCTCACCAAGGCCGCCACGGCAACCGCCTGAATTGCGACATTCGTGAACACCCGTCTATTTCGCTCCTTCCACACGCCCCACATGGAGTAGATGATCGCCCCACTTGCCTCCCTCCGCTTCTCCTTTGGAATGCCGGCTATAGTCGTGTCCCACCATGTGTTGAGGCTGCTGCCATTTGGCGGTGGAGGTGCCCCAATCTGGCCATGCCATGCGAAGACGCGCTCGCGAACCGCGGTTGAGAAGTTACAATCAAGTGTGAGGTGTTGAACCGTCTCTGGATGGATTCTGCACAAACTGCATATTGGGTCATGCGGCCATCCGCGTATGGCCAGATTATCGGCCGTCAGAATCTTGCCATGGAGCGCCAACCATGCAAAGAACCGGCACTTGGCCTCCGCGTGCCCTCGCCAGAATTTGGCCGCGCGGAAAGGGGCAGCACAGCCAGCAAACTGGCAGCGATAGGCTGTGGCGGCCGTGTACATCCCCGACTCTGTCCAGCGACATCTGATCGAGTCTGGCACAGGGAGGAGCTGCACAGTCTGCATGAGTGCCCACAACCTCGTGAACTGCTCCAATTGCCTTGCTGTGGAAATCTTCGCTAGTGAGAGTATCCAGTTTTGGTTTTCCATCTCCTTTTGCACTGTTTGCCTTTTTTTTGAAGCTATGGCGAAGAGCTCCGGAAACTGATGTCACAGCGGCCCTCCCTGTATCCATGCATCCTGCCAAAACCGACATTTCACCCCATCCCCAAGAGTGATCTCCGTGGAGGCGCGAAAAAGGCTCATGTCGGTTTCATCGCACGGCAGTTGCATCCCTCCCCAAGGTCTTGTTTCGTCAGTCCATTCAAGCCACAACCAGCGTAACCTCATGGCCCTGCCAAATCTGTCTAAGTCCAGCACGCCCAAACCTCCAAGCTCCTTGGGCCTACATACTGTTTTCCAATTAACCAGTGGTTGCGGTCGCGCTCCCGGAACAGCCCCTGCTTTCATCCATAGAAAGTTTCTCATTATTTTCTCAATTCTCTTGATCACCCACTTAGGGAGCTTGAAGACTGCCAGGTGGTAGAGGACCATGGATGTGAGCACCGATCTGCAAAGCACCACCCGTCCCGCCCTCGTGAAGTGCTTGCCCCACCATCCAGCAAGTCGAGCTCCAATCTTGTCAATCAGCGGCTGGAAGTGAACAATCTTCAGCCTGGAGTGGTGCAAAGGGAGCCCCAAGTAGGTACATGGGAACACCCCACGTCTAGCCGGGAAAATCGCAAGCGCCGCTGCCACCTGCTCCTCGGTGCACCCAATGGGGAAGGCTTCAGATTTAGCGAGGTTAGTGTTTAGCCCTGATGCCTCACCAAAGGCCCGCAGAATGGCACACACCACAGACATATCGGCTGCATCTGGTCCAACGAAGATTCCGGCGTCATCTGCGTATAGAGAGACCGCAAAACGCACCGGCGCAGCCCTAAAGGGGAGTAGTAGGCCTCGCTCAGCTGCAACACTGAAGAGGTGGTGCAGGGGGTCAATTGCCAGGATGAACAACATCGGTGAAAGTGGATCCCCTTGCCGCAGGCCCCTCCTATGTGCAATGCGTGGTCCTGGCTTGCCATTCAGCAACACCCGAGCCGTGGCCGTGGATAGGAGGAGGCAAATCCATCTCCGCCATCGAGGGCCAAATCCCAGGGTCTCGAGAAGCTCTAGGAGGAAGGCCCAACTCACTGAGTCAAAAGCCTTCGTGATGTCAAGCTTCAGGAAAAAACCCGGTGTCTTCTCGCGGTGCATTGCTTTTATCATCCCCTGAACATGGAGGAAATTGTCATGGATGCATCTCTTCTTGATGAATGCTGATTGGCATGGCAATACCAGGGCTGGGAGTAGTGGTGCTAGGCGTAGAGACAGGATCTTGGAGAAAATCTTGGAAAAAAATTCGACACACTGTGTATCAAGCTAAATGGCCGAAAATCGGCAATGCTCCTCGTGTCCGTCTTTTTCGGTAGTAGCACAATGCTCACAGAATTCAGCAGTCTCGTGGTCGTCCCTCCGTGTTCAGCCATATGCACCATTGCCTCTAGCAAATCATCATCAATAATCGCCCAGCATGCCCTGAAAAAATGGCCGATGAACCCGTCCGGGCCCGGCGCCTTCTCCACCGGTAGAGAAAAAACAGCAGCCCGCAGCTCCTCCATGCCAAAAGGGGCCTCCAGGTGCCCCAAGTCATGAGCCTCATATCCGAGTTCAGCCCAATTGAGACGAGTGGTGCGCTGCTGCACCGATCCTAAGAACTGCTTGAAGTGGTCGGTAATTGCAGCCTCCTTCTCATCATGCGTGATCACGAAACCCCCGCGGTGTGTAGGTTTTGAATGAAGTTCTTCCTCCTTCTTCCATTGGCTCTGAGGTGGAAAAGGCGTGTGTTCGCGTTGCCCAGCTTGATTGCAGTCAGCCTCGCCCTCTGTCGCATCCGAATCTTGTTGATGGATGCAATGCCCAGAATTTTGGACCTAAGGCTAATCCTAAGGCGTCTCTCAGCAGCCGAGAGCTCCCTGGCCTCCTGCGCCAGATCCAGCCTATGTATCACCTCACGAGCAATGGCTAGCTGCAGCTTTAGGTCTCCAAATTTAGCCTTGTGTCATCTCTTCAAAGCCTTGGCTGTGCGCTCCATCTTGATGCGTAGCCTGCGTACCGGATCAGCTGAGGGCACGTCCCTCTCCCATGCCTCGAGCACCACCTCCTGGAAACCCTCCATCTTCAGCCAGAAGGTCTCAAACCTGAAAGCGCGGCATCGCGGGAAGTCAGCCGCACCTAGCAATAGCAGAGGCGCGTTGTCAGACAGCGAAGAAGGCAATGATTGAAGGATCGCCGATGGAAAATTTGAGTCCCATCCCTCAGAACAAAAAAAAAATCTATCAATCCGTGTCATGGTCGGGGTCGCCTGTTCATTTGACCAAGTGAATCTCCTTCCGGAGAGGTTTAGCTCACGAAGCCGCATTGCGTCGAGAGCAGCCTTGAACCTCCGCATCAGTCTCCTGTTCAGGTTGTTATTGTTTTTATCTTCCGCCTTGTAGATCATGTTGAAGTCCCCGAAAACCAACCATCTCGCCGGACTTGCCGCGGCAAGCGCGCGAAGCTCGGCGATGAACTCCACCTTCCGAGCCTCTCCCTGGGGTCCGTAGACACCTGTAGCGGTCCAAGTGGAGCCGTCTGCCTTGTCGGTGATGAGTGCTGAGATTGTGTTTGGGGTAGTCAATGGCATGGACAGTGCAAAGAATCTGTTCGAAGCTGCCAGGAGAATTCCACCTCTGGTGTCGTCCGCCGGCAAGAAGGCAAAATCATCCGCGAACTCCATGCCCAAAGTCCGGATCACCACCTGCCGATCGATTACCTGCAGTTTCGTCTCTTGCAAACAGACCAAGGAGGCCTTTGAGTCGCGAACCAGATCATGAACAGCATCCTGCCTCGCAGTGCAGTTCAAATAAGATTTTTTCTCCGGCCTGTTCCATCAGCTGAAGCTCCCATGGGCCATTGATGGGGGAGGGCTCGAATCGAAGGATGCCTGGGAGAGTTGATCAACGACACCAGCTGGGTAGAACGCATCCTCAGCGATGGCGATGACGACGGTGCCAACAACCACGCATGGAAACCATGGACAATCCCTATTAAGTTGCATATTTAAGGAATATTCCACACATAATGCATGAAAAGGTCTGGTTGGATTCAAGAATGAATGCCATCAAAAGCAAATGAAATGGTCTTTGAGGCATCGAAATATTGGGTTCAATAGTAAATCAAATATACTCAAGATATAGTTCATGAGAAGATAAAGAAATTATCAAGATGAAGTTCAACGGAGGAACTCAAAGGTGGTTATTGCTAGGCTCATGCCTTGGACCAAGGTTCATCTACTGAACCAAGTAATTTGATCAAGACGAGATTGCCATGATGACAGGTAGCACAAGGCGAGATTGCCACATTAACCATTAACCAAGCCCACGGGTTTACGACAACCGCCATTGTCACATGGGCATCGGCACCGGAGGCTGATGCACGTAGGGGGCGGCGGGTCCTCCCGTGGCTCCTTCTATTGCAAGGCATCATTCCAAAATAACTCGTCGACCTTGAACATGGAAGCACCGTGGAGTGGGCGCACAAACAGACCGACCACATGCTAGGCGATATTGAAGAAGCCACCTTGCTATACAATTTTGACCACGAAGAAAGAAGTAAAGAAGAATATCATTTGTTCGGTGTACACTCTAAAAGATCCTATAAATATGCTTACTAATCATGCACTAGAAAACGCTATTGATATATTTATTAGATTACATTCTTTGAAATATTTGCCTTAAATACATATAAATAGATTATGAATTGAAAACAAATACTTCTATAATATTATTTTATTATAAGATACGTTTAACATATTTATTGATATTCTGTAGGAAAAAATACGCTAACTAATATTTAGTAAAATTGCAAGTTATGTGGTTAAACTGTACCAAAAACAGTATATTAATTTGTAATATTGTAACAAACTAAAAATAAGATCTAAATAAGTATACGTGTTTAGTAAAAATTGTTTTTATTTTTGTTCACTCACAATTTAACCTAGTCACATTGTGAGTGGATTTAAAATCAATTTTAAATCCACTCACTATTATTTAACAATGGCAACTTTCTAAATCCACTCACTATTTCTATAGGATTAATTATACTACTAGGTTATTATTTAATTTTAAATTAATAAGGCATGTGAGGCCGTGATTCAGTTTTATTATTGTTAAGAATCAGTTATGTACTGAAATTAGATATGCTATGAATTTAACATTGTTGGCTAGAAAGCTTGCCGCTGTTGCACTACCGATGAACGAGATATCCTAGAAAGCTATTGAAAGTCTTGTGTTCTGGTGCAATTGCATTAAGGTATTTAATAATTACCTTTGACCCAGATTCAGGTTTCATTCATGTAAAGATATTTCTTGTAAATGTTTGGGTGTCTTTCAGTCTGCTCATTTTTCCCTGACAAACTTTAACCTTAGCTATCACAGATTAAAACTGTAAGCAGTTTATGTATATTATATGAAAGAAAAAACACAAGCTCTGGGATACGTATAATTGTCATGGACCAAATTTTTTTCCTTTTCGTTTATTGTTTCTTTTTTCCTATGTGTGATGAGCCAAACGTTGTGTTTTATTTGACCTTGTAAGCAAAGTTCATACCATAATCTGGATTATAGACAATGTGACCTTCAGCCTGTCATAAGTCAATGGTTATCTAGACAGCTTTTATACAACATGTATTGTAGAAATGTATAAACATAGAGAGTGGTTTTAGATACGTGAGGATATGGTTTCTCTCTGAAATTTCTTTGTAGATATCAAATCACCTTTTGGCCTCTGAGTGGACAGGATAGCTCTTGTACCGACATGTGTGCGTACAATTGTATTTCCGTTTTTGAGTTACACAAATGAGAAATGTGTGGATCTAAACGCACACACTTAAATTATCCAAAATATATCCGATTTTTTCATTTTTTGGGTAGCTTAGAATATAATTTTTTTAAATTGAGATTTTACACATTTGTGGAATACATCATTGACAACATGCAAGATTTTTTCATAACTTATAATTTGACTTTTCTAAATAGTGGGACACCGAAACTCGAGAGAAAAAAGACTTTCCAGGACTATTGCTATCTAATTTAATGGCATTATTGGTAAGTGCATCTAGAAGATCCCTTTTATCGTCATACCGTAAAAGCACAATAAGAAAAAAACTAAAACACTTTAAAGTTACCGCGCGGGTGCGCAGAATAGATAACACAAATTGCTACCGTAAAAATGATTATTCCATCCATCGGTGCCTTTTTTTTTTTCTTTCTCATGGTCATGTTCTCCCCAAATAACCCGCCCAGCTGCTGCCGTTGCCTCCCCACCTTGCTACTGCAGAGCGTCGCCACGCTGCCATCACCCCTAGCTTTTCGGCGGAGGAGTTCAACCTGGTGGGTGGTGGCGCGCCTGATCGGCGAGCGAACAGCTGGCCCCGTCCCGTCTGCCTTCGCTCTGTGGCACGACCGTCCTACCACCAGATCAAAATTAGCTAGAATTTCTCCGTGTTTTTTCCAGAAATTGGTTGGAGTTGTAGCGGTAGTGGTGAGGGACTCTCTATGCACGACAACGGCGATGGGATGGCTGGAATCGACCTTGGGTGGTGGCGGCGGTGGCAAGGACAGGAGGCTCTGGAGTCGAAAGTTTCTACCCGCCGACCTTTTTCTGGGTTAAGGGAAACCATAAATTTTAGATAAAAGGGATATATGAGGCTCATTTAAGAAATTAAGGGTCGGTCCAGTTTACGGTATCTGAATGGACATTTTATTCGTCCAAAATGTAAAAACGATTACTTTAAGATTTTAGCACCTTTTAAGGGATCTGCTACAGATGCTGTAAGGGATCCAGAATGGTACTGTAGTTCATGTCTGCAATTTGTATATAATGTCCATGCAAAGTTGCAAATAACTCTGTTATCACATGGAGTGGCATGAATTTCTAGTGCAATTACCGACTAGTTATCCCCTCTGATTTTTTCTCTTGCTACCTGCAGGACTTGATTATACTTCAGCACAACACGAACAGACAATAAACTGGAAAGCAAAATCGACATATTAAAAAAAAGGCCCGGCAAGGCGCGCTTGCTGTTCTAGTAATCTTTATTTGGTCACTTCCTGATATAACGAAACCGAAATGCAAGCCGTGCCTGTTGGGCAGAGCAGGGTGTTCACTAGAACTAAAAAGAGAAGCTTTTTTGTGCTACGATCACCGGTGGCCGTCTTACTTTGGTAGCCTGCTCGAAAGCATAAGCCACCTCGATGAGCCTTGGCTCGTACCCCTGCAGTCTGCCGAAGCAAATGCCGAAGGGGACCCCCGCCTCGTCGTACCCCGCCGGCACGACGATGCCGGGGTGGCCACCGATGGCGAGAAGGCTAGAAGAGGTAGTGTCGGGCTTCAAGATCGCGTCCAGTTGGCGGTCCTTCATCAGCTTCTCTAGCCCGTTAACCGACAGCTCCTCTAGCCGTTGGATCGCAGCTCTCTCCGCGGATCCAATGCCGTCCGTTTTTTCAGCCGCAATAAGGTTGTCCTGCCCGTAATCCTCTAGCCTCTCCTGCACCAAGAAATTTTGTAAAAGAGTAAGTAAATTATAATAGTAAGTGTCACTGATTGAAGCTACAAGAAGAGGAAGTGAAGAGATGAAAGATGGTTTCAGTTGCTTTTGTGCGGCGCTTACCTCTACGGGATGAGCATTGTTGAAAGCTATGATGTCTGCAAGGGAACGACCGGGGAGGACCACAGGTCTGCCAAGTAGGCGTTCAGGTTAAGCTTGAACTCTGCTCGTATCGCAATCCCCTCGTTGGAAGTAATATTAGCCAACAGAGCGGTCAAATTGGTGGCGACGTCAAGGTTCTCGATAACCTCGGCTCCCTGTTCCCTTTAGTGAGATCAAGAATCAGTTCATGTTCATATATATATAATAATCATAATCGTCACTGAATTTTAACTTGTGACCTTATTGTGCTGAGGTGCTGGTTGAAACCTTCAGTTCCGGCTCGTCGTATCCTTCGAAGAAGCCATTGAGGACGCCGATTCTCTTGCCGCTCAGCCCATCCTTCAGGAACTGCATGTATCCCCCAGCAGGGATGTACTTGGATGCTGCTCTGGTGGCCGCGGCGTCGAACACGTCGTAGCCGGCAATGACGTCCAGCACCCGGACCGCGTCTGACACCGTCCGGCACATCGGTCTGCATTTTGTGTCGACGCAGATTGGAGCCTCAACCCAGCAAGTATTAACAAAGAAGAGATATAGAGAAGAATTACCCGACGGTGTCCTGCCTAGGGCTGATGGGAATGACGCCGGACCGGCTGGTGAGCCCAACAGTGGGCTTGATCCCGACCACGGAGTTAAACGACGACGGGCAGAGTATGGAGCCGTCGGTCTCGGTGCCCAGTGTCACCGCAGCCATGTTCGCCGCCGCCGCGACGCCCGGACCGGCGCTGACCCGCACGGGGTGGACGATAGGGCGTACGGGTTCTGCAAGATCAAGCTCAACATCCACATCTCAAATTAATGGATCTCGCGCGCGCGGACGTTTTTTTTTTTCGAATTTCAGTTTTCAAAAGAATCGGCCATCTGCGAAGTAATCGATTTTCGGTTGAAGTCAAGTGAGTGCGATTTGATTACCAGGGTCAGGCCGCCGCGGGCGCTCCAGCCGTCGTCGACGGTGCGGATGTTGCACCACTCGGTGGGGTTGGCCTTGCCGAGCAGGACGACGCCGTTCCGCCGGAGCTTGGAAACCACGCCGGCCTCCCGCCTCACCACGGAGCCGAGGAGAGCAAAGGAGCCGACCGTCGTGTTGAGCGCGCCGCGTGTCGCGATGTTGTCCTTGAGAAGAACGGGGATACCGTCCAGCGCACCGACTAGGCGGCCGCCGGAGGTCTTGCGCCGAGCATCGGCGGCTCGCACCTGACTGAGAGCGTCCGGGTTGACCTCGATGACGGCGTGCAGCAGCGAGTTGAGGCGGCTGATCTGGTCCAGGTAGAACTGGACGAGCGCCACCGAGGTGAGGCTGCCGTTGGTAAAGCCTTGGTGGATGGCCTCCACGGTGGCCTCGTGGAACTCGAAGCCGTGTGACACGCCGGCGGCCGCGACCAGGGCCAAGACGGCGGCAACGGCTTGCAGCCGTAGCCTATCCATGCTAGCTTTGCTGAAAGGTGCGAGTGTCCGGCGGCTTTGGTGGATTGGGTAGTCTCCTGTCTAGTGCTTGTTGGTTTGTACAACCACTAGTTGTAGTACCGACATGTTTCATCTCCTGCACGTGCGTGCTCGAATATTTTTCTCATCGTCGTGTTTCATTTCTCAGATCTCTATGAGCAGCACCGCCGCTGCCCCCATCACTCCCGTAGACGAAGATAAACTTATTTCCGCTGCTGCTCCATCACTCACTCCCGTAGACCATCCAAGCCCATTTCCCCACGGCAAGGGGCTCTCTTTCTCTTTCTTTTCGGGAGCTGCTCTATAGGATGCTCTTTTCGGGAGCTGCTGCTCTAAAGGGTTAATTGGACAAAGGTCACTGCAATTCATGCCAAATCAAAAAAGCCAATGCAAATTTCAACTTTTGAAATTTGTCACTCCAATTTTTGAATACATCTACATATGCCACTGCAGCCATTTTATCTATTTTGGTTTAAAAAATGACAATATTTTGACAAATTTCCGCTGGAGTTTCCAACTTTTAGTAAAAAATTAGAAACTTGATGAATATTTGACAAAGTTTTGATCAAAAGTGAGCTAAAATGGCTGGAGTGGCAATTGCTATTTCTCAGGCGTCTGAAAAAACTCTCTAGTCATTAGATTTGCGTCACGGATGAGTTACAAGTTCATTCTCTTAGTTGTGTTGTCTATATATACCATCTGTCTGATTGCATTTCCAACATGATATCTTTCAGCTGACAAAACCAATTGATTGGTAGTTCAACCACCCCTGATAACCACGAGGATATACAAAATTGCACCACATACATAACCCCAGTTGCCAAAAGTTACGATGGATACAGCATAGGAATGCAAACTGACGGCAGTCATACCAATTCACAAGATCAATTACTCATGAAACCAATTTCTTCCAATAGGGTATTACAAACAGAGCATGAAGAAATTCCACCATCATATGTACATCAAACACCATCTTATAAGCTTGTGAAAGAGTAGCCTAGAGGAGCAAAGTTTTCATATGATATTGACGACTAGGTTCTACCAATAGTAGAAAGAGTAAATCTGCAATAACTTCCCTTTTCCTCTGAAAACTTGTTTCTGTTGGGATAACTCACAACATCAGCAGAACTGGACTGTAGCTCCTTGTCAATCTCCGGACACATTTTGTATTTTCAGCTTTCTTTGCAAACATCCCAACCCAAGCTTTGATCAGATTACCACATAAAGAACATTCTGGTATAAATATTAAGCATCCAATGTTATAGTCTGAATTACTATAAAGCTAAAGGTTGTGCCACACAATTTCCAGCAATAGAAGTAACTTTCATCTTGTGAGGCATTATGAAGTTCAAATCATTCTTGTCCTTTCAAAAAGTTTACTTCTTTTTAGTAAAGTATAAAAGTATTAAATTGAGTCGCAGAACAGGGCACAATGGAAGATGCAGCTAAGAGTATACTAACAGGCCATGACAAGAACTTGAAAACTTTGGGTCCTTTCATTGGTTTAAATCGAAAATTTCTCAACCAACAAAGTTTCCAAAAAAAGATGGTCGCAAACAGTTCGGAAGCAGCAAACATGTTGTGTTATAATCTCACTAGACGCACAGATACAACGATAACAAGGGAAGATAGAATGTACATATTAATATTACTTTCTCTCATATACATGATATTGGAATTTTTCATAATTTCTTTGTAATAACGGCACACATTAGAATTGCGTCCATTGGCCACTCACACAATTGAACATCAAGGTTAATTCCAAAGTTTATGAATGCTAATATGCATGAAGCAGAATAGCAAAAACCAAAACTGATTCAATATATAACAATACTCCATGTAAACAAATATCAACTCCAGTAGGTTTCATAGCTAAGAAAAACGATTGGAAATTTACAGCATTGCAGGGACTATTTTCATGTTATTAGGAGGCTAGTGTAATCATATTTTACACATTAACTGAGCAGATCATATGGCTCACGGACAAAGGGAAGGCCAACACAAGGGCAAGGGGAAGGTATATATCTACCTCAGCAAACTGCGACGCCTATCCGACTGGTCCTACCTCCGGGCACGAGGTACGAAAGCCGGAACGACAAAAAAGCAAATTAATACCGCATGAATGCCAAATGCCCCTACATCCCTAACTATATGAAAGCTGAGCGATTTCTCGCTCCCTCAGCGCTCGCGCACTGTTCCTGGCAACAGTACGCACTGTAGCTAGGAACAGTGTTGAACAGTACCGTGATCCGCACCGTCAGCCGGCGATCGGACGGCCCACACTACACGCCCATGATGCTTTTGCAGAAAAGCCCCTCCCAAAAACAGATATCAACCCGCAGTCTAGGAAATCGCGAGACGACGGATCGATTTGCGATTCGCAAAAACTTCACGGACTTCTCTGCAAAACTGCCCAGAACTCTCCTTCCCCTTCTCTCTCCCGCACGCGCCCGCGAAGTCGCCGCCGTTCTGCGCCTCCCCGCTCCAATCGAAGCTCACCGCGAGCTCGCCCGTCGCGTCCTTCACCTCCTCGCCGAGCGCCACCTGCCGGGACACGACGCGCGCACCGGAATCGCCGCCGCCGCGTTCCACATCCGCCGCCACCGTTTTGGTCGCCGCCGGCGGCTCCGGCGACCAAATGGTCCAGAGCGCCGCCCCTCCGGCTCCCCTCCACCTCCTTGCGCGGATCCGCGCGGTCCTAGCCCGGCGCGCGCAGTGCTCGAGCACGAGCTCGGCAGCGCCGCCGCGGCCGGGTGACGCTGACGTCACACGCCTACATCATCGCGGGACCCACCTGCCAGATAATTAATGATTACAGAAAAATGTTCAAGTTCGTAAAATTCATATGTTTTCATCTACAATTCACAAAAAAGTGTTCAATATATCAAAAAAATTACAAAAATGTAAACTATTTGATTATGTCAAATTCATGCATGTTCCAATAACTTTGAATCATGTTTATATAAAAGCACTAAATAACTAACTTATGAACTTATGGGGTTGTCTCCAATTTATGTTGTCACTTTTACTTGGACGCCATAAAACTAACAAATTTGAACTTTTAAAATTGGTGGATATTGGGAGAAAATCCAAATGCACATGCTTTAATTATGTGAAGCACATGCTCTAATTATGTGAAGTTGAATTTTTAATAAATGTTCATATCATGCGTTTCCTCTAATAAAGGCCTCAAAATGAACATTTCAAATTCATAAATAATTGGATGTAATGCAAATGAACATTGCCTAATATGAAATCTAGCTGAACAAATGTGCATTTCTACGCATTAAGGACTTAAATTAAATGTTAATGAAAAAAGGAAAAATATATTCGAATGCTTCAAAAAATTAGATACTTTAAAATATACAAACATGTTCAGGAAAAATAACTGCCAACTATTTATGCTAAAATGCAAACATAATTTGTGGACAAAAAAAGTTCGAACATTTTGAACCGGTGAACATTTACAAAAATTCGAAATGAACTTCCCCTAAGTATGTGGAGCTGAATTTAACAAATGCTCACATAGTACATGCCCTCTAATTATGGACTCAATTTGAATATTTCAATTTGGAAAATATTTGGAAATAACCAAAATTAACTTCCTCAAAATATGAAATTCAGGTGCGGTTCTTCAAATTATAGATTAACTAATTCCTGGAAAAAAAATCGCACAATCAGTAGTTTAAAAAATAGCCATCGAAAAAACATAAAAAAATTTATCAAAATGACCAAAAAATATATGCTACCTACTTGCGACAATATACAAACATTTTTCAACATCTCAACTTACCAAACATTTCGACAAAACCTAAATGCATTCCTTCTAAATAAATGGATTTGAATTTACAAAATACTTATATAGTGTATTTTTCCTGATTAGGTAGATTAATTAAATATCTATGTCAAACTACAAACACACTTGAACATTTAAATTTGCTATAAAAAATTGGAGTTACTCCGGACGACAAATTACGACGAATTTTAACATTTCAAATCACAACGTTCCGGATGGGGTCTACTAAATGATGGAATATAAGATATGTTTATATTTAATTTCAACGAATATTTTTTTATGATCTACAAAAGATAAAAGAAATATGAAATACTCCGAGTTTTGTTAAACAATAGAAAAAGATAAAAAAGGAAGTATTGTTTATGCAATGTTCCAATTCCTTAAACAAATGATAATGGAGTCATTTTTTTACTATACTCCAAATGCTTCACATCTCACTTAATAATGGCGTCATTTATCTTAAAACTATAAATACTGTTCCACTTTATAATAACAAAATAAAAAACATGTTTGCAAGTTGCAATTTGTCCAACATTTGAGCGAATATTCCGATATTCCATAAAATAAAACCAAAATGCTCACCAAAAATAACCGCAGTATACTCATAACAAATACCAAATTTATTTCAACATTTCAATTTGGCCAACATTTCGACACCACACGAACAAACTTTCTCCAAATGTGGAATCAAATTCAAATGGATTGTTTTGATTTCAATTAAATATTGACGTCGAAATACAAACATGTTTGACCATTTCAAACCTTCAAACATTTGAATATTGTACACAATATATCAAAATGCACACAAAAAATGCTACCTATTCATAACAAAACAAACAAATGTTTCAACACTCCAATTTAGCCAACATTTTGGTTAACAAAAAATATATATATTGCACAAAAAAATCACCACGCCACGCCAAAATTCAACTAGTATGTTGCATGCAGCTCCTGAACGTCGAAGCATGACCGTCCGTTGATGCTGACTCAGCTCGCCGTTGATGCGGGCTAACCATTCACACCGTTAACGAGCCAACTCATCAGGAACAAACAAACAAACTGGGAGTGTTGATTGTTTTAAACCGGGGATCCGGGTGTTTGTTAAACAGTTCTCGTACGGGAAAAGTGTGAGTGTGCCATCTCATCCGGCCGCTTCGTACCTTCCCGAAGCTATAGCCTGCACTATTTTGCATCACTCTGGACAGAAGACGCGGCGCCTCTTGGTCTGCGTGTGTGTCACTCTCATCGTCTCACGGAGGCTGCCCTGTTAAGGTCGATCTAGGCGAAAACTCACGTATGCCTCTTGAGCACCAATGCTCTCTCTGTTTGAAAAAAAAAATATTGCAACGGACGGGAGTAGAAAAAAAAAGGTTTCCGATATATAAACTTCACCTTCTAATTAACTGAACAGGTCATCCTAGAAGGACCTTGGACCTTATCTCTTCCCCGCTACAGTAGAGGAGAGACGATTTTCTGAGAGCACTCGTTCGAGCCACCTCGCCGGCGGTGATCCGCGGGATTCCTCCCCCTCCGCCGGCCGCTTCGGCGGCGGGAGGGTGGGGAATCGCCGGATCCAGCCGTGTACATAGTGTAGGTTCGAGTGGGTTCGCTGCCGGCGGCGTCTTGGAGAGGTTGGCGCGGTCGGGCCGGCGTTTTGGTGAGGCGGAGATCCTCTCCGGTGGTGGTGCTCTGCGGGGCGCGGCTACGGATCTGCCTCCTTCCCCGCGCTCGCGATTCGGTGGAGTCGTGCTGCGCGGTCTTCCCGAGCCGGTGGCCGTGGAGCGGCGGCGCCGGGTGGTGAAGCTTTTGAAGGTGAAGGTTACAAGAACCAGCTCGTCGGCGACGATGGCGAGGCAAGGTGGAGGCTCCTCGGAGCTGAGGTCCGTCGACTTCCCGTCCACCATGGGACTCCTCCTGATCCAAGGCTGCAGGGGAAGAGCGGTGGCGGCGCGCCAGCGGCACGTCTTCTTCACCGGCGGCGTCGGCGTTGACCTGCAGGACTGCGTTGTAATTTCTATCTTTCTTGGGGACTGTTCTGTATGGTTTCTGGTTTGATGTAACTGGATCTTTCTCCGCAAAAAAAAAACTGAACAGGTCATCCATGGGGACCTTGATATCTCGCCGTATACAACAGGGTGCAACCTTTTTTTTGCGGGTACAAGGGGCTGGATGCAAATCCAGCAATTACAACAAGGTCCTCAGAAAGATAAAAATTACAGTCACAACCCTGCTGCAACTCGACTCCGTCTTCGTCCACGACGCCGTCGGTGGCGCGCCGCCGCTCTTGCTCTCCATGACGCCTTGGATCAAGAGCACCCCCGAGCGGACGGGAAGTCGCCGATCGCCGGCCGCAAAGGACCTACGCCAGCGGACGTCGCCGTCGTCGAACCGGATAACACCAGCCACCTGCACAAAGATCGTCGACGACAGATCCGCCGTCCCGCGGCATCCGGCGAAGGGGAGACCGCACACGGCAGCTCCGCAGAGCTGCGAGCGCGGGAGCGGCAGAAGAGCAGCGCCAGGGCTCCGAAGAACGCCGCCGCCGCCGCAGAGGAAGACCTCTACCTGCAAAAGAACCACCGGCGCCACCTCCTCCTCCATGGCGACGCCAGCAGCGACGAAACCCACTCCTACACTACCTATGTACACGGATCCGGCGATTCCCCGTCCTCCCGCCGCCGGAGCGGCGCCGGAGGGCGGGGAATCGACCGGATCGACGGCGAGGCGGTGGTGCGAGCTTCGGATCCCAAAAGTCGCTCTCCTTCTACTGTAGACGGGGGAGAGAGACGCTCCAAGGTGCGAATGCAAATTTCAACAGGGTGCAACCTTGCATGAAGGACAAGGGGGAAAAGGTCGAACGCAAGTTCCAACCGCGAACATCGTGTTGGCTACTCAATGTGCGTGACAGCCGGGCGGTACGCACCAACGCACGCAATGTTGTACTACAGCCGGGTGTTTTCTACTGATTTCTAGTGGTACCACCGTACAGCTGCAAGATCAGTGAAGCTAACACGAAATGAAATGACTTATTATCTGGTGGAAAGCAACATGAAACCGTTTTTAACAGAGACAAAGGCTTTGCCTCCTTAAATCAATTAATTAAGAAGAATACTACCTCCGATCCATATTAGTGGGCACAACTTTGTCTAGATACACATGTATCTAGTCTAACTATTTAATTAGATACATATGAATTTAGACAAAGCTATGCCATCCACGAACTGTGGTCGTGAAACTGAGACCTTCCTGCAGAGCTGGATCATGGAATCCTTGGAAATTCCCTCGAAAAGAGGCAGAACGACATCACTCCTTTACGCGAAAAGAAAAGAGAGGTCCCATTTTTACCCGGCCCTTTGTTTCCCGTCCCCTCACCAATTCCTCTGCGAAAATCCTCTCCGTTTTCCCTCTTTTTCCTTTACCCGTACGTACTGCTTTCTCAATCCTGATGATGATGAAAGCATGGGGATCCCCTACTAGGGAATCTACCAAGCGGACACGAGGGAAGCAGACAACACAGCTTCCCTCCTTGCTTCCTTTTTCGCCTAGGCGTCTCCAATGCTTAAGTGGGCGTCTCCAATGTTGATTTAAGGGTCGGTCTTAGGGGGAAAAGTGACCTTGTGGCCCGGTCTTAACCATTGTGGCCATCGACCATAGAGGAAAATGCTTAAGACCCAGCCATACCGGTACTACCCGGCCACAAGCAATTCTATACAATATATATCACTATTTGTCTGCCAAACCATCATCAACGGGCCCACGGAGAGTGCTGCCACACCCAACAGCCAACGCAAAGGAAAAGGAGAGTTCGGTGGAAAAAAAAAAAGGAAAACAGATAGATGGGGTCCAGCTTATGGCCCAGCTCGTACTTAGGCATTGCGGAAGTTTTAATCGGCTATAGGCTATAGCACAAGCGGTGGGGCCCTGCTTATGGCCTGGATGAAATTTAAGCATTGGAGAAGAGGAAGGTAATAAGCTGGGCCCTACAGCTTATGCTATGGCGGATTGAAACCCCGGCAATGTTTAAGACCAGGCTGGGCCTTAAGCTGGGGCCCATGAGCCAATCCTTTATCCAACCGCTCAGGTCAAAGAAAAAAATGGAAAATGCAGCTCGCGACAGGAAAATTTCCCCATCGCTGGTTTCCATCCTAGCACGACTAAAAATCCTAATCTCATAGCCTCCCGTGAGCGCAAATCCGAAGTAATTGGTCACTCCGCAGCGAGATCTGCTCATCTCCCTGCTTCTCTCTGTTAGCCATAATCTTAACATGCAAGTTTGTTAGTTGCATGCATAGGTCAGTGGAGCAGGTGGCTTGCGATCTGTTAGAGCTGACCACGTCGTGCGCGTAGGAGCGCGCTGTGCGCGTGGGCGGAGTGTGCGGATCGTGAGCTGGGTGGTGTGTGTGTGCGTGGGCAAGGTGGGCAGTGCGTGCGTGCGCCTGTGTCTTTGCCCAGTATAAGAACCCCTGTGTATTGCTCGTTGGAGCACCGTGAGTTTAAGGAAAAAGAGATTAGGGCGTTGGTGCGCCCGTGGCGGCGCTCCGGCGCCGGCCACTGAAAATACTTGTGTCTCCACTCCGGTCGTCGTCTCCTTCCACCTCCAGTTCTTGTTCGTGCGAGAGAGAGAGCGTGAGAAGAGAGAGTTGCAGCCTCGGGCTGCACCAACACTCTCGCCGCCGATGTGGTCAGGCCGGCCGATTTCTTGCCGCTGCAGCACCAAAAGGACGAGAAGAGTTCTGTGTGTGCCCGCACCCCTCTTCCTCTTATTCAAGCACACGGGGAGGGCGCATCCATGGCGGGTGTTCAGTTCGCGGATCTCATCGGGGGTCGTGGCCGTCGTCAAGATCGGCATCGAGGAGCCGGTCGACGACGCGGATCCACGCATCTGTTCTGGCGTCAGCGACAGGTTGGTGTCCATGGCTTCGCCAGCCTCTGACCATCAGCGAGTTCGTTCTCGTGCTCCTTGTCGTCGGCGCCATGGCCATCGACGAGTTCAAGTCCGGCTGCTCCCCGTGTTGTTCACCCTTCGTTGATTTGGCCAGTGCAAGCTCCGGGCCTCCGGCCGCTTTCCCTCGTTGCTCATCCCCTCCATCGCGTCGATGAACTCGCGGGAGAAAAACTGCTTTCGGTCCTCGGTTGTGCAGCACGGATAGATGAGAGAGAAACAAGTGTTTTCTATTTCTTGTAGCCGAGTCATACCGGTGAGACCGACCTTAGGAATCTTAAACTTAAGACCGAGGCTCACAATGCTTAAGGGTGGGTCTTAAGCTGTTTTTTCCTTATGACCTCTCCTTATTTCTACATTGGAGACGTCCAGTGGTAGCTTGGACTGTTGCTGCTCGTGCAATTGGGGCAGGAGTGGTACTACACTGGACTTTTATCACATGCATGCACGGCCTTCTTTAGTTCTTGCCACTTTAAGGAAAGGAAACCTCCTGCCCTGCCCGCGTGACCGAGCTGGGGACAAGCAGTATCAGCCTTTCCATTATTCCCTCCTCCATTTCTGGTGCTTCCGCTACGCTACGTCCCTGCCTATGTGCCCGTGCCCATTCTCCTCTGAGCCATCCCTTTCCCCCCTGTGTGGTGCTCACTGCTCTCGATTGCAATGGGTGGTTCGGATTCGCTTCATCGCATCACCTGCAGTCTTTTCTCACAAGCGTCCGGTCAAATATAATAGTATCGGTTTTGCTAGTTCTCATCGCATGAGAATTAACTTAGTTCTCAATCGCATGACGTCATCAATTGCAAGTGGAGTTGTAACTGATTCGGACCACTTGATTTGCTTCGTGATTCGTGCACCAGTTGCAAGTCAACTTACAACTGAGATTTGATGACATCATGCGATTGAGAATTAAGTAGTTCTCATTCGCCTGAGTTGCAAGAGGACTTGCAACTGCTCCACACCGTTCGATTTGCTTCGTGATTCGTGCTAATTATGAGTTGCAACTTGACTTGCAACTGAGATTGATGACGTCATGCGAATGAGAACTAAGCTAGTTCTCATTCGATTGAGCATTAGAGAGACCCTAATAGTATCTACGCTGGTAGTGTTGTACTATCATGGTAATGTACCACATAATCAGTGGCGGAGCGACAACATCAGAAACCAGGGTGCGCAGAAGGTGTCACGACAGATAAAAAACATTTCATATGGGGTGCATATATGGTTTAAAAAAAGCTATTTTACAAAGATTTTTTTTAACCCAGTGTTCTGTGCACCTGGCTAGCATAGAGTGGATCGGCCACCGCACATAATCGCTCGCACCTGAGAAGATCAAGATCGTCATCATCTAACTCAAGTGGATTATGCGCAAGACAAAGGTATATTTTTTGATAGGGTTTATATTTACCGGTTTTGCGGTCAGTGGCGGAGCTTGGAGATAATGGCTGGGGGCAAAACAGAATACTTGCATACTTGGGGGGCAAAAGACTCTATTTCCATTCATCCAAGTCCCTAAATATTTTTTTTCTTCACTGATTCTCCAAAATCTGGGAGGGCGGTGGCCCCCCCTGACTTACCTATAGCTCCGCCTGTGTTTGTGGTGCTAGTTGGGAGACCGGGTTATAGGATAGATAACCGTCTAGGACTCAACCTTTGCATCATCTTCAGTGGTTCTCATTTGGTTTGTCTCCATGTGTAGTTTTATATTTTGTTATGATCTTCAAGACAATCTCAAGTTAATAAAAATAGATTTCGTATTAAAAACTTAATGCGTTTTTATATTGGAGGTTTGCCGGTTATTCTTTTATAGAGAGGTCTAACATTTCCCCATTTAGATTTATCCTTCCTTTTTGTACTATGATGTTTTTCTGCATTATCTTGTCCATGATCATGGAACCAACCTTTTCTCCCATAGATATGGATCCATCGACAGGTGACAACATCGTTGCCACCAGATAACCAGCGACAGTTAGCAGGTTGCAGAACACATAAGCGACCCCTCCAAAGACAGCGCCAGGATTGCTAAATGACTCCTGAACGGACTCCCGAATTATTTGTCCGATTTCACTCTGAGGAGTGAGGAGCACAGCACAACCAAAACGATGGACATGAGTACATGTGGAAATTCGAAAATGGAAGGATACAGTAATGCAGATGAAGTGGTTGACTGATGCATTGCGCGCCACCGATCGAACACTACGACTACTACTCATCAAACTTAATTCTAATTGTGTACTAGCATATCTACTGTTGTAATTCGAACAAAGGAAATATCGCAGGGAGTTATTTCGACCGTACCTTCCTGAAATCAAGAACGAGATCATATACAATTTCAGCCAGAAAGAGCAGGCCATCGAAGCCGTGCCCACACAGCAGCAATGCCATATGCGCGAAGAAGAGAAAGATGAAGCAGAGGCAGGCCTTCTGAGCCGCGCCCGTGAGCGCCTCGAGAAACACGAGGGGGAGGAGCCCTCGCCCCAGACGCGGCGTGCCATGACCACGGCGGCCCAACCAGTGGAGTTAGCCAAAGCACACACGGAGGACAGGTTTTTTTATAGAGAACGCGGAGGAAAGGTAGGGGCGCGCTTTGGCCGCGGCGCGCGCGAGTGCCAGCATCGGGGCGACGGCGGGGGCGGGGGCGGCGGTGAGGGCATCGCCGCGTTGGCGACGGCCATGGACGGGGATCCCTAGATCCTCGGGCTCGAAGCTTATCCGTATGGATGGTGGCGGGCGGCGGGGTGAGGGGTTTGCGATGAACACCGGAGGCCGGAGGGGGTTTTACGGCGAGCGGTTCGTTTACCGGTTTGGTTCTAATTCCTTTTTTCTTAGTGGAACGGGTGCTGACTGGGTACACGAGGCATGCCCGTATCGATCCAGCGTAATTAACTCAGATTTCATGTCAGATTAGAATTTTTATATTCAGTCTAATTGTTGGAAAAAATATCACAATCAGCATTCTCAGTTTAACTTTGATATTTTACAATAAAAATAAAAATCCGTTAGGCCTTGTCTATTTCAAGTGTATTCAAAGATTGGAGGGGATCATGCCAGTCTAGTTCAAGATCCAAAAGTTCCCAATAGTTCGTTACCAGATCGGTTTTCACTGGGAAAATTCTAAATGTCTCCCCCAAACTTCCTCATTTCTATGTTAATTGAATACACTCCATCATACCGGATTGAGTTGAAAAAAATATTTGAGAAGATTGGGTGCAACAAAGAGTTCCACCAAATCCTCTCAATGCTAGATCACTTTGGGGGTGAAATTAACTATCATGTATTGAAAATCTCAATTTCTTCAAAGTTCACATGAGCGATTTGGACCAAGCGAGTGCACCCTTGTGTTCGTCGGAACTCCTCCTTCCACTGCAGAGACCACACGAACTCCTTCTTCATCCACCCTCTCTTCCATCGCCACCACCAACCGGTCTCACTGGAGCAGACGATGACGTGGCGGGCCGCGGCGGAGAAGGTGACAGGGAGTCATGATTAACAAACACACAACTCCAATTTGGTTGCCTTGCTTATGTTTATACTCAGTTTAGGTTGTTGTTGTGTGGTTGGATTAGTGTCTAGACTACTTCATGGGCCGTGAAGACCAATTTCTAGCATCAAAAGCGTGCAATCTCCATTGGAGGTGCACACATTCTTTCCCTAACCAAATATATGTGTCGTTGTTGTGTTCGCTTTGGAGGTGCAATAAGATTAGGAAGATCATGATTAGTCTTTAGGATTTATATTTTTTTGTTAAATTTATTCAGGTGTAATAATTAAGAGAAAGTTGTATTATTGTACACTTGTAATATTCATATGTGATATTCCATTTGGACTTCATAATATTTTGCCAAACCTTGTAACATACCCTTAAACTCTTGTTGTAATCCAATTGCACTATTTAAACTGAAAGATTAATTGTATATTCTTTTAAATTCAATTGTTGAGTGTGAGCTCAAATGGCATTTTCCCATGAAGTTATTTGTGCAATTTAGTCCCTTAAGTTATCTCTTGTTTATCAAATGACCTATATGTCCTAAAATAAGTAAAGGTCAGGACAACACTCACAAGTTTTTCTAAATATGGCTTGTGTAGTGTCTCTTCAATTATGAACTTGTTCTATGCTTGATCATGTATTTGGACTTCAAACTATGTTTAAGTTTGAATTGAGTGTTCAACATTATGCATTTAAAATGTTATTATATTGTGTGATGTTGAGTAATGAAATGATTGAATCATATTGATGTTAGGCAGGGCATCTGGTATAGCTCATATGCATAGATATGTGATAAATAAAGGGGAGCTAAGTTTGTGAATATGTTGTTTTGACTATCTGAAAAGGTAAAACACGTACTGTAGTTAAAAACAGTTTTTGAGTACATATACACAAAATTAATTTTTGGGTACAATTTTTAGAGTATCTTTCAGAGTTGCTATCAGATATATAAAAAACTAAAAGGTCAAACAAAAAAGGAAAAGGATTTCCGCTCGTTTTTTTTTGGCACAAGTTCTGCCACACATGGAGCATCTTTTTCAGATAGCGTAACATCTGAAAAGGTCTTAAAATGTGGGACGCGCTCCGGCAAGCCGCACGCGCCGATGCTCGGCGCGCGTCCTCCGTCGGCCGACTGACCAGTGGGCTGCACGGTTTTCCCGTCCTCCTCAAGGACAACATCGCGACTCGGGACGCGCTCAGCACGACGGCCGGCTCATTCGCTCTCCTCGGCTCCGTGGTGAGACGGGACGCTGGCGTGGTGGTCCGGCTCCGGCGGGGAAGGTGAGCACGTGGGCCAAAAACGCGGCGCGCGGGGCGTGCGGGAGCGTAATCACGTGGGGCTGAAAACGCGTTGAATTGCTCGGTGCATGAGCACGTGGGCTTGTCGGGACCACGTTCTATGGTTTACGCTAACCATAGAACGGTCGGTGTGTAGTCGCGTCCATTTTGAACACGGGATTTTAAATATCTTCTAGAGTTGCTATTATATATGAAAATTTAAAAAGTCAAAAGAAAGAGAAACAGAAAAAGAACTGCCGCTCCTTTTTTTTTTCTTACCACGAGATTTGCCCCTTGCCGTGGGGAAATGGGCTTGGATGGTCTACGGGAGTGAGTGATGGAGCAGCAGCGGAAATAAGTTTATCTTCGTCTACGGGAGAGGGGTCAGCGGCGGTGCTGCTCATAGAGATCTGAGAAATGAAACACGACGATGAGAAAAATATTCGAGCACGCACGTGTAGGAGATGAAACATGTCGGTACTACAACTAGTGGTAGTACAAACCAACAACAACAAGCACTAGACAGGAGACTAGCCAATCCACCAACCCCGCCGGACACTCGCACCTTTCAGCAAAGCTAGCATGGATTGGCTACGGCTGCAAGCCGTTGCCGCCGCCTTGGCCCTGGTCGCGGCCGCCGGCGTGTCGCACGGCTTCGAGTTCCACGAGGCCACCGTGGAGGCCATCCACCAAGGCTTTACCAACGGCAGCCTCACCTCGGTGGCGCTCGTCCAGTTCTACCTGGACAAGATCAGCCGCCTGAACTCGCTGCTGCACGCCGTCATCGAGGTCAACCCGGACGCGCTACGGCAGGCCGCGCGCGCCGATGCTCGGCGCGCGTCCTCCGGCGGGCGCCTAATCGGTGGGCTGCACGGTATCCCCGTCCTCCTCAAGGACAACATCGCGACCCGGGACGCGCTCAACACGACAGCCGGTTCTTTCGCTCTCCTCGGCTCCGTGGTGAGGCGGGACGCCGGCGTGGTGACCCGGCTCCGGCGGGCCGGCGCCGTGGTGCTCGGCAAGGCCAACCCCTCCGAGTGGTCCAACTTCCGCGTCGTCCACGACGGGTGGAGCGCCCGCGGCGGCCAGACGCTGGTAATCAAATTGGCACTCACTTCCAAATGAAATTTGAGAATTCCTTTTCTTCAGGGATCGATGGTGAGCTTAATTGTGCAGAACCCGTACGTTCTGTCGTCCACCCCGTGCGGGTCAAGCGCGGGGCCGGGCGTCGCGGCGGCGGCGAACATGGCAGCGGTGACGCTCGGCACCGAGACTGATGGCTCCATACTCTGCCCATCGTCGTTGAACTCCGTGGTCGGGATCAAGCCCACTCTCGGGCTCACCAGCCGGTCCGGCGTCATTCCCATCACACCTAGGCAGGATACCGTCGGGTAATTGAATTACCGTAATTCCTCTTCTTCTTCTTTGGAAATCCTGAAATGTGTGTACGTCGATGCGCAATCCATTTATCAACCACGAAATGCAGACCGATGTGTCGGACGGTGTCAGACGCAGTCCAGGTGCTGGACGCCATCGTCGGCTACGACGCGTTCGACGCCACGGCCACCAGAGCAGCATCCAAGTTCATCCCTCATGGCGGGTACATGCAGTTCCTGAAGAAAGATGGGCTGAGAGGCAAGAGAATCGGCGTCCCCAATGGCTTCTTCCAAGGATACGGAGAGGCGCGACTGAGGGTGTACAAGCAGCACCTCGCCACAATGAGGTGGCAGTTAAAATTTTCACTGACGATAGATGAACATGAAAGATTAGTATAAATGAACACTGAACTGATTCATTGATTTTGCTGAAGGGAACACGGTGCCATGGTGATCGAGAACCTTGTCGTCGCCGCCAATTTGACCGCTCTTTTGGCCGATATTGCTTCCAAGGAGGGGATCGCGATGCAAGCAGAGTTCAAGCTAAGCCTAAACGCGTACTTGGCAGACTTGTTGTACTCCCCGGTCCATTCGCTTGCAGACATCATAGCTTTCAACAATGCACATCCCATCCAGGTAAGTGTGCAAAAGCACTGAATATCCATCACTTTCGATATTTTTAGATCAATAGGCTTTTCGCCCTGTCTTATTTCATAAGAAACGAAACAACAATTCATCCAGTTATTACATCAGGCTAAACGCCATCCCAAAACTCTCCTGCTTTCCCAAATAGGAAAGGCAACATTCATTACATTTCTCTATTTCTTTCCTTCGTCACATAAAACGCCTACATAGAGTGTTCCAGGGAATAGATCCCCCCAGCAGTGTTTTGGAGATGACGACGATCTCAGCCGAAACTGCCACCTCTTCTGCACTCCATCGCCTCTGGAGTTCCAGGTCCCAGCTTCATCAGAATCCTTCGCTTCTTCATCGCCAGCTAAGCGGGGGAACCTCCAGTGCCTTCACTTCCATAAGCATCAGGCATTTGTCCAGCAACCAGAGTTCTTCCTTTGGGCATAATAGCCTCCATTTTTTTCAGCAATCTCCACATACGGGCTCCTCTCATTTTCAAGATATCCTCAAGGAAAAATTGGTGCATCCACGACGCCTTGTTCGACAATGCTTGGCTCCACAAAATTAAGATGGATGAGGGCTTCTCCATGCAACACCTTCTTCAATTTGTCAACCTTTGGGTTCAAATCCATGATTTTCAACTTGATGAAGATTTAGAGGACACCATCACTTGGACCATTTCGGCCAATGGAGTATACTCGGCTAAGTCGGCATACCAAGCTCAATTCCGTGACATCGTCCATACCGACATGAATAGACTTGTTTGGAAGGTTTGGGCTCCTCCAAAAATCAAGTTTTTTGCATGGCTTGCTCTCCAAAATAGGGTGTGGACGGCGGATCGTCTAGCTCGACGGGGGCGACAAAATTGTGGTCTATGTCCCCTTTGCAAGAGGGCACCCGAGACGATCGTTCACCTCCTCGTTCATTGTCGGTTCACTTCTAGAATTTGGGATATGATCAAAAATTGGCTTGGCCTCCATGCCCTTGACGTCACCGGGTGGACGACCTTCTCAACCATGGAGTGGTGGAGACATATGACCATGGGCGTGTTACCCCATCGCAAGGCCATGGCTTCCATAACACTTCTTGTCTCTTGGGAGGTTTGGAACGAGCGCAACGCCCGTGTCTTCCGCAACAAGCACGCGTCGCCGCCTACCATCTTCGATAAGATCAAGTTCGAAGCTAAACTTTGGGTTCTCGCGGGTGCGAGGAGTTTGGGTGTTTTAATTCCGGGAGAGTAGGCCTTTTGTGTTGTGGCCGTGTTGTTCTTGTACTATTGGACTTCGTGTCTAACATTCTCTCTTAATTAATCAAATGGGGCAAATCTTTTGCCCCACTAGTTTCTAAAAAAAAAAAACATACGGCGCCATATTACCTGCATTCCACATCTCTTTCAATATCTTCACTTATTATTATAGGTTTAAACATTTGCGTTGTCAGAAAATAATAAGTATAGAATCATCAGGGCAACCAATGGCACTTATTATTTACTTACTCTCTAAACAAATTTCTTACATGTTGCTGCAGGAGAGGCTAAAAGATTTTGGGCAGGACGACCTTATCTCAGCCGAAAACACACACGACATTGGACCCATGGAGAGAGCAGCGATCCAACAGCTGAAAAAGTTGTCCGCCGATGGGTTTGAGAAGCTGATGAAGGAGCACCAACTAGACGCGATCGTCACCCCGAACAGCAATGCTTCCGGCCTTCTCGCCATCGGTGGCCACCCCGGCATCGTTGTGCCTGCGGGGTACAGCGAGGAGGGGGTCCCCTTCGCCATATGCTTCGGTGGGCTGCAGGGGTACGAGCCGAGGCTGATCGAGATGGCTTATGCTTTCGAGCAGGCTACCAGAGTGAGAAGGCCACCGATGTTCAAGCCCTAACTAAAGCTCACAATCAAATCAAGATGGTTAAACTAACTTGTTTGAAGACCCTGCTGCCCAAGGAGGCTCTACTTACGTTTCCGTAACATCTTTGTAAAAAGGATGAACACGGGAGGGGCCCGTCTTGTGTAAATAAAAAATATATATGCAAGTGTAACTCCGGTTAAATTGACAATGTGGTACTAAAGGTTGAGACTGTACAGAGAACAAGTTTTTTTTCAAGCTGTGTCGTTTGATACATACCGTCATCTCATTGCATTTTTCAACATGTAGCTCTTTCAGTCTAATCAGACAGAAACAGTTTGTGTCTAACCACATCTGATAAGCACGTAGCAACACATACATAACCCACTTATAAAAGTTGCCATGGGTGCAACATAAGAATGCGAAACGACAGTAGTCATACAAATTGGCAAGATTAATGACTCATGCAAGCATTTTCTTCCAATAGGTGTTACAAACAGAGCACGAATTCTACCATCATATGTACACCAATACAGCATAGTGTATACTTGTGGAAGAGTAGTGTAACGGATTATCCATATCGTCACCAGAGACCAGACCCATCATGACTAACAAACTTCATGGATATTGACGATTATGATCTAGCAAGTCTACGGATCGATGGCTGATGACAATTAGGATCTAGTAATCTATACTACTATTAAAAGAGCAAACTTGTGTTGAGCTGTGTCTTTAAATCTGGACCGTTCAATATCCGATCAAACGGCTCAGATCGTCCAATGTTTGACAACTCAACATTGTCCGTTTTGGACCATTTTGCCCTCCCACCAATCACATAATACGACCAAATTGCCACCACCTTTTCGTTTTGCGGTTAATTACAAAGGATTGCCACCAATTAAAAAGAAAAGAAGCGTCGGCAACTCGAGCTTAACACCCGACGCCGTCCCCGGCGAGAGCAGAACGACCATGAGAGGACGAGGCGAGGACGACCAGCTGCATGCGCGCACCGCCTGGCGCCGGACGAGCACGGGCCGCTCCAGCGCGTCCTTGGCGCCGCGCGCCACGCCGCTTAGACCGGTGGCGTTCTTGACAGTCTCCACGGCACGCGTGGCGGCGTCGGTGACCAGCTGCGCCTGACCGCCGACCTCCTGGAGGACACCGTCGGACTGGTTGGGGCCCGCCCCAGGCGCGGTCGAGAGCTCCGCTGCGTTCCCAGCGACGACCACCGCGTAGGGCCGCGACCAGACCATGGCACGTGCCCTGCTGCTCCGGCCGTCCACGGCCACCACACCGCCATGCTCTGCGTCCCTGTCCCTCCCTCCACCCCGCGTGCGATGACGACGTACGGCCGCCAATCTGGCGCCGGTCGGCAAGCTCCAATGCCGAGCTGAGCCTCGACCACCACGCCTTCGGCGTCGGACAGGACGAGCTGTTGCACGGTCGCGCGACATGGCCGAGAGTTGGCCCACCGGGGCGCCGGCGAGCTGCTGTCTATGGCGCGGTAGTGCGGCGTGATCGAGAGCTCCTTATTCTAGCACAAGCAAGCGATGAACGCTGCTATGAAGCACATGTTAGATTCGCCTTGATGCCTATGGTTGGTTCTGATTGGTGTTCCCGTGACTTTTACCAACTTCTCTGTAATTTGTTCTCTTGCTAATTTTGTCTATGTAGTTCCAGGATCTGAATTTCATGCTAATTATGGAGCTACTGGGGATGAGTAGCTTTTGTGCCATGTGGGTGTGTAATCTCATCACAAGGACACGGTGATTACGTTCATGTGTTTGCACCGATGTGATTTGCTTTTATTTCATAATTTCAAAGATTGGATTTGGCAAGATCTAAGGTTAGCACCAATCTTGAAGCAACCAAACATAATTAATGGTGTGTGATAAAACAGAGAGACTCAAACTAGGTGGAAGCTCACGGTGGAGGACCGGGTATGCACGTTGTAGAGGTTTCTCAGCGGCCGGTGCATGATTCAAGGTAGAGAGGAAGGGCGGTAGCTGCACATGATGTGGAGTAGGGAGGCGACGACCACGTACAGGGACAACGAGGGATGCGCCGGTAGCACCTGAGGCGGAGCAGGGAGGCTGGCGGCGTTTGCACGTGAGATCGGTATTAGGAAGTCGAAGGCCGGCAACCCCTCGCTGCCATAAAGGTTTGGTGAAAGCTCAGGTGGTACGTGGTCACATTGAGATTTTGCGAAGAGGGGTGCATGACCTTACACTCCTACTAGTTGAATGCCCGTGCGTTGCGACGGCTCTTATATATTTTTTTGTAAATATCGCATGTGTAAATATTGAAAAGCACACAAATATTCTTCACGTATATATAACAAAGATAGCCATGTGATATTACAAAAATATAAAAATTACAATTCGAATAATTCAGTGTCATGCATAAAAAAAGATAGAAACTAACTAATATCTTTTACAAACTAAACATGTACCCATTGAGACGCTTAAGATATTCTTGTACAACGTCGAAATGTCCAACTTCATTTGGCGCAACGACATCAAGCGCGAAGAACTTCCTTGTAAACTATGTTATGTGTGGTCGTTATCAAGGACTCAAAGGACTCGGATATTTTCCGCTTCTTTGAATTTTTTGCCTCTTCCTTTCTCTTGTCCTTGAATGCGAGGATCTTAATGTTGCGCTTTGCGGTAGCTCTGGACAATGCCACGTAGAGCTGGCCATGTGAGAATACTGATTCCGGAAGGTACACGCCGACAATCGGGATGGTCTGGCCTTGCGCCTTGTTGATTGTCATGGCAAAACTGAGTCTGATCGGGAACTGCTTCCTCTTGAATCTGAATGGGAACATTTCATCGTCGGAGGGACAGAGAGGTATTCGAGGAAGAAATACCCTACGTCCGGCGTGTTGTCCCATCACAATCTCCGCGTCACAATCTCCGCGTCGATGGCGTTCCTCTGGAACCCACGGACCACAAGCCTCGTGTCGTTACACAACCCGTTAGCTGGGTCGATGTTCCTCAGCAGTATAACGGGACAATTTATCTTTAGTTTAAGTGCGTGCGGGGGAAGTCCATTTGGAGTCAGGTCATTCAGAAACTCTTGAGAGTAGTAGCCATGCGGATCGTCTTCTGCACTGTCAAAGCTGTGGTAGATCTTCTCCTCGCCCTGGAAACGCTCTATCATACGCATGTTTATTACATCGACGTTTTCATTCTTGGTGGAGAGGATTGCTCGAGAGGTCATGTAATCAGGATTGGCCATATTTAGGTCTAGGGCAGGAAACACGTGGTCGATAAGCTTCTCTATGTCGGCTACCAAGCCTGTCGAAGATACGCATATGTCTTCGGGTAGATGGATGTTCCCTTGCTCATCAGTTTCTTCGGTGTCATTGCCTACCCTCAATAGGTATTCCGCGAACCACCGGTCATTGTGAGCCCTCATGTTGGCGACGAGCCTTTTCTGGCGCATTCCATTCCATAGATACGATCTACACAGACTCGCATCAATTATCTGACCTCATGACCCTTTCCTGACTACCGGAAGCACCTGCCTGAAGTCCCCACCAAACACGACAGTCTTCCCCCCGAAAGGTATGTCCCGTCGGCCCATGATGTCTCGCAAATACATATGTTCATGTATTTATTATCAGGAAGTTTAAGTCTAGATAAGGGCTGAGATCAAGCCTTTTGACATGGTACACTATCAGCGCATACATTATCAGGAAGTTTCAGTCTAGATATGGACGGGCATTCAACGACCAAAACAGTTCATCACAAAAGTAAAAAACTGAAGACAAAATCCTTGAAATACGTACCTTTATTGATGCTTGCTGTGACTCCTCCTCCTTACAGTCTTCTGTCTGAAATCTGTAAACGTGGCACAAGTGACAATATGTGAAGCAATGACGTAACCAAGAGACTATCGGCTAAAAATCTTCTATGGAAAAGAGATGGTTAAATAGACAGAAACAGCTTGGTCCAAGATCCTTAGGACTGAGCTACGTTTCCATGCATCATAGCGTGAGGTAACAAAAAAGGGTGCATGTCAAATTATCTTATGCAAACCAATGAGACTATGAAAGTGCAAACGTTTCCTAGATTTAAGTATGTCATTGGTAGATTTGTAGATATAGAACATATATTTTTGTTGTTAAAAACCACGCCTTAACCACCGTAGTACTCGCATGTTAGATTTAAGCACTTTCTTTAGTTCTGTTCAAAACAGGACAAACCACTTAATTTGTTCATACGAATACATAATCTACAAAAAAATCTAGCAAGGAACATGCGTTTTAACATCAGCAAAACATTATCCACAGATTTCATATTGAATTCATAATTAAATTCCAGTTCCAAAAAGGTATACAGGGATACACGAAGTTAGTACACACAGAAAGATCAATTTCTGGACAGTAAAAATAAAGTGGCTGCTGCTTGCAAATAGATAAAACAAATTGTGCAACCAAGTACATGGTTGCACATGCATACTACAAATTCTATTTATGAGGCCGTGCCCAAAATATGGTCATTACCAACCCAGATTATACTGGAAACTTACTGTCCAAAACCGCAAACTGGGGCAGTTCTCCTAACTGAATCTGATGTCCACTTTCAGAGCAGCACGGCCTGCGCCAGGTGAAATGCTAGTAAGGACTAAGCTAAATTCCTATTTGCTTAACATTCCTAATAGATCCATATGTATTGAAGCAGGAACACAAAAGGGGACATGTAAAATATCAGAACTATGAGTTAGGCAAGCCGCAAGCCATATAGCCAAAAAGCACCATGATGGAAAGGATCTTTGAATGCCTGATGAGAGATACCACACAGGTTTCAGAAGGCCTTCAGTACAATGGTTTTGAGTTGAGCCAGGTAACCTGTATTTGATCAGACAGTAAAAAATCCAATTCAGAAAAATCAGGATGTACTGCTCTTTAATATGAACAAGCATGAGACTCAGTCAATTGATCACAATTTAAAAAATGAGCTCCCCAGTTCTCTTGAACCCATAATCTACAGAAAACTAATGCAGAACCCACACAAACACACATCTTCATTATCTTAATGTATCCTCACACAATCAAGCTAATTGTAAAGTTGCAAAATCAATTTTAGAAAGCTCTCTAACTTCGGAATTCTACTTCAGAAATCAAAAATTACAGAAGCCTATCAATCAACGCAAACAGTGCCTTATTAAAACTTCAGTGCACCTTGAGCTGTCAACACGTAATAGCTAGATGTTCTGAATTCGAACATCTACTGGTGGCGGCGGCGGTGGTGAGGATGAGGTCGCTGGCAGTCTCCTCCACGGCTCCGGCTTGTCGTCGAGCAGGTTGTGCAGGAAGAGGTCGTTAAGGTCTCCTCTACAACTCCGGCGTAGTCGACGAGCAGGTTGTTCTGAGAGTGACAGAGCTGTGTGAGCACAAGCGATGATGACAATAGCTAGAGAAAGAACCTTGCTGGTCGTGATCCCCATGGAAAAACTCACCTTCCTCTCCCTGGAACTCGTGGTCGACGCGGTGGACGAACAGGACGACGGTGCCTGGTACTTCCGGAGCACGACGTCAGCGCCTCAGCGATTGTAGGCTGCCCCTCCCGAACCAACGACTCCACCTGCACGCTCAAGTTTTTGATCACCTACTGACCCCTCCAGAACCAGCGCCTCCACCTGCAAGATCGATACTTCAAACCCAAATAGCATGAAGCAGCAGTGGGGAGAACATATCGAGGAGTGGAGCAGACTAACAGTTCGGCGGCGGAAGGAGGGCGTGTCCGGTCCCGGCGGCGGCAGCGGCAGCTGGTGCGACGGGAGGCGAGAGGAGAGGAAAGTGGCCATCTTTGAGGGCTCGGGGCATTTTGTACTGGGTGATGTTGAAACCACCAGGACGTCCACGATCGGCAGTCCCCACGTCCTGAGCTGACCGGCGGTTGCACACGCACGGAGCTGCAGCGGTTGCCATGGAGAGAAGAAGTGACGCTGGGGGATTGGGGAGGCGACGCCCCTGGACGGGGGAAGCAGCACGTCGGGCGATGGCGACGCGGCGGCCGGTGGCGACGGTGAGCGCCGGATCCAGCGTGGAAGGAGCAGGATCGGCGGCTCGGCAGGAGAAGGGGATCGAGCTGGGCGGCGCGGCAGGAGAATGGGATAGAGGCAATGTTTTTTTTTCTGCTCTATTTGCGGGGACGGTGGTTTTGTTAACTTCTCCGTTTTTTCTTCTGCCGTCCTAATTAGTTCTTTTCTTATTTTTTTAAAAGTTGGCGATTTGGCTCTTGTGGGGATGCGGGATGCGGGAAGGGTGAGAGGACGTACGACCATCACCACCGGCTCCGCTTTAAAGAATAGTAAAGATACACTCATGCGCCGACGTGATACCGCAAATGCTCCTCCTTCCTTGCCCGCAGGTGTAGCTTCGACGAAGCGTCACGTGAATCCCACAGGTCTGAGGCTATTTTTCGCCACAACGGGTTCTAAAACCGATATAAAAATGTAAAAGAAGCAATACATGTAGATCGTGGAAAGTTCTTTTCTATTTGTAAATTGTCCCATTAATTATAAAGACGTGTGTTGCACGTACATGCCAACTATAATAGAAAGAAGCAATTAGTCTGACAAAACTTTCCTCTGAAACCTTGCATCTGTTGGGATCACTCACAACCATCAGCGGAATAGGTAGAGTAGCTCCTTGCCAACCTCGGGGCACCTTCTCTTCTTAGCTTTGTCTGCCAATTACCCAACCCGAGCTTTGATCAGATTACCAAATAAAAGAACAATGTCATATCAGCGTTAAGCATCCAATTGTATAGTTTCAAGTACTGTGAATCCAAAGGTCGTGCCACTGATTTTCCAGAAAAGGAAGCAACATGTATCTTGTGACATACAGTATTATAGAATTCAAATCTTTCATGTGCTGTCAATTGGTAGTGCTTACTAACACATCTATACCTAATAATAAAAGCATTAAGGTTTCTTGTGGTACGTCATTTAAATTGCCATCAAAGTTGACAAAAATTACCCACCATGCCACCCGTAAGTTGTACCGTTTCTTTTTTTTTATTTCCTCTCGCTCAGCTATCGGTGACTCGTCGCGAATCTCTCTACTTCTCCAAACTTTACTGGAGTGGACGCCGGTCTGGCTCAAGAGCTCATCTAGACGGCGGACGCCGTCGTCCTAGAGGACCCGGCCAAGTCGCCACCGCACCCAAGCTCTCTCACCACCTCCACCCGCCAGGTCCGGATCCATTTAAGCACCCAAGCTCGCCCAACATCTCGTCAGCCGCGGTTGTGGCGTGTGCAATCGCCAAATCCATTGGAGGTTCGATGTGTTCATGTACAAAAGCTTAGCTCGTGCGAGGGCAGCCAGCCGCCGTGAAGCCCAGTTCAGAGAGCGCCTATGGGGACGGTCAATCGAGGACTAGGAGCAGCTCTTCGGTAGGCAGATGCGCGCTGACAGCGATAAGAGTAGAATACAAATTGTCGCTTTGTGCATGCGTGTACACGGATGAAAGCAATCTGAAGGAGCTGAGGGATACCAGAAGCTCCCTGTTTCTGAAACCAATGAAAATATTGAGCTGACCACGATGTGCTACAGCATGACATACATACGCGGTGAGGCGTCAAATAGTTTATGGTAGGCTGAGCATTGACTCAGTTCGAGTGCTTTCGACTTTCGAGAAGACTAGAAGAGTACATGTAGCACGAGGGGTGGCTTCACAGGAAATCACAGTTTCTGGTTCTTGCGAATCAAAAGTTAGAGAGGACATAATCTGTAAATGTGATTTGGCACGTACCTTTGCATTCAACAGTAAAATGGTTGCACTGCTTGCCACTCAACTCACGAATTAGGAAGATCTGGTAGCATGTTAGATTCCTTCTTTTGACCAACTTGCAGCTCATATATCACATGCCAAATGTTTAGTTATAACTCTACTACCTCAAATGTTCTCAAACATATTTTCTTCTCTAGATCCGGTACAGATTCAAGATAAAAAAACAAAAACAAGAAAACCGATTTTACATGATTTTGGCACATAGTATTATGTTGGTGGACGACCCTTTGGATTCAGAACGAGACATATTTGTCATTCAATTATGTTTGTGAGGCACAATGCCTTAAACTTTTTTCCTTCTGTTTTGAAGTATTTCCACTAATCGACTACAAAGTGCATTGCCGTATTAATCAATTAGCTAAAACAATAATAATTTTTCTCTCTCCCGGTGCAACGCACGGGCATTTTTGCTAGTAAATGATGATATGAACTCGCAAAGCGAGAAATTAACTGTTCTCAAAGGCATGTCAAACAAAATGCTGTGTTATAGCACCATCTAGAAGTAGATAAAATCATTAAAGGACGACAAGTGCATCACTGTATTCTACAAGACATGTTTTGATGCAATAATATTCAGGTGGGGACTCCCCCCCCCCCCCCCCCCCCCCCCCCCCCCCGGTGACCGCTTAAAAAAAACTTTACTTCCATGTTATATTTATTTACATGATCAAACACCTTCTATTTACTAGAGTAAAAAAAAGCTTCAAATTGAGTTGCAGAACAGCGCACAAAGGCACAATGGCAGGATGAAGGTAAAGAGTAAACTCATTTAGGCCATAGCCAGAACTTGAAAACTTTGGGTCTTTCCATTGATTTCAATGGGGAAATTCCCAATGACAACAGATTTCTCAAGAAAGGTGACACAAACAGTTCGGAAAGCAGCAAACATGTTTTTTACAATCTAACTAGCTGAGCAGATACAACGATCACAGGGGATGATGGTATGTAAACAATTAACATTTTTTTTTCCTAAACATTATATCAGTCCTTTTGATCATCACTCTGTAATAAAGGCATATAGTAGAACTGCGTCAGTTAGGCACTCCAATAATTGAAGATCGAGGCTAATCCCAATGTTTGCCATAAATGGTAATATGGAACAAGCAGAGGGAATAGCAAGACACTCACTGGTTTAAGTGTAACAATACTCCATGTTAACAAAGATCAACACCCGTAGGCAGTAGGTTTCATAGCTAAGAAAAACGATTGCAAATTAACAAGACAGCAAAGACTATTTTCATGATATTAGAAGGCTAATTTACTAAATAACAAATGCATACATAGTAACTGAAAAGATCATATAGAATCACAGACACGTGGGGAGCCAAAACAGGGGCAAGTGGAATGCATGTATATACTAATCAGGACAACTTGAACTATGTTTGGAAATTTAATTCTGCAATAATCTAGACTAGCATTTTATCTAGACAGGGAGTTATTTCAGCGATACCTTTCTGAACACAAGAACGAAATCATATATGAAGTCCCCACAGCAGCAAGGCTCTATGCGCGAGGAAGAGCAGGATGAGGCCGAGGCAGGCCTTGCGAGCCGCGCCCCTGAGCGCGTCGATAAATACGAGCGGGGCAGAGCCCTTGCCCCAGACGAGGTATGCCACGAACCCGGCGACCGAACTAGTGGAGAGAACACACGCAGTCGCGGAGCACAGGAAGGGGCGAGTATAGGGCGCGAAGCACGCGAGCGCCATCATCGGGGCGACAACGATCCACGACAGATTCGACGGCGGCGGCCGTCGGAACGGGAAACCCTAGCCCCTCAAAGCTTCGCCCTTCGATGGGGGGCTGGAGTGTTTTGAGCGGGGCGAAGGGGCTTAGCGATGAACAACTGCGAGCTGTTCTGTTTCCGGGCCGGGTTCAGTTCTAGCCAACGTAAATCACTAACCTTTACATGGCCACTGATAATGTTCGGAAAGCAAACATGTTTTTTACAATATAACTAGATGAGCAGATACAACGATCACAGGGGATGATTTATGTAAACAATTAATATATTGTTTCCCAAACATGATATCAATCCTTTTGAATCTCAATGTTTGCCATAAATGCTAATACACAACAAGCAGCGCGAATAGCAAGATCCTCACTAGTTTAAGTGTAACAATACTCCATGTTAACAAATACCAACAGCAGTTGGCAGTAGGTTTCATAGCTAAGAAAAACGATTGCAAATTAACAACATGGCAGGGACTATTTTCATGATATTAGGAGGCTAATGTACTAAATACATAAATATTAATTTAAAAGATCATATAGCTCACAGACACATGGGGAGCCAAAACAGGGGCAAGGGGAATACATGTATATACTCATCAGTCTTCAGGACAACTTGAACTATGTTTGGAAATTTTAATTCGAATGGGTGCACATGTAAATTTCAATTCTGCGATAATCTAGAGCGCAGCCGCTAGCATATCTAGAGAGGAAGTTATTTCAACGATACCTGAACTCAGAGAACGAGATCATATATGATGTCCGAACAGCAGCAAGGCTCTATGCGCGAGGAAGAGCTGAAGCGCGTCGAGAAATACGAGCGGGGCAGAGCCCTTTCCCCAGACGAGGTGTGCCACGAACCCGGCGACCGAACTAGTGGAGAGAACACACGCAGTCGCGGAGCACAGGAAGCGCCATCATCGGGGCGACAACGATCCACGACAGATTCGACGGCGGCGGCCGCATCATCGCGTCGGAGACGGCCATCGGAACGGGAAACCCTAGCCCCTCGAAGCTTCGCCCTTCGATCTCGATGGGGGCTGGAGTGTTTTGAGCGGGGCGAGGGGGTTAGCGATGAACAACTGCGAGCTGTTCCGTTTCCGGGCCGGGTTCAGTTTTACGGTAAATCACTAATCTCTTTTTTTCCGTAGTGCACACGGGTTTTAAACTGGTACAAGAGCGTGCCCGAATCAATCCTACATAATTCACTACTCTCGTTCAGATTTGATGCGGAATTTCTTTTAAGGAAATTATAAATTGCCAGTTTCGGTTGGAACTTTGATAGGAATTGGTCGCCCGGAGTTGGTAGATTTCACGGCAAAGAACGAGAGGAATTGGTCGCCCGAGTTGGTGGATTTATCAGTAGAGCTATCCGGTGGGTCAACCCTAAAACCGACGCGGTGCCAAGAATTTAGCGAAAGAGGGGAGACATTGCATCCTTGAAAAAAATTGTGGGCCGAACCGATAGGCGGTTTCTGTTCGGAATACCAAAATGACCCAAATCGCACATCCACCGAAATTTTCTTAGCTGAGGATTGGGATTGTTTATCGATCCGCTATAGATGCTCTTAGTCTCTTGCAATTTTACACTACGTCTAGGAGGCACCGTTTTGTCTTATAGGAGTAGATGCTCACAATAAAAAAACATTTCCTAGTGGATCCGCGTGTATAACTGCATATTTAATGTATACACATAAATTTCCTGGAAAAGGGACATTTTCTACTGCCTTTCTAAAAAGATAGATTTCCGCGTTGTAAAATGACTTTTTACGAGACATTTTTCTTTCTTCCATAGGCAAAAAAAATCCACGTAACTTTGTGTGCACACATAGAATGTCTAGATGTACATGCAAAATTTTGTTTCAGAATCTTTTTAAATGTATTATTTGTGAGAGTATATACACCTACGAGCCGAAGTGGATTTACGTATGGTTTATTGCAATATTTGAGATGGTGGATGTCGTGGTGGGATCACGCAGATGCCTAGGGGTAGGCTTATTCTGGGGCCGAACGTACGCTTGAGGATTCGGGGAGGGATTGCGTGATGGCGTCGCACACGAAGAACACTGCAAACACAAAGATCTACCCTGCTTCGGGGCCCTCGTGAGGAGGTAAAACCCCTACTGCAGCACTATCCTATTTGGTGTATTTCCCTCTGTATACGCAGTGTGTACAAATGCTCCTCGAGCTGGATGCCTCTAAGTATGCCTCTAATCACCGCTAAATAAGTTGCTAATCTCCAGAGAGGAGAGCTCCCGCGGGGGGAAATGAGCCCAGGGCCTCGTGCGCGGCCGCCTCTTGCCTCTCCCCTGGTGCTCTTTATATAGGGAGAGCCCAGGGGACAAGGAGGGGACAAGGAGACCAAAAGTACTATGCACTGTACACTGTAGCGGAGGTGACTACTGGGGTCTTGTCACACTGTTCACGCGTCACTGTAGTTGTACTGTTGTCACATCCGTGGCACTGTAGCCACGCTGCCTGTGTGCCTTCCGGGTATCCTGGGGATGGCAGAGCATTTGTACTTGCCGATGTAGCTGCTGGATGCTGGAGATGCCGGAGACGTACGATGCAGCCGAGATGAATGAGTCTCGGACCAGCCGAGTTGAGAATCTCTGCCGAAGACCTCGGATGGAACCTCGCTCTAGCCAAGCTGCTGGATACCTCGGATGGAAGTAGCGCCTGGCTCCGGTCGATGAAGTCCAGCCGAGGTGACGGGATCGTGGCCCAAGCGAAGTACGGGAGCCTCGGCCCGATCCGAAGCGAATAGAACTCGGCCTGAGCAGAAGTCGGCCCGCCCTGGATAGGATACCTCGGCCTGGGAACTGACCTCGGCTGGAGATACTTCGGCCCGTCCTGGACAGGGCAAGGTCGGCCCATTGAGGCTGTGGTGCTTCGGTCCGGCTGGGGCTGGAAGAATGCTTCGGCCCACCGAGGTAACTACCTTGGCCCAGGCGATGGAGATGCCAGCCGGACAAAGGCCTGCGGCGCTGGTCCGATCCGGCGCTGAAGGGAAACTGGTCCAGCCCGAGGTGAAGGAAGTTCGGCCCGCTTTTGGTTGTGCCGGTCTGGATCTCGGCCCAGACTGCTTCTCTTGCTTTTTTGTTTATCTTTTATCTGTTAACTTCTGCTCTTATCTCTTTTATCCACTCAACCACCACCTAACTTCGGGGTACCCGGGGTTACATCCCCGACAGTGGAACTCATCGAAAATACATTATTGATGTCGAGACAATTTCACCACCTCCATAGTTCTGATTTGTGCTAAACTAAATTAGCTGCCAACATTTTTGTACATAGACAATAGTGGATTCTTAATATCGGTGTGATGGTGTGAACAAATCTTAATCATGACCGATAACTTCACTGTTATAACCGCTAGATTATCCTATCTTTTCTTTTAATCCATCAATCCTCCTCCCTGAACCGATTTGTTACGGGCAGCCTCACATAATAAAGCATTCATTTACAAGTTTGTGATAAGTTTATGATTAGTTTGTCTTTTGTCCTTAAATTTGTCCATTCAGTATTGTGCTTACTGTTTGTTGTCTTGGGAATGCACTAGACCAACTCTAGCAAATACTAAAAGGAGAGTAATGATAAAATGACTTGTTGTCCGGGAATGTTGAGGATCCACGCCTTAACTTTGCCCTCTGCCCCACCACAGTTAGGGACGATCCGAAGATATTTTGAATTTAGGGCAAATTATAATAAATATATTTACACTAAACTTTTAGATTTATCTGTGACTTAATTTTGGCATACTATGGTCTTAACGAGTATAGTTTTCCATATATTATTAAGTTTCAGTAGTTAACCACATCTGAATGATGCTAATATTAATTATATTGTTCTTATTATACAATTGCAATCCATATCAATAAAAGATTGTGCTGTGAGAAATTTAATAGTATGTTGTAAAAACAATTCACCTTGATTTTTTTTAAATAATAACATAACTTACATAGTTTATATGTCTATATGCAAGTGTGCGCGTAGAATATATTTTAATAGCATTAGTATCATGGTAGAGATGTACACTTTATTAAATAAATATATTAAGAGTGGTTTCTCGAGTATGATTAGGTATGAGAGAGGCGTTTTGGCTCCTGGGTGCATATGCACCTGATATATATTTCAAAATTTAAAAAAATATGAAAACACTTCAAAAAAATCTTAAATAAATTGGGCACAAAGATATACAAGTTTTCAACGTTCGTGCAAAATTTCAGAAGGAATAGCATTTTATGTGGTCTGCGCAAAAAAGACAAAATCTATGCTTCGAAAAATGTACTTTTAAATCTCATTCGGCCACAGATTTGTCTTTTTTGCACGGACCACATAAAGTATCATTTCCTTCTGAAATTTTGCAGGAATGTTTAAAACTTGCATATGTCTGTGCCCAAATTTTTGCAGATTTTTTCGAAGTGTTTTCATATTTTTTTTAATTTTGAAAACTATAACATGAGCATATGCAACCGGGTGCCAAAGTGAATTTCTGATTAGGTATCACATTTGTATAAACATATAGAGTATAAGTTTGAACATCACTAAATGTGTCTTGCAAGTTTGGTTTGCTAATGAGCTGAAAATATACATGTGTTATCCACTTCGTACTGAAATAATATCGATCGTGATAAGCACAGGATAATCAACTTTAGATATGATGTCATTATGGTCAACGGTCAAAGTTGTGACGAAGTTCAGCACTCAAAATGATAACCAAAAGCTACAACCATGCCACCAATTACAGGTAGCACATGACCCACGATGACACGAGATAACTAGAAAGACATTTGAAAGTGGCACCATATTAACCCACTCACAAAGAAGTTACTAGTGATGCAACATAAATGGTGCAAGACAGAGAGCAGTCATACAGAGAACACATGTCCCACGAATTCCACCATCATATATACACCAATACACCAGTGTAAACTTGCAAGATAATACCATAGGAGAACTGAATATCGTCACCAGAACCATATAATGACCAAACAAACTCCATGGCTATTGATAAGTAGGAGATCTAGTACTAGTAGAAATAAGCAAGTCTGCAAAATCTTTCATGGCTATTAACCACTAAGATCTAGTAACACAAAGAAGCAATTCTGTAAAAACTTCCTTTTTCCTTTGAAAACTTGTATCTGACTGTTGGGTACATGGGATCACTCATACTCCCTCCGTTCCATTTTACTTGACACTAAAATGGATGTATTTAGACTTATTTTAGTGCTAGATACATCCATTTTAAAGTCAAGTAATATGAAACGGAGGGAGTAAGTCATAACCATCAGTAAAATCGGTACTGTAGCTCCTTGTCAGCCTCGCAGGCACCTTCACTTCTTACATAGTTTGCTTTGCCTGCCAATAACCCAACCCAACCTTTGATCAGATTGCCACAGAAGAGAACATTGTTGTATCAAAATTAAAAGCGTACAAGACTACAGTTTCTAGGTACTGCATATCTAAAGGTTGTGCCACTCATTTTCTAGGAATGAAAGTAATTTGTCTCCTGTGACAATGACGTATATAGAATTCACATCTTTCTTGTTCCTTCGGTCGGTAGTGCTAACTAAAACTTACTACTGATGATATATCTGTAACGACAGAAACTACTTGATCTGAAAGGAGCTTCTACCAATATGTAGTGGCATAGTGCAACATAAAAGTAGATAGTCATCGAAGGAGGACTGTAGGTGCGTCCATTTACTGTCATATTATTTATTTACATGATCAAACAGTTACTTCTTTTTACTATTGTACAAACACATTACGTTGGGTCATGGAACAGGGCACAGAGATCCACAATATCAAGATGCAGATCAGTAGAGTAGCCTCATAGGCCATACCCAGATCTTGAAAATGATGGGCCTTTCAATTGTATTATAGGAAGGAATTCTCAATGACAACAGAGTTCTCAAGATAGGTGCTTGCAAAATACAAACAGTTCAGAAGCAGCAAACAATGTTATAATCTCACTAGCTGTACAGAGACCACAGTCACATGCGACGATGGAGCATAAACAGTTCATATTACTTTTTCTAATATGTGGAAATGATCATTTTCATCATGATCACTTCGTAACAAAGGCATACTGTAGATTTGCGTCGCCAGTTGGCTACTCGCACAATTGTAAGATAGAGCTGATCTCAACGTTTGTCGTGGATGATAATATGCAACGACGATATGGAATAGCAAAATTCTGATTGGTTTACTTTAAACCCGAAGACAGGAGGAGCACAAAATAATCGAATAACAAATATGAGCCCCAGTAAGCACTAAGCACTAGGAAGAACATTTTACAGCTGCGATAAATGATTCCAAATTAAAAACGCTGGAGGGACTGTTTTCATGTTATTAGAAGGCTAATAATGTACACCACATTTGCACATTAATTGAAAATGACATTGGGCTCACAAACACTAGCGGATGTGATGGGAAGGGTATACCTCAACACAGCTGCGCTGGTTCTTCCCTGTTCGCCTGGTCCTGCCTCCAGACCCACAACGCGACAGGTGGAATAACAAAGCAAGAAATCGCATGGATGCCAAATAACCCCACGTCCGCGATCATAGAGCCAATCATTTCTCCCTGCGACTTCGATCCCTCCGCAGGCGACGACATCATGGCTTCCATCAGAGAACCAGCGGCAATTAGCAGGAAACAGGGCAGATCCGCGACCAATCCAAGGACAAAAGCGCGGGGGCATAACAGGCTTCTGAGTCGACTCCTGCTTGACTTCTCCAAAGGCGCTCTGAGGAGAGCAACAATTTCAAAAAATCACAGAGACTGGCATGAGCTTGTATGGAAAGGTTCAATATATGGGACGATGCAGTTGAAGTGATGAACTCACATGGGATGGGAGTACTACTAATTCGAACGTAGAGCCCAGTCACCAGCTTATTAGTGTTGTGGTTCAACAGAAATAGAGATCGCAACGAGTAATTATTTCAGAGTGATGATAGTAGAAATCATCGTGAAGAGGAGGTGATGATGGTAGGGTGTCTGCCAAAGATAAATAAAAGATATGTTCCAGACCGGCGAACTGATTTTTCCCACATGATTCTAAAATTGGAATATGAAATATTAAGGTTACGATGACACTACGGGAAACCCACGATACGCCGATGGCCAGAAGCCGTCGGGGTAGGCACGTTTGCCGTCGGCGTATCTCCGTCGGCGTAGCAGCCCGTCGGCGTATACAAATAACCGTCGGCGTATACGTAACCGTCGGCGTAGCCTCTGTGGGACCCACAAAAACGGAAGCCGTCCGTCTCCGTCTGCTCCACCCATACGCCGACGGCAGTGCCGTCGGCCTAGCGTGCCACGTGGAGCGAGCTGGTGCGTCTGGGACGTGGCATACGCCGACGGTAAAGCCGTCGGCGTATTCGTGACCATTTGGTCCATTTTAGATGACGTGGCAGCACCCTGTGCGCCTGGGAAGTTCTCTACGCCGACGGCATATCCTTGACCATAATTTCCAATTTTAGCTGCTTGTTGCTGCTGGTTTCTGGCGCATTTTAAATACAATTAAAATTGCACAAATTATAAAACACGACAGAAACATCACATAAAACATCACATATATATCCAAAATGACACAAACATGATTCGAATTCATACAAGCATTCATACAAACTCAAAATGACAGAAACATAGTTCGAATTGACACCCGGAACACCCGAACTAATCCTACATCTCGTGAGAGGTCGAGCCACCTATCTCTGACCGCGTGAAAATAGGCGACCGACCGCGTGGGCCAGTCGAACCACACAGGGAATCCGGAGAGCCACGGGACTGTGTGGTCTCACGCGACGAACCCGGCGAGGCACCACCAGTGCCATGCACCACGAGCGCGCGCGTCGAAGTCGGCGAGGCAAAAGCAGGATCATTGGGTGCATTCCTCGAGCAACTCGATCCCTACATGTTTGAGTCCAAGTTAGCAACTTGGAAAGCACAGCATGGCGGTAACAATTTGTTTGGCAAATAACTTACCGGTGTCGCTTGCTTGTATGTGCGAGCGACCGACTCCCTCGTTGGGCCGACGGGCGGGATCCCCGGCCTAGGTGGACGCGTAGGCAGCGCCTCCCGCTCTCCAGTGGCAAAAAACTTCTCGGTAGCCTACAAGATAGTTTAGATGTCAGGAGTTGTAGAAAAAGAAGGTTCAAACTAGAGGAAATGGGACTTGTCATATTTTGCAAATACAAAAGTTGAAACTTACAGCATCCTTCAACTCATTCCACTCCTCATACTCCTGGCTCTTCTGTACCCACAACTGATACTGTCTCTCATAGTCCGCGTAAGCGGCATCGAAGGCCGCCTCGAAATCAGCCTACAGTTTTAAAAGGGAACGCATCTCGTCAACTTAGCCACTTAGCTAGGAACGAATGTCGGAAAGAGAATGAAATTGAGAAAAACTTACATCGGGGCGAGCTCGGGAAGGCCGACGAGGCAGGACGGGAGGGTCGTCGGCGGTGAGGGTAGCCTTGACACGCGAGAGGCCCAACTCAGGAGTACGCGTGAGTACCGCACTAAGCATGAGAGGACGGCCATGCTCCCAACCGTTCCCGGCAAGGACCACCGCTCTCTCATCGGTGTCATGCCGAAGAGGGTTGTCCACAAACGGATTTATACCCTGGAACGTCTCGACGTATGCCTTTATCCCCTCCTTGGCAGTGCCGAAGTAATCGGGCTGCGAGGGCTGAGGCTCAGAAAAATTGGGCTTCTTCATCTTCATCCTCTCCCATGTTTGCATGTCCGTAAGAGGCTCCCCGAGATCGGCCTCCTGCAATGCCAAAGAAGTGTCATGCGTATCAAGTAGGAACATGAGGGGAAATAAATGAAGATTGTTTCATGTATATATATACCAGCTTTGCCTTGAAGCGATCATGGTTGCGGGCACCCGCACGATGTGTCCCCCCGCTCCCGCGGTTTAACCTGTTTCGCTCGCTCAAGGCCTTGAACTCGGGGTCCTCCCCAGCCCACCTAGACACCAACGCCCTCCACGCGTCATCCTTGCCATAGGCCCATGAGGGCTTAAACTGAAAAAACAATACTCATGTGAAGAACGGATAATGCAATTGCAACCTAGCAGCAACATGTAATCTCATTAACAATCTACTTACCGCCATGTAGTCATCTACGGTCACCTCAAGTGGGTTCTCCACAATCTCATGCTTCACCGCCTTCTTGTGTAACGTCTCAGTACTGAAATGATTGATGATGGTATGCTTTGCATTGTAGAACTGCTGTCGTGTCAACTTCCTACAAGCCCCCTCCAAAGTCCTGTCCGCATCGGCCCGCTGCTCAGGAAGTACCCTATAGAACCTCTTTAATCATGCACAAAAAACAAATTGTGAGAGCATGGTGGGGACATCAAGTATGAACGAAATTCGAAAAGTTCAACTTACCCAAAACTTGTTGATCACGGCGTCAGAACATTTCCCGCCGCTCGCGTAATTGGCGGCCTGATAGTCTACCCAATGGGTGGCTAGCTTCGTCGCGCCGTTGGGGACGGTACTGTACAAGCCCGGCCAAAACTTCCTAATCAAAGCTCCAATCAGGGTGTTAGGCACACGGGCTCCCGCAGGATGTATCCAGTTGCTGCACAATAATGAAACATTAGTACATGTCAAATTGTCCTGACCACAATGAAGTTACCATGTTCAAAATTAGTATATATAGTCACTTACTCTTTCCCATTAGGCGTAATGAGGATCTTCGCCTCCTCGGTAGCAGGTTCCTTGTCCTCATCAGGGACCTGGGATTCCCCTCGAATCCTTGGCTTCTTCGGCGGCGCGGAGGACCCCGCCTCCAAGTCCGTGGAGGGGCCCGTCTCCTCCGAGTCCGTGGAGGGGCCCGTCCCCACGTCCGTGGAGGGGCCCGCAGAGGGTATGTCCGAAGACACGTCGCCCCCACCTCGCCCTCGTCCTCCACCTCGCCCTCGTCCTCGTCCTGCACCTCGTCCCCTCGGAGGAACTGGAGCATCGGCACCTCCCCCTCCTCCAGCATCTCCACCCTCACCTGCATTGAGAAAGGGTGAACAATTAAGCATAAAGACATGAACAAATTAAGAATTGCATCACCTCTACTCTCACCACTGTCAGAAAGGTAACGCGGGTTCGGAATAGGTTCTCTTCCACTTTTAGTAACTTTCTTCTGGCGCATCTTCTTCACCAAGGAGGCCGATGATTCCTTGCCTTGGCTCATCTTGGTCAATCACCTGCAAAATGCAGTAGCATCAAATAATCAACAATCAAATTCATCTCAAATTCATGTAATTGATCTCAGATTTGTTTCTATCAAGATTACAGCAAACATAATTGTCGCAGACTTGTAATATGCTTTTTGCTCCTCTGTCATCATTTTTTGCAAATAATTATACAGTTCAATTGCAGCTGTTGATTTTTCTACTGGTGATAATCCATGGCCAATATTCAGAAAGCCTACAACCATGTCTTCTACTACAGATCTACAATAACTTCAGTGCTGCACATAATTTAGTTGCTCGATGTACTGTTGAAAATCAACAAGTTGCTCCGTGCTGCAAAAGGGGCAGCATGGTGTTGCTAACCTAACACTCCATAAAGAACGTTGAGATCCACCATCATAAGTGTTTCGAGACAGCATATTTTACATTATATTCTCACCAAAGTAATTCTTTCGCAGTTAAAATATGAGGTGCTGGGAACACTTTTGCATCAAAATCACTAATGTAAATAAAAAGAATTGCATGTAGTATTGGTAACAGGTTGCTGTACTACTACCTATAGAGGATGGATCAAGGAAACGAAATGTAGGTAGCAAAAGGGCAAGATCATCTACTCCAAACCATTACGTGCTTTCCAAGAGAATAGGTTTGTCTCACTAACAGGAGCTCTGAATGTGTGTGCTCTGAATGTTTGATTGATGTACGACACTAGGTGATTAAGAGAAGAACTAATCAGCACATGACATGCAGACCTAGAACTGAGAAGGAATTATACCTCTCCCTGTGGCAGGACCAACCCGATGAAGACAGGCAGCAGCAACCTTAGGTCGTCAGCTAGGCCAGAGCGGGGTGCCTCTCAGCTCTAGGTCCGGGCGGTGGGGAGCCTCGAGCAGCAGGGTGCGTGGCGAGTAGTCGAGCAGCAGGGTCCGTCTGCGGCGTCGAGGAGGAAGAGGAGGTCGCGGGACAACTTTGCCGCTGGCGGCGGGGACCAGTGAGCCGGGGAGGACGTTGGCCGTGGGGGACGGCCCGCTCGCCGGCGGGAGCGGTGCTGCGAGCTGGCGGGGAAAGAAACCCTAGCTAGAACGTTGGCCGTGGGGGACGGCCCGCTCGCCGGCGCGGGGAGGGATTGGGGAGGTCGCCGGCGTGGGGAGGGATTGGGGAGGTCGCCGGCGCGGGGAGGGATTTGGTTAGTTGGGGATTTTTTGGAGTGAAGGCGCGCGAAGCTTTCGGGCCGATTTGGCTTAGCTAGTCAGGCCTACGCCGACGGCTTTGCCGTCGGCGTATGTTTTTGCTTCTTTTTTTTTAAAGAAATCAATTAATTTTTTAATTTTTTTTTCAATTCTTCTATTATGTTCTTTTTTTTAAAAGAAAGGGGGTAGCCAGTCTTTTTTTTTTTCAATTCTCCTGCAAATCGGCCTTCGATCCACGGAGCGGCAAGACGTCTCTGATGATTTGCAACCGTCTGGCAAGACGTCTCTGATGATCTGCAACCGTTTGGAACGGTCGCAGGTCATCAGAGACGTCCTGCCGCTGGTTGCCCAAAACACAAGATAAAATACATTGCGACTAAACGCATAAATGAACAAATCATACGGTTTCACCCAGGTACAATCCCACCGTGGCTGCGATATCACATGCAGGGTGGGACGTAGCTGGGTAAATCCGGATAATTTGTGTGGAATGTCTAAATATAGCTGAAACAAGACACACGGTTTGAGCGCCACTTCGATCCAAGCAGCGGTAAGACGTCTCTGATGATCTACAACCGTCCGGCAAGACGTCTATGATGATCTGCAACCGTTTGGTACGGTCGCAGGTCATCACAGACGTCTTGCCGCTGGTTGCCCAAAGATGTCTCTCCGAGTGAGCTGGAATGTTTTGTGTGAGTGAGTAACCTGTCTGAGGAGTGGCCTATTTATAGGCGTCGTGTGTTTCCTTCCAGTGCTTGTGAGCCGTTGGATCAGCGGTGTGTTTCTTTCGAGCGCTGGTGAGCCGTTGGATCCGGAAGAAGCACACGGATCGTGTGTTTCCTTCGTGTGTTTCTTTCGAGCGCCTGTTTCCCGCCAATTCTCCCCTTTTCGGGCGAACCGGATGGAATCGTGTGTCGATTTGGGGTAGACTTTGGTTTCTCATGTTCCTATGGCCTAACATAACACAACCAAGCAAAAAAGTCCACTGGGCTACCCCCTTTCGACGCACGTCTATGGGGGTAGACGGAAACGTTAGGGTTTTTCCAGCGGATTCAGGGTTTCACCGAAGCGGGGCCCCGGAGCGTCGGAACCACACCCAAACCTAGCTTGTGACATACCATGTTTATACAAGTGTGTTGGGTGCTGTGGATGTCCAAGTTCCCACAGCGGGATGTGAGCGGGTTCACCGGCATCACTTTCTCTCTAGTGAGTTTCTGCCGAAAGGGGAGTTTTCACCTCTAAGTGCAGGAACTCAATAGAGAGAAAGTGAAGCCGGTGAAGCCGGTCACACCCCGGAGTAGGATATTGCACATTTACAACACACAACACACTTGTATACATATGGTATGGCACAACCTAGGTTTTGGTGGGGTTCCGACGCTCCGGGGCCCCGCTTCGGCGAAACCCCGAATCCGCTGGGAAAACCCTAACGTTTTCGTCTACCCCCATAGACGTGCGTCGAAAGGGGGTAGGCCAGTGGACTTTTTTGCTTGGTTGTGTTAGGTTAGGCCATAGAAAGGTGAGAAACCAAAGTCTACCCCAAATCAACACAAGATTCCATCCGGTTCTCCCGAAACGGGAGTTTTCACCTCTAAGTGCAGAAACTCACTAGAGAGAAAGTGAAGCCGGTAAAGCCGGTCACACCCGGAGTAGGATATTGCACATTTACAACACCCAACACACTTGTATACATATGGTATGGCACAACCTAGATTTTGGTGGGGTTTCGACGCTCCGATGCCCCGCTTCGGCGAAACCCCGAATCCGCTGGGAAAACCCTAACATTTTCGTCTACCCCCATAGACGTACGTCGAAAGGGGGTAGGAAAGTGGACTTTTTTGCTTGGTTGTGTTAGGTTAGGCCATAGGAAGGTATTTTACATGTGTTGTTTTTATTTATTTTACATGTATATGTTGTAGGGTTGGGTTCCGGGAAACTCGAACCGTTATTTTACGGGGGTGGGATACTGAAATTGGGAGGAAAATTATAGGTCCAATATATATATAAATTATAACTACATTAAATATTATATAGAGAAATAAATAAATAAATATTATATAGAGAAATAAATAAAAAAGGTTCATATATACGCCGACGGCCGCCGTCGGCGTTGAAGTACACGTGTACACCAACGCCGACGGCCGTGCCGTCACGGCGTCCTTTTGTACGCCGACGGCACCGTTTACGCCGACGGCGCTTCGTACGCCGACGGCTGTGTGGGCGGCTGCCCTAGCTCGCGCTGTACGCCGACGGCCCCGACATTTAGCCGTCGGCGTACAGTACGGCCGTCGGCGTAGTGTGGCTTTCCCGTAGTGACATGCCATCCAATGGGAATAAAAACACATATGACTCTTGTTTGGTTGCAGCATGGGAAGTATACATGAACTTTTGTGTACCATTAGGTGCATAGCATAGTTATCCGAAAAACAAAGGAATTTTTTCAAAGGGTAGGAATTAATAGAATTTTTCCTTTTAAATTGCAAGCAAAGTAGACAGTAGGAGAATGCATATAATTTCATTTAGGAATGAAAATTCCCGTAATTTTGATCTTACAAATCAAGCAAAGTTTGTAGAAAAATTCTAAGCGACGAAACCCTTCAAAATTTCTATGAAATTCCTTCAACGTAGAAGACCCTATAGGCGTAATTAATCTCCCAGCGAGTGCGTCTAGCAATTAACACACACTAACAGTCTTCTTCCCCGGTTAGTAACAGATCCGGGCACGCAATTAAACCCGGTTGGGACTTGGTGATTGGGACCCGATCGACCGCTTCACTTTGCTAAACCCAAAACGGGCCCCCGTCTTCTTCCCCACTCGCTTCGCTAAACCCAACTCCACTCCACTCTGCCCGCCCCGCGCCTAGGGTTCCGCCGTCGTCGAGGCGGAGATGCCGGCGGCGTCGGCGCTCAAGCTCGTGGCCCTGGCCGCGTCCGACACGCTCATCTACCTCCACCACGGCTTGCTCTGGGTCGCCGCCGCGGGGTGCATCGCCATGGTCATCGGGGGCCGCGCGCTGGGCGAGGTCCAGGGCCCCCCCGTGGTCTCCGCGGCGTCCTCGCTCGCCTTCTACTCCGCTGCCGCCGGTGTACTGCTCTTCCCCGTCGCCATGGCGCTCATCGGCGCCCGCATAACGCGCTCCGTGTCCAACGACACCCACGCCGCCGAGAAGGTAGCGCCAAAAAACTCCTCTGTCTTTGAGTAATAATTTGCTACTCCGCTGGTACCTACTCCGATCTGGAGTATTTATTCCGATCTGCTCCGAAATGATATTAAATCCGTGCTATTTGTAACCATGGAAATCGAATTTTACATCTGCGTGGTCTGAAATAAGTTGCCGATTTCCTAATTAGAAAGTATAAGTCGTGTTATTTGCTTGTATTCAAAATTTCCAATTAGGCTCTGCTGTGTGTAAAACTGTAAATGCATTTGCTTCCTTCAAGCTTCAGACCGTATAATATGACGCCATCCATTCTGATACTTTCTTATATCTCGCACTCTGCGTATAATCTTATCAAGGATATCAAAGAGCCTCCGAAAACAACTCGTCAGATTGTGCGAAAGATTCTCAAGGATCCTTTCATGTTTGGAAACTTCGTTTCAACGCCCTTCGTCATGCTCGTAGTTGCTGGTCTGCTGGTGGAGCTACAGTCGCCTGTGAAAGGATCTAGGATGGAACAAATTGGTTCAATATTGAAGGATGTGGGGATATTGGGATCCGCTGCAGCATATTGTTTCGTTGTATTGCCCACTCAGATACTGAGGCAGTGGAGGATGAAGTAGAGGGGTTATGCTGTAGTTTTGTTGAGGTATATACCTGCTCTGTTCAGATCTTTTTATTTACAAGCATGTTGTTTGTAGTTTCATTGATCCTGATAACGTCCGAGTTTCTTCTTCTATGGTGCAATCAGCTATAAATGTAATAAGTAATAACTGAAAAACACGTACTGGTATTTCTTATAACAAAACCATTTTGTCATGCATTCCAGTTAGACCTACAAGAGAGTTAACTAGCTTGTTCGGTTTGTTGATAGATGTTAGCTTTCCAAAGAATTGCATTTAACATGGATCTTCTTGGGTACAAGTCGCGTTGAGCAGTCAGATGCTTCCGGAGAGATCATCAGCGGAGATGTAGTATGCATTCTTCATGTTGAGTCATTTCAGTAATTGTTTTGATTAGGCAGCTACAAATTTGAGAGATTACCATCATAGTTACCATGAATAATCAAATCAAGTTTCTCTTTGCTATGTTCACTAAGACAAAGCACTAAGTTGATAATGTAATTAAGTTGAAGACATTCAACGCTAGTATCTCTTCCATGTGATGTTATTCAACAGAGTAGAAGTGTCTTCCAGAACACATGTTGAATTGTTGATATTCTTTCCTTTCATGGGTTTTCAGCGTTCCTTTATTTCCCTAAGAAGTAATGTAACTTGTTTCGCAAGAGCTAACTTTTTTTATAGTTTTATATGATTATTTTGTTAAGCACCATAGTGTTTCTTGTCAACAAAATGGAAGAAATGACATATATGTTTAATTCGGACAAGCTACAAGATGCCACTAGTTCCATTGAAAATTTCTTATTTCGCTATTTATACAATTCTTTTGTGTCCATTGTTGTGTGGATTGCCATGTCATCATAGTGTAATTAACTAATGCATGTGAATATATGGGGTTGTGATCTCAAGATAGTTTCCATATATGGGATAGCTATTGATTAGGCCATCTTTTATCATTGATCTTTCTGCAATTCATAGTTACCATGAACATTAAAGTTTCACTTTTGAGGCACACAGCCTTTCCGAATTAGGCTGTTGTACAGCAAGAAGAATTACGCTCGATATGCCGAGTAGCAGTTGATGTACTTTCCATTAGATCTGAGGTTTCACCTAATTACCTTCTCATCGTTGATCGAATCTTAAGTGCGATTTTTTTTTCTGTGGTGCAATCATTTATGATTGTAACTGAATTAAACTTACTGTGTTGATAATTTGATAACAAACCATTTTGTCATGCATCCTAGTTAGACCTACAAGAGAGTTAGTTCGGTTCGTTGATAGAATGATAGATGTTAGATTCCTCAAGAATTGCATTTCACATTGAACTTCTTTGGTACAAGTCGCCAGTTGACCAATCATATGCTTATGGAGGGATCATCAGTGGCGACATAGTATTCATTGTTCATGTTGAGTCATTCCGTGATTATTGTGATTAGCCAGCTACGAATTTATCCATCGATACCCAACATAAGTGGTAGTCCTCAAATTTTGAAGAGCGGGGTCGTGGGATATCTTCTGCTTAATTGCATCATCTAATTTTTGTGCCTTATTTTATCTGTTACGTATCAACTTAGTGCTTCGTCTTAGTGAAGATAGGAAAGAGAAACACAATTTCATTATTCATGGTAAGTTAGTAACTATGATGGTAATGTATAGGACATACCTTTCCTTCAATCCGTAGCTAGTATCTGCTTTCATGTGGTGTTGTTCCACGGCATTTTCTGTAGAATCCTACAAGAAGAACACATGTTGATATCTTAGTTAGATATTGTTCCCTTTCATGGGTTTTCAGGTCTCTTTATTTCCTAAAGTACTGTAACTTGTTTAGCAAGAGAAACTTGTAACATTCTTTTGTATTTTTGTATGAGTACTTATTAAGCACCTTATTGCTTCTTGTGCAACAAAATGGAAGAAAATACAAATATATTTCATTCAGACAAGCTACAGATGCCACTAGTTCCATTGAGAATTTCTTATTTCACTATTTATACCATTTTTGTGTGCCCCTGTCATGTGTGGGTTGCCATGCTTTGTCTGTCTACCAGCCATCATAGTTTAATGAACTAATGCATGTGAATATATGGGGCTTGTGATCTCAAGATGGTTTCCATATTTCTTTGCAGTCACATTGTAGTGGCCCTTGCCATATTTGTGCACTACTCTACATAGATCACTACATACAAGCTTATTATATCTGGTGCTTAATATTGATAAAAACCTGTATATCCTCACTCAACTGGTATTTTATGCTAAGAATCTCATTCAGTTTTGGGCTTCTTTGTTAACAGACATAACCCTGAACGAGAAGGTGTGAAGACGTGCAAGGCAAATGCAAGAGCTGGCTCTTCGGTTAAGTTTACTGATGTGTACTGAATTATGGTTACCCGTATTCACGACTGTAGATTAGTCAAGTGCTAGTATTACTGACTCCATGTGCTAGGAGCTCTCGTAAGTCAACATTGTGGTGTTTCAGTTTTCACTTGCCTGCTGGGTAGCATGGAATATTTTACCAGAAATTGAGTATGAAAACCTACCGGAGGATATTGCTTTTCTAGCCATATGACATTTTCCATGTTTGCAGTTATATGCTGGATGACTACTCACTACTGTTTCTTTGCAAGAGAAGTGTTGGCCTTGTGGCAGTCTTCATAGGATGCTATGTTAGTCGCAATCTCAGATGTTATGTCTCCACAGTTTTGTGGATTATCTTCTTTGTGTCTTGTGGATATGTGATAGGGAGAGCTCATATCTCTGGAGTCTGGTAGCTCGAGTTTAAAATATATGCAGCGTTGATCTTGCATCTATTACTGTAAATGTTTAAAGCGAAGGGAGTGTTCTCATCTTATCTTCGATTCATTAGGGTAGTAACATTTATCTGTATCGTCGTTTGGATTTTTTATAAAGGAGAATAAGTGCAGGCACTACGTCTTAAGAAGGAAGGCGCTCAAATCATAGGCTAGAAGTATTCAAACAGGGCCTTGCGTTTGTGCTCGTTTGATAGTAGTAAATTCATAACTTATCATTTTTTGAGTGTACATTGAGCCGCAACACTATTTTGAATCTAGCTCTAGAAATTGCGTGTCCCCAATAGGAGGGTAGGTTGGTTAGAACCAAGATGTTCTGAGGCACTTAGTCGTGTAATCTTTTGGAACCAACATCGCGATCCACCATACATGTTGATTCTTTTTGGCAATAATTTTGATCCAGACTGTTTATATTCAATTATAGGCGACACATTTGTTCATCCATAATAGTCCAACTCTATTAAATAAAATGAAATGGTGTTGCTCACTTTTAAAAACCTTTTTTTGTGCTAACTACAAGCAAACTTGTATAGTATTTAAACTTGATAAAGTTGATATCTAATTTGAACAAAACAGTTCAAATTTCAAACTTTGCCCCTGAAATCGTCAACTTCAAATCCAGAATCTCGAATGAGATTTTCTTTACTGCTAGCTAGAATTTTAATATTCCAACTGGAATTTGCAACTTTAGTTTTTATTTTTGGGACAAAATTCAGTAGCCAATCTAATCGTTTTTTTTCAAGAATACCAATCTAAACATTTCATCCGGTGGTTTCACACAGAAGTACAGGCGAACTTCTGTAGTCTAATTTTGAACTACTCCATCTGTTTTTAAATGTAAGATGTTTTAACATTTGTTCACATTCACATGTATACAAGTGTATCTAGACACATTTTAGTGTGTATATTTACTTATTTAATATGCATCTATACAATATGTAAAACGCCTGAAACATCTTACATTTAGAAACGGAGGAGCATAGTTGATATGTAATTTGAACAAAGCAGTTCAAATTCAACCTTTTCCCCTGAAAATCTTCAACTTCAAATCGAGCATCCCGAATGAGATTAGTTTTCTAGCTTCTAGCTAGAATTTTTAAAATTCATACAAGTTGTAACTTTAATATTTCTTTTGGAAAAGTTCAGCAGCTAATCTAAACCTTTTTTCCCCAAGAATACCAATAGAAACATTTTCATCCGGTCGCTTGAAAGAAACAAGTTTTTTTTTTCTTTGACACTGCTTGACAGAGAGATTGTTTTTTTTGAAAGGATCAGAGAGAAGGTAATTGGGCAGGATCGGTTCGGGCATGCACCCACACTGTTAATTAGAACCCAAATCCACTAAACAAACGGGTTAGAAACCCGAAAACGGAAGAGATTTCTCCTTTAAACCTCTACCCGTGTTCTTCGCTAATCCCATTCCCACAAACCCAACCACTCCGCTGCTGCGCAGCCCAACCAACCCACCCCCATCGAGAGGGAGAAGCTTCGAGGACCTAGGGTTTCCCGTCCCGATGGCCATCGCCGACGCCGTCAAGCCCGCACCGCCGCCGCCGCGGATCGTCGTCGCGGTGCTAGCGCTCGTGCCCTTAGTCCTCGCCCCGATGCTGGCGCTCGTGCGCGTCGTCCGCGTCGCGTACCGCGCGCTCCCCTACCTGGCCTACGCGGATGTGTGGGTTATCTCCGCAGGCTCGGCTGCCAAGGTCGTGGCGGACCGCGCCTGGGGCAAGGGCTCCGCCCCCTCACTGTTCCTCGACGCGGTCACGGACGCGACTTTCAAGGTCTTCCTCTGCGGCGCCTTTCTCTTGCTCGCGCTTGGCGCTGTGCTGCTGTGCGGCATGTGCCTTGCCTACCTGATTGCAGTTGTATCTGGTTTCGGTTCTGAGTTCAAGAAGGTATTATCGAAATAAGTCCCTTCTGTCTTATCTGCGATCAAATTACAACAGTATATAGGTAGCAGGCTAGTGGTCGAGTTCATCAGAGTTATCAAATTGTACACGTGCACCATTCGAATTAATTTGCCAAATTAATTTTAAGTTGTCCTGATAGGTTGTAGTGTAGGGGTGTTCCATGTGAGTTCATCTGCATCGTTCAATTTTGGAACCAGAGGTTTTTTTTACTGAGATTGTTGTCCTCCTCAGAACGCCTTCGGAGAACTCAAGCACGATTCAACTGGGGTCCCCCGCACTGCAGTCCTTGGATGGGTCGCGTCTGTGCCTTTTATGCTGCTATATTTCACTGGTTACCTGATGGCAGTCATGAGTGCATCACCTGTGGAGGGATCGCTATCTAAGGGGAAAATGATTGGTTCTGTGATCGTAGATGTGGGGGTATTTGGCGCCAATGCAATGACTTGCTTTGTTGTCATTCCGGCTTTAGCACTGGATATATACCTGGAGGGATGACCAATCGGACAGAAAAACAGGACTCACCGTTTGAGGTATATACCTCCCCCTCTTCTTTGGCTTCTCCTGTGTGATCTCTGAGCCATATTATCATCTCAAGTAATGAGGCACGATTTGTGTGTATTATTAGCTTTCTAATAACATGAAAATAGTGCCTCCAGTGTAGTATGTTTGCAATTATTTCTCTTAGCTGCAGAACGGGCGTGGATTCTCTGACTTTGCTCCTCTGCCTTTTCCCTGACTTTGAGTCACTGGTCCACGGGGCCCACCAGCTGCTGGACCCACATGTCAATGACCCAAAGTCAGGCTTGGCTAAGTCAGAGAATCTCCCCCGCTGCAGAACGTACTGTCTAGTTCTTGATTTTTGTTAACATGGAGTACTGTTGTGTTATATATTAAACCAATGAGGGTTTTGCTATTTTCTCTGGTTGATGCATATTATCATTTCATGATAAACATTGGGATTAGTCTCAATCTTCAATTGTGTGAGTGGACAACTGCCCTAATTCTACCATATGCCTTTGTTACGAAGTGATCATCAAATTGATGAACGTCATGTATTAGAAGAAGTAAATATTATCTGTTAATGTTCCATCGTACCCTATGATCCTTTTTATATGTCTAGATAGTTTTATTATAGAAAATGTGTTTGCTTCTTCAGAATTTGCAAGCACCCTTCTTATAAGCATGATGTTTCTAGTTTTTTCCTTCCTGTGTTGCAATTGCATACAAACGTACAGAGTAACACTTATGGGTATTGATAACTCGATGCCAAACCAGTTTTTTGTGCATCCAAGGTACCTACAAGAGATTTGGCTTTCTCTGCTGTTGATAGATGTTAGCTTTCCTAAAAAAAAGTATTTTATGGTTTGATTGGTACAAGTCGCCAGTCTGACCAATTAGATGCTTACAGCGGAAAGTATACATTGTTCATGTTCTGTCATTCCCGTAGTTTTTGTGATTGGGCAGCTAAGAGTTAATCATTGAATCTACCGTAAGTGATAGGCCTCGAATTTCAAAGGGCTGGGTTGACCCATATCTTATACTCAGTTGCATTATCTTGTTAATTGCCTGACTTGTTTTATCTATAATGTATCAACTTAGTGTTTGCGTTTAGCGAAGAAAGTAAATAGAAACTCAATTCAATTATGTAAACTATGATATTAATATAAAGAACAGTATCTTCCCTTAATCCTTAACTTCCATGGCAGCTTTTGTAGAAGTGCCGTTGAGAACACATGCTGATGTTGTAATGAGATATTCTTCCACTTTTGGTTTTCAGTGTCCCTTTATTTGCTTAAAAAGTGATCTGTTTCGCAAGAGCAATTTGTAAGGAATATTTCGATAGTTCTTATATGTCCATTTGTTAGCTATATGTGTGCTTCTTATGCAAAAGGTATTCAGACAAGCTACTTGATGCCATTAGTTGCATTGAAATTTTCTTCTTCTGCTATTGATACCATTATTTCGTGCCCTCTGGATTGCGATGCTTTGCTCTGTCCACTGGTCCGAAGTGTAATGCATGTGAATATATTTGGCTTGCGATCTCAAATTGTTTCAATATGTCGGTAACTACTGATTAGACGATCTTTTACTATCAAGTGTTACATAATTTAGAGTCTATTTTGAGCTAGCTACCATGTATGGTGAATTTGCACCTTTTAGGTACCCACCTTTCCGAATTAGGCTGTTATGCAGATCAACGAGAACTACGCTTTATATGCTGAGTTGAAATTGTTGTATTCTGATATTCTCCATCAAATCTGATGTTCCACCTAATCCTTCGCACTCTTAATCTGGAAAATCCCTATGGCTGGTATAGTTGGTAGTTGCACTGGCATGGTAGCGACCCTTTCCATATTAATTCGTATATTCTACATACATTACTTTATATAGTTTATAATATTCGGTGTTTAATACTGATAAACATCTACACATCCTCCTCACTCGAGTGTTTTTTTGATGGTGCTAGTCTAATTAAATTTGGGCTTCTGAACTGCAGACATGGCCAGGAACTGAAGGTGTGAAGAAACGCTAGGTAGATACAAGAGACTTCGCTGAAGATTAGGGCCGCTGACAAGTACTGGATCATCGATTACCGCTTGACAACTGTAGATTTTTCCACTGCTAGTATTGCATACTCCATCTGCTAGGAGCTCCTGTCATTCGACATTGTGTTGTTTCAGTGTTTACTTACTGCTGGAAGGCTGGAATACATAACCTGGCATGCAGTGAGGACTGTAACACCCTCTCAGAGGATAAATGCTTTTCTAGCCGTGTAGAATTTGCCATGTTTGCAGCTTTATGTTTGACAACTATATCTTTGCACGTGGTCCGTGCTATGGTAGTTATCATAGAATTTTATGTTTGTGGCAATCTCTATGCATGTTAGAGCAAATCTAGCAGATCCACACAAGTCTTGGAACTGTAAAGTTAACCATCTGTTTGTGGTTTGGCCGCAAAAAACTGCAAACGAGCACCCAATCCAGTGAGATTTGGCGGGAGGAGCATTTTCGGTTCCTGGTTTTCCCGCTTCCGCGCCGCTATGGCTCCCTCCGACCTCCCCTCACCATAAGTTAATACTGTACCTACTATGAAGTATATACTCCCTCCGATCCACAAAAATTGTCGCTAGCACAGCAACAAGCTTGTGCCTTTAGAGCTTCATTTCCTACGACAGTTTAAACGGAGTTATTGAATCCATACCTTTTTTTATCATATGTTTTCAACTTCAAAATTCAAAATCTCAACTGAGACTAACAAATTGTTAGCTCGGTGGTAACGATTCTATGACGTCCAGCGGGTCCTTGGTTCGAACCGCCATATCTCAAGTGCAGACCTATGGAACTCGAGCTGCTGCGAGCTCGACAATTTCGGCAAAGCAAAAATCGTTTTAAAAAGTCTGTTCCCAGAGAAAATTAAAGAATCTCAATAGAGAATTTTTTAAAAAATATTGAAAGAAATTTAGCACAAATTTGAAGATTTTATCGTGTGGCTCGCTGCAGGATTGATTCGGGCAAATGCCCGGTTAGAACCCAAACCACAAACAAAAACGGGTTTGAAACCCGTAAAACCCGTTCCCGTGTTCGTCGCTAATCCCACTCCCACAAACCCCCAACCACTCCGCCATTCCTCTCCCATCGAAGCTTCCAGGAGCTAGGGTTTCCTGTCCCGATGGCCGTCGCCGACGCCGCGGTGAAGCCCCCGCCGCCACCGCCGGCGCGGATGGTCGTCGCGTTCCTGACGCTCGTGCGCTTCGTCCTCGCCGCGATGCTAGCGCTCGGGCGCGTCGTCCTCGTTGCAGGCCGAGCGCTCCCCTACCTGTGCTTCGCGATTGCGTGGGTTCTCTCCGCGGCCTGGGCGGCCTCGGTCGTCGCACGCCGCGCCTGGGGCGAGGGCTCTGCCCCCTTCCTGTTTCTCGAGGCGCTCATGGTCGCGGCTCACAAGGCCTCCATCCGGATCATCTTTATCTTCCTCGTGTTTGTCGTCGTGCTGCTGTGCGGCCTGTGCCTGGCCTACGTTATTGCAGTTGCATCTGGATCCGGTTCTGAATTCAAGAAGGTATCCTGCAAATAACTCCCTCTGATGTTTACTTCAATCGATTTACAGCAGTTTCATCCGCATCCTTCCATTTTCGAACCATTCCATATATAATCATGTCCATCCGTGGTGTCACTGAAATTGATGTCCCCGTCAGAGCGCCTTTGGAGCAATCACGCGGAAGTCGACTCAGGAGTTTCTTAAGTTTCGCTGCGCCATTGTCCTTGGATTAGTAGCAGATTTGGCCTTCATCCTGCTAAGTATCGCTGGTATTCTATTAATGATGATGTCGCCGCGTGTGGAGGGATCGATATCTCAGGGAGAAATAATTGGTTGTGTGATCATGGATGTGGGGATATTTGGCTTCCATGCGATATCTTGCTTTGTTATCATTCCAGCTTTCGCACTGTGTATCTTGAGGGAGGACCGGGTGGACAGAAAAGCAGGACTCACTGTGATAATCATTTGTTGAGGTATGTACATTCCCCTCTTATTTGGCTTCCCCTGTATCTATTGAGCCATATGATCCTCCCAGTTAACGAGGCATATTTTGTGTACATTATTAGCCTCCTAGTGATATAAAAATAGTGCCTCCAGTGTTGTTAATTGTCAATCATTTTTCTTAGCTGCTGAACCTATTGCCCACTGGTTGATTTTTTGTAACATGGGGTACTGTAATATATTAAACCAGTGAGGGTTTGGCTATTCCCTCTTGTTGTTGCATATTAGCATTCACGGCCAACATTGGGATTGGTCTCGTGGCAAACTGCTGCAGGTCTACTGTATACCTTTGTTAAGGAATGATCGTCAAAATGATCAATATCATGTTTTAGAAGAAGTAATATTGGTTGTTTATGTTCAATCATCGCATATAATCGTTTCTATCTGTGTGGATAGTGAGATTATAACAATAGGTGTCGGCTGCTTAAGTATCGTGGCGTTATTTCCTAGTTTTGCCTCTGCCTAGCGCCTATCTAGCCTAAGGGCACGGCACACTAATAGCGCACACATGGCATGATTAAACGCTAGGCGTTTTGCTGTTGCCTAGCGCCTAGGTGTGCTTTTTAACCCATGGCTAGACCTACAAGAGCGTTTGCTTTCACAGCTGTTGATAGATGTTAGCTTCCTAAGAATATTTGCATTTAAAACGGATCTTGTTTGGCACAAGTTGACCAATCAGATGCTTACAGAGAGATCATCAGCAGAGACCTCATATGCATTGTTCATGTTCAGTTATTCCCGTGATTATTCTGATTGGGCTGCTAAGAATTTATTCATCAAATCCATCTTAAGCGATAGGCCTCAAATATGTCATCTGGCATCTTTAACTTCACTGCATTATTTTGTTATTTATCTGCCTTAATTTATCTGTTCTGCACCACCTTGGTGCTTCTTTGTAGTGAAGATAGCAAATCGAAACTCAATTTGATTATTCAAGTGGGTAAATTATGATGGTGATATATTGAAGAGACCCTTCCTTAATTCGTAGTTAGTATGTTACTTGCGTGTGGTGACATTCCATGACATTTGTGTAGAAGTGCCTTTGAGAACACATGTTGATGTTGTAATGAGAATTTCTTCCACATTACAGGTTTTCAGTGTCCTCTATTTCGCTAAAAGATTATTTGTTTCGCAAAAGCAATTTATAAAAAATATTTTGATAGTGTTATATTTATATTGGTGTTTCTTGTTCATTTTTTCTTGAAGAATACTACTGTCGGCAGTCAATTGCCTAATGACAGATCTATTTCTGTCAGACAAGCTATTGGATGCCACTAGTTCCATTGAAATTTCCTTTTCCGCTATTTGTTCCATTCTTTTGTGCTCTGTGGAGTGTGGACGACATGCTTTGCTCTGCCCTTCCTCGTACTGTAACACATGCGAATATATGGGCTTTGATTTCAAATTATTTCCATATGTGGGTAACTACTGATTAGACATCTTTTACCATCAAATGTTCTGTAATTCAGAATTTGTTTTGAGCTAGCTACCATTTACGTTGAATCTGCATCTTTTAGGTACCCACCTTTCCAAATTATTCTGTTATGCATATCACCAAGAATTACGCTTGATATGCTGAGCTGAAAAATTGTTGTATTCTCCATCAGATCTGATGTTCCACCTAACCCTTCCCACTCTTGATCTAAAGAATCCCTCTCACTAGTCTAGTTGCACTGGCACGGTAGTGACTGTTGCCATATTGCCATGCTGGTATACTCTACATAGATTACTATATACAGTGTTTAATATTGTTAACATCTGCACATCCTCAAGTGCTATTTGATGCCTCTAGTCTAATTAAATTTGGGCTTCTGTATGAACAGACATAACCCTGAACTGAAGTTGTGATGGAAGGCAAGGCAGATACAAGAAACTTTGCTGAAAGATGGGTGCTGACAAGTACTGGATTATAGTTACCTGTATTCACGACTGTAGGCTGGTTCATCCCTAGTATTACACTCCATGTGGTAGGAGCTCTTGTAATTGGACATTGTGGTGTTTCAGTGTTTACTTGCTGCTGGAAGTCTGGAATACATGACCTAACAATGAGGGGTGTTACACCCTCCAGAGGACGATGCTTTTCTAAGTGTAGAGAATTTTCCATGCATGTTTGCAGTTTTATGTTTGAAGTTTGCAAGTGGTTGGCCCTGTGGTAGTCATCATAGAATGTTAGGAGTTTGTGGCGATCTCAGATGTTACGGTCTATACTGTATTGTGGATACGGAAACTTTGAAATATGATGGTGCTATTGAATCTAGTACTGCAAATGTCTAAATTGAACGGTTACCGGTGTAAATGTTCTGATCTTGCCTTTGCTCATGTGGGTTAAATTTGCTTTGGTTCTTCGGATTGTTAGGAGAGAGTAAGTGGAGGAAATATACTTTAGGAAAGAAAACACTCAAATCTGAGCCGAGAAATGCTCAAAGATGGCCTAGTGTTGGTGGTGCTTATTTGATTGTTACATTGGTCTCGTTTTTTTCATGCTGTCATAAGTTGTTTGACACTACTGGTCTCTTAGATGCTGAGCAGCTGAGGTCTTGTTGTCTCAATGTTCTGAGTACGAGCTGACTTTTTTTTTGTACGATTGGACTTCTCTTTTAACTTGAAGAAGCCATTTTTGCGGTGCACGGTGTGATCTTCTCATCACTCACAAAGCTGCACTTTTTTTTATTAGGATTGTTCCTATTGATACTCTACAGTATAGTTGTCCCAAGTTTTTCGTTTCTCATATAATGGTAACATTTGAAGGCAATTCTCAGATATGCATCATCGAACTATGGGCATATCATCAATTGCTTTCGACGATTGTGCATTCATAATAATTTGAACGTAGTCTAAAAAATTAGAGTTCCTGAAAGAACTGTGGCCTGGGCAAGATAGTAGGCTGTCCTCGAGCTTGACACGGAAGGCCCGAAACCTTGGGTAGTCGGGTGCCACAGCTATGATGCGATGGATTGATGGCCTCACCGCATGGAAGATGATGTCGAGATGGATTGATGGCCTCACCGCATGGAAGATGATATCGAGCCGATGGTTCCACAATCGCCAAAGAAGGAGCATGAAAATAGGCCTTTGTGATTGTGATTGTGGAGCAGGTTGTGGCGGAGCCACGGCCACAATTCATGCCGGTCAGTAGTACCATGTGCGACCGATTCCGAAAAGCGCGTGGGAGTGGTTTCAGAGGTATGGTGACACCTCCTCTCAAAGATGCTTTGGAGTGGACTCTGTTACGTGACAAGTCATTGAAATGGCTCAGATTTCCTGTTGAGATGCTCGATGGCGTAACATCCACTAGAGTGTTAACAGTTATTGAAGAGGATGATTTCTTGTCAGCACTAACCCGGCCCCCCTTGTATCCTGGTCACCTTGAGAAAGCCTCCTCATTCTTAGCATGGAAGATGATGTCGAGTCGATGGTTCCACATTCGCCAAAAGAAGGAGCATGGAAGTAGCCCATTGTGATTGTGATTGTGATTGTGATTGTGGCGCAGCCTTCGGTCTCAAACCGGGCACCGTTCGTGCCAGTCGGTAGCACACTAGATTGCCATGATGCGGCCGCAAACTGAAAGCTTGTGGGGGTGGTTTAAAGTATGCATGGTGAACACTTCCTATCGAAAATGATTTGGAGTGGACTGTGTTTCACGAGACAAGCCATCGACATGGCTCAGATTTCCCGTTGAGATGCTCAACGGTGTAACATCCACCAGAGTGTTACGAGTTCCTAAAGAGGAGAATTTCTTGTCAGCGTTGGCCCATAGCCCCTTGTATCCTTGTCACCCCATAAAGCCTCCTCCTTCTTAGCATTCAGAGGTACTCTACATTGGTTGTGGCATGATCATGCCGCGGATAGGTGACACATAGATTGTTTGAACTCAACAATTTGGTTCGGACTTTTACCTCCGAAAATTTTCAATTTCAAATTTAGAAGCCCAATCGAGATTTTTTTTTTTGAATTTCTAGCTAGAAATGTCAAATTTCCAAACGGAAGTCACAACTTAAATTAATGGATGGAAATTCAGAACATTCCGCCCGCTGGCTTGACTGAGGCCGAGCAAAGGCGATCGATTCGGGCATGACCTGCAAATAAAACACGAGAGGAAAATATCCATTCGGGCACGAACGATTTGACGGTAATGCCCGGTTAGAACCCAAATCCACTAAAGAAACCCGAGAACGGAACGGCTTTCCTCATAAAACCCAATCCCATTTCCACACTAGCTGCTGCGCAACCCAACCACTCCACCCACTCCCATCGAGAGGGAGAAGCTTCGAGGAGCTAGGGTTTCCCCGTCCCGATGGCCGCCGCCGACCCCGCCGTGAAGCCCGCACCACCGCCGCCGCCGGCGCGGATCGTCGTCGCGGTGCTGGCGCTCGTGCGCTTCGTCCTCGCCGCGATGCTGGGGCTCGGGCGCGTCGCGGCCCGAGCGATCCCCTACCTGTGCTTCGCGACTGCCTGGTTTTTCTCCGCGGGCTCGGCCGCCAGTATCGTCGCACGGCACGCCTGCCGCGAGGGCTCCGCCATCCACGTGTTCCTCGAGGCGTTCATGGACGTGGTTTTCAAGTTCTCCATCTGCATCATCTTCCTCTTCCTCGTGCTTGCAGCCGTTCTGCTGTGCGGCCTGTGCCTGGCCTACCTGGTTGCAGTTGTGTCTGGATCCGGTTCTGACTTCAAGAAGGTATCGTGCAAATAAATCCCTCTGATCAAATTACAACACTAGAGGCTTTTTCAATGAAATCGGGGGCGTAAGCCCTTTAATTCGAAAAAAACAACAACACTAGAGGCAAGTGTTTGAGCTTCTACAGTATTACAATCGAATTAATTTGCCATACATAATTCAAGTTCACCAGATGACTAGTAATAGTGCTCCATTTGAGATTATCGCTCCATCTGCATCCTTACATTTTTGAACCATTCCATATGTATTCATGTCCATCCCGGCTGGTTTCGCTGAAATTGCTGTCCTCCTCAGAGCGCCTGTGGAGCAATCAGATGGGAGTCGACTAAGGAGTCTATTAAGCTTCCCCGTGCTGTGGTCCTTGGATTGGTTGCAGATCTGCTCTTCATCCTGCTAATTGTCGTTGGTATTGTGGTACTGATCATGTCGTCGGCTGTGGAGGGATTATCTCAGGGACAAATGATTGGTTCTGTGATCGTGGATGTGGGGATATTTGGCTTCCATGTGATATCTTGCTTCGTTATCATTCCAGCTTTAGCACTGGATCTCTGGAGGGATGACCAATCGAACAAAAAAGCAGGACTTACCGTGACAGATTGTTGAGGTATATACCTTCCTCTCTTCTTTCGCTTCTCCTTTGTATGTGGGCCATATGATCCCTCAATTAATAAGGCATGTTTTGTGTACATTATTAGTCTCCTAATAACATGAAAGCAGTGCCCCCGGCGCTTTGTATCTGCAATCATTTCTCTTAGCTGCAGAACCTACTGCATAGTGGTTGATTTTTGTTAACATGGGTAATGCTATGTATTAAATCAATGAGTGTTTTGCTATGCCCTCTGGTTGTTGCATATTAGCATTCACGACCAACAATGGGATTGGTCTCAATCTTCAATTGTTTGAGTGGCCAACTGCTGCAGTTCTACTGTATACCTTTGTTAAGGTTTGATCATCAAAATGGTCAATATCATGTATTATAAGAAGTAATATTAGTTGTTTACGTTCCTTCGTAGCCTATGATCGTTTCTATCGGTGCAGATAGTGAGATTATAACAGACGGTGTTTGCTGCTTCAGAACCGTTTGCAATCACCTTTCTTAATTACCATCATCATGATGTTTCTAGTTTCATGAATCCTTGCTGTGTTGCACTGTATATAAATGTATTCGAGTAACACTTATTGGTGTTGATAATATTATGCCAAACCATTTATAACGAAAGGTGTTTGCTGCTTCAGAATTATTTGCAATCACCTTTGTTACCATAATCATGATGTTTCTAGTTTCATGAATCCTTGCTGTGTTGCACTTGTATATAAACGTACTTGTGTAACACTTATTGCTGTTGATAACATTATGCCAAACCATTTTTTCGTGCATCCCAGTTAGACCTACAAGAGAGGTTGCTTTCTCGGCTGTTGATAGATGTTAGCTTTACTAAGTATGTTTGCATTACGGATCTTCTTTGGTATAAGTCATAAATTAATCAATGGATGCTTATGGAGAGATCATCAGCTCTAACCGTCTATGCATTGTTCATGTTTAGTCATTCCTGTGATTATTGTAATTAGCCTGCTAAAAAATTATCCATGAATCCCACCATAAGTGGTAGGCCTGAAATTTCGTAGGGCCGGGTTGTCCCGTATATTCTACTCAATTTTATCTTGTTATCTATATGTTTTGTTTTATCTATCATGTATCAACTTAGTTCTTTTGTTTAGCAAAGAAAGTAAATAGAAACTCAACTCAATTATTCAATTAAATAAACTATGATATTGATATATAGAACAGAATCTTCACTTAATCCTTAGCAGCTGAGCTAGTATCTACTCGCATGTGTTGTCGTTCCATGGTAGCTTTTGTACAAGTGCCTTCGAGAACACATGTTGATGTTGTAGTGAGATGTTCTTCCATTTTTTCGGTTTTTTGGTGTCCCTTTATTTTCTTAAAAAGCGAATTGTTTCTCAAGAGCAATTTGTAAGAAATATTTTTGATAGTTTTTATTTTATTTGTTGATTGTATTGGTGCCTCTTGTGCAAAAGGTATTCAGAGAAGCTACTTTATGCCACTAGTTCCATTGAAATTTTCTTCTTTTGCTGTTGATAGATAGCCATGCTTTGCTCTGTCCTCTTGTCTTCATAGTGTAATGCATGCGGATATACGGGGCATGCGATCTCGAATTTATTTCCATATGAGGGTAACTACTGATTAGCCCATCTCTTGCCATCAACTCTATAAGTCAGAGTCTATTTTGAGGCTACCTACTTATTCTAGCTGAACAAATTGAGCTAGCTATCATGCCGTGTACATTCACCTTAGGCTGTTATGCAGACCAACAAGGCTGAATTTGCCACCAGCCTTTCTAACTTGGGCTGTTTTGCAGACCAACAAGAATTACTCCTTATATGCTGATTTGCAATTGTTGTATTCACCATCAGATCTGACATTTCCAATTAGCCCTTCCCACTCGTGATTGCTATATTGGTACCCCTACATAGATCGCTATATATAGTTTATAATATTGGCTTCTTAATATTTTTAAACATCTACACACCCTAAGTGCTATTTGATGATGCTAGTCTTACTGAATTTGGGTTTCTGTATTTAACAGACATAACCCTGAACTGAAGGTGTGGAAGGTAGATACACGAGACTTCTCTGAAGATTATGGCCGCTGACAAGTACCGGATTCTAGTTACATGTATTCACGAAAGTAAACTGGTCACTGCTAGTATTGCATACTCTAGGAGCTCTCTTGATCGGACAATGTATTGTTTCAGTGTTTACTTGGTGCTGGAAGCCTGAAATACGCTACCTGACAATGAGGGGTGTCACACCCGCCCAGTGGATAATGCTTTTCTAGGGGTAGAATTTGCCATGCATGTTCGCAGTTATATGTAGGACGGCTATTTCTTTGTAAGTGATTGACCTTGTGGCAGTAATCGTAGAATCTCATGATTGTGTCTCTACCGTTTTCTGGACTATCTTTTGTGTTGCGTCTTGTGGATATGGCATGGGCAAGCTCTAATCTCAGTAGCTTATACTTTGAAGCCATTTTTGCAGCGCAAAGTGAGGTCTTCTAAGCACTCACAAGTCTGCACTTATTTGCTTTGGCATGTTTCGAAGACCTTCTATATGGTTGTTCTTAGGGTTATTGTCCCATGTTTTTATTTTGTCATACGACGTTAACACGTGAAGGCAGTTCTCAGGTATGCATGATCGATTATGGGCGTATCATCAGTTCTTGAGCAAGTTCACTTTGAACTGCAACACTATTTTGAATATTGTTCTTGGGATTGTGTTATACCCAACACAGAAGGGTAGGTTGATTAGACCCAACATGTCCTGGGGATTTCGTCACGTAATCTATTTTCCAACCAACCAACAGTGTCATCATTCGGAAGTGTCAAATCTTCGAAAATAATAATAACAATCATAACTGTCAATTGGTTTTGCAAACATTTTTTATCTATACGGGTTCTTCATTAAAATTTACACATCACGCATCCATACAATAGTTCAACTATAGAAAGTGTTGCTCAAATAAATCGTGGCTAGGATAGGAGAGGCCGAGATATCGTCAATCTTTTGATAGAAGGCCAAAACCCCAGACCCTAAGGTCGGCGTAGGCCACACCACGACTACAATACACTGATCAATGTACTCTGTGCCGATGCTTCCACATCCGCCAAAAGAAGAAAGAGCCTAAAATTAAGACATTGTGATCGCGACGCAGGTGGCTGCAAAGCGATGTCCCAAATTGAACCACAGTACGCGTCGACCTGTAGCTCAATAGCCCGCGACCATGTTACGGCCACAACCGAAGACGAGGTGAAGGGATAGTCGGAAGACATCGATCTGACGAGACTACATATCGACACTGATGTTCCACCATAGAGGTCGAAGCACACCGCACATCTACTCCACACAACTACACAGTTATGTCACCTGAGTAGGCGAAGAGGTTTCATAGCAAAAACCATGTTGCAGAACAACGCCGCACTGTAGCCAAGGGTGGAGCAAGCTCACAAGATTCACACATGAGGCGGGCGTCAAACAAGGATCAACAACCATCCAATTTTCCACAGACTCACCCTCAATGGAGGGGCACCATGGCCATAGCAGCTATGTGCATAGGCCACACTTTGTGACCCTCCCTCCCCACTTACACACCCTTAAAGGGGCACATCATATCTATGCAAATATGACATCCACTGACAAATGAACCAACACGGTAAGAGGGGACAAGACCGGATGAAGCACCAAAACGGGAGTCACGGCGTACTACCGCTATGTTGAGCACCACACACACACACCATCACCTGATTCAGAGCACTAAAAGGGGCTTGGGACTGACAAGCACCGAGGTAGGGGCATTTTCTTGAGTGGGAGGGGTACGAGGCTGGGAATCACCGCAGCAACTTCGGTGATCCCATCAGAAAGGAGAGAGGCACCCATATGTGGAAGATAGAAAGGAGTGGAATTTTTTTTTTCGAGCGGTCACCGGGGGGAGCACAAAGGCTCCCACCTGAATCATTCTCATTTTTCACATTTTCAAGGAACAGAAGTTGTGGGGTACATCTTTGTGGGAGGTGCGGCACCAACAGGCTGGTGTGCACGGCCAGGGTTCCTGGCGAGCTCTACTAGAGCAAGGAAAGGAGTGAAAAATGACCGAGATGTTTCTCGAGTTAGAAGCAAGAGCCGCCCGCTGTTGCATGACAACATCAGGAAGTGCAGCAGGAGGAGGGGTAGAGCCGTAGAGGGGACATCACGGTCAAATGAGAGCGATTTATTCAACTTATTTTTATATTTTTGTTAAGGGGAAGTCAAAAGAACTAGAAATAAAATCCAGCAAAATCTGAACATTTCGCCAATTGGCTTGACTGAGCGAAAGTAACCGTGCAGGATCGATTCGGGCATAACCCGCAAAAATAAAAGAGATCCCTTCGGATTCGGGCATAACCCGATTAGAACCTGTAAATGGACGAGCTTTTACCGTAAAACCCCACCCCGTGTTCTTCGCTAATCCCCTTCCCACAAATCCTTCCTCACTCCGCTGCGCAACCCACCCAACCACTCCGCCCCCCACCTAGAGGGAGAAGCTTCGAGGAGCTAGGGTTTCCCGCCCCGATGGCCGTCGCCGACGACGCTGAGAAGCCCTCGCCGCCGGCACGGACTGTCCTCGCCCCGATGCTGGCGCTCGTGCGCTTCGTCCTCGCCCCGATGCTAGCGCTCGCGCGCGTCGTCCTCGTTGCAGGCCGAGCGCTCCCCTACCTATGCTTCGCGATTGCGTGGGGTTTCTCCGCGATGGGCGCCGCCATGGCCGTGGCTCACCTCTCCTGGGGCGAGGGCTCCGCCCCCTTCGTTTTCCTCCTGGCGCTCATGGAAGCCGCTGTCAAGGTCTGCAACAAATGCATCCTGGTCGCGCTTGTCCCCGTGCTGATGTGCGACAGGTTCCTGGTCAAGTTTGCATCTGGATCCGATTCTAAGCTCAAGAAGGTATAGTGCAGACAACTCCCCGTGATTGTTAACTCCATCAAATTGTAGCACTAGATAGGCTAGTTGCCGAGCTCTCAATTAGTATTACATTCGAATTAAGTTGCCGTACGTAGTTTAAGTTATCCTGAACTCCTGGTGACTAGTAATGTGTTTCATGCGAGTTTATCACTTCATCTGCACCCTTCCATTTTTTTCCATTCCATATATACTCATGTCAATCTCTCTGGTTTTGTTGAAATTATTGTGCTCCCCAGAGCCCGTTTGAAGCAATTATGGAGGAATCGACTCGGGGTTTGTTCAGGTATTTCCGTGTTGTGTTCGTTGGATTGGTCGCAGCTCTGGCCTTCTTACTGCTGGTTCTCGCTGGTATTCTGGTAATGATGATGTCGGGGCTTGTGGAGGGATCAATATCAGAGGGAGGAACGATTGGTTCTGTGATCATGGATGTGGGATTACTTGGCTTCCATGGGATAGTTTGTTTCGTTATCTTTCCAGTTATGGTACTGGGTGTCTGGAGGAAGGACAGGGAGAACCATCGCAGTTTTGTTGAGGTACGGGTGCCCCCTTTCCCATCACACCTGCGAGTGTTTGTGAGCCAAATGTCATATTCAATTAATGTGCGTAATTGATATACATTATCAGCCTCCTAATAATATGAAAACAGTCCCTCCTGTCTTGTTAATTTGCAATCATAAGTCGCAGCTGTAATATGATATTGCTATTCCCTCTGGTAATTTCATATTATCATTCATGACAAACATTGGGATCATCCTCGATCTTAGAATTGTGCGAGTACCCAACTGACGACGCAAATTTACAGTATGCTTTGTGACGAAGTGATCATGATGATGAAAATGATCAATTCCACATATTATAAAAAAGTAATATTAAGTGTTTATGCTCCATAGTGGCATGAGGCCGTTGCATCTTTATAGCTAGTGAGATTATAAACTGTTTGCTGCGCCTGAACTTTTTGCAAGCACCTTTCTTGAGAACTCTGTTGTCATTGAGAATTTCTTCATATAATCCAATTTAAAGACCCAACATTTTCAAGTTCTGGGTGTGGCCTATGAGGATACTCTACTTATCTGCATCTCTATATTGTGGTTGTGTGCCCTGTTCTGTGACTCAACGTAATGCCTTTATACTATAGTAAGAAGAAGTAACCCTTTGATAATGTAACTAAAAAACATGCCAGTACAATTCGGTAGAACTATCTACTTTTATGCTGTGCTATGCCAGTACAATTCGGTAGAAGTGCCTGTGAGATCATTTAATTTCTGGCGTTACAGGTATATCATGAGTTGAAAGTTTTAGTTAGCACTACCAATTGACAAGAACGATGTGACTTCTATAATGTGTACAAGATGCAAATTACTTTCATCGTTGGAAAGTGACAGGCACAGCCCATAGATTTGCAGTACCTAGAAACTATAATATTGAACGCTTAGTGTTGGTACAACAATGTTCTCTTACGTGGTAATCTGATCAAAGCTTGGATGGGGTTATTGGCAGGCAAAGCAAAGAAGTGAAGGTACCTGCGAGATTGACAAGAAGATACAGTACCGATTTTACTGATGGTTATGAGTGATCCCAACAGTCAACAGATACAAGTTCTCAGAGGGAAAAGGAAGTTTTTTACAGACTTACTTCTTGGTGTTACTAGATCCTAGTGGTTGTAGCCATGCAAGCTCTTGCATACTTGCTTATTTCTACTAGTACTAATCCTATTTGTCAGTTGCCATGAAGTTTGTTTGGTCATTATGGGTCTGGTGAAGACATTCAGTTCTCCCCTATATTACTCTCCCGGAAGTTTTACACTGGTGTATTGGTGTATATATGATGGTGGAATTCGTGCTATTTTCGTAATACCCTACTGGAAATAAATACTTCCATGGGAAATTAATCTCGTCAATTGGTATGGCTGCACTCTGTTTTGCGCCTTTTAAGATGCGTGCACTATAACTTTGTTCGCAGGTTAATATGGTGCCATTTTCAAATGTCTTCCTGGTTATCTCCTGTCATCGTGGGTCATGTGATACCTGTAACTTTTTTTTATGGTTGTAGTTTTGGTTTTCGTTTTATGTGCTGAACTTCGTCACAACTTTGATAGACCACATCATGATGATTCTTGGTACGAATCAATTTTTTGACTTCCGCTTAACGTTTCCTGCTACAAGTTGTAAAAACACTCTAGGCATAGAGATTTTGAGGCTGAAAATTTCCGGAAAATAAAAAACCAAGTTGAATAAATCCCTCTCGTCTGACCGTGCTGTCCAGTGTCCACTCCACCCCTCCTCGTTGCTTCCAACTGGAGAGAGCCTCTCGGTCATTTCTAGTCCTTTCTATCTTTCACATATGGGTGCCTCTCCGAAGTGAGGCTACCTTTCTGGTGCTTCATCCGATCTTGTCCCCTCTTGCCGTGGTGGTCACTTGTCGCTACCTCCCCCTCTCCTCGTCGTGATGATACCCACAACGATGGTTTTCATCTTTGCATGCCTGCAGTGTGCCCCTTTAAGGGTGGGTGGGTGGGTGTGTGTGTGGGGGGGGGGGGGGGGGGGGGGGGTGTCACAATGTGTCGTGCCATTTGCACATATCTTCCATGGTCGTGGTGCCCCTTCATTCTGGGAGAGTCCGTGGAAAGTTGGATGTCGTTGCTCCTTGTTTTGTACCCGCCTCATGTGTGAACCGTGTGAGCTTGCTTCACCCTTGGGTGCAGCGCGGCTTTGTTCTGCAGCATGGTCTCGGCTAGGCAACCTCTTCGTCTACTCAGGCCACACAACCATGTCGTTGTGTGGAGTAGATGTGCGATGTGCTTCGAACTCTGGTGGTACAACAGTATTGTTATCTAGTCTCGGCAGATCGATCCTTTTTGACTATGCTTGCGTTGCTCTTCGGCATCCTTAGAAGTGAGAGTAATCAATGTGATGAGGTGTGGCTGAGCTCTTTGCGCTGGGTTTGCCTATGTCAGCGTTGGCAGTGATCCTCATTTGGGTATTGGCCCGAGGTCTCGTTGAGTTGGTGTTTCTGTTCCTTTGCTTGGTGGGTTGTGCCGGCTACTTGGTCTCGACTTTTTTATGCTATTCGGCGTGTTAGCACTAGTTGTGGATTTTTGCGGTAAACCAGTGTAGATCAAAATTCTTGCTCAAAGCAACCAACGGTTCTAACTATGACATTGTACGTTCTTCTATTGTGGATAAAACAATTTCACGTAGAACGAAAATAGTGTTGTGGCTCAATGTTAATTACTCAAAATTGATGATATGCCCAAATTTGATCATGCATATTTGAATATTGTCTTCACATGTACCGCAGTATGACAAACAAAAAATGGAACAACTGCATTACAACACCAATAAAACAACCGCAAGAACAATCATATAGAAGGTGTTTGTAACGTGCCGAAGCAAAAGATCTCACCGTGAACTACAAAAATGATCTTCAACATAAAGAAAAGCCTGATCGCTAATCAAATGAAAAAACTCATAGTCCGAACTTAGAGACGGGAGACCTAAGCATCTGAGAGACCAATAATGTCGAACAAGTTATAACAGCGTGAACAAAACGAGACCAATATAACTATCAGCTGAGCACAGCCGAGGCTAGGCCATGTTTGAGTACTTCATAGTGCATAGGTCATCCACTATGCTTCTCCTTTTTCACAATCGTAGAACAGTGCAGAGAAACTTTACCACATATGAATGAAAACGCAAGATCAAAAGATTTACACATACAACCCTTCAATTTAGATCAAAAAATAGATTCGTACCAGGAATCATATGATGTGGTCAACTATCAAAGTTGTGACGAAGTTCAGCACATAAAACGAAAACTAAAACTATGAAATTTTTTACAGGTATCACATGACCCACAATGACAGGAGATAACAGGAAGACATTTGAAAATGGCACCATATTAACCTACTCACAAAGTTATAGTGCATGCATCATAAAAGGCGCAAAACAGAGCGCAGTCATACCAATTGACGAGATTAATTTCTCATGGAAGTATTTATTTCCAGTAGGGTATTACGAACATAGCACGAATTCCACCATCATATATACACCAATACACCTGTGTAAACTTGCAGGAGAGTAATATAGGGGAGAACTGAATATCTTCTTCACCAGACCCATAATGACCAAACAAACTTCATGGCAACTGACAATTAGGATTAGTACTAGTAGAAATAAGCAAGTCTGCAAAAGCTTTCATGGCTACTAAACACTAGGATCTCTAGTAACACAAAGAAGCAAGTCTGTAAAAAACTTCCTTTTTCCTCTGAAAACTTGTATCCGTTGACTGTTGGGATCACTCATAACCATCAGAAAAATCGGTACCGTAGCTTCCTGTCAATCTCGCAGGCACCTTCACTTCTTAGCTAGTTAGCTTTGCCTGCCAAAAACCCAACCCAAGACATTCATCAGATTGCCACATAAGAGAACATTGTTGTATCAACATTAAGCGTACAAGACTAGTTCCTAGGTACTGCATATCTACAGGTTTTGCCACTCATTTTCCAGGAATGAAAGTAATTTGTCTCCTGTGACATCTATAGAATTCACATCTTTCTTGTCCTTCCAATCGGTAGTGTTAACTAAAACTTACAACTGATGATATACCTGTAACGCCAGAAACTAATTGATCTCAAAGGCGCTTCTACCAAAATGTAGTGGCACAGCGCAACATAAAAGTAGATAGTCATCAAAGGGACTGTAGGTGCATCGATTATTCCATTTACTGTCATGTTATTTATTTACATGATCAAACAGTTGCTTCTTACGAAAGTATAAAAGCATTATGCCGAGTCACAGAACAGGGCACACAGCCATAATATCAAGATGCAATGCAGATAAGTACAGTAGCCTCATAGGAGTATACAAGAAAATGTTGGATCTTTCAAAATGAGTATATGAAGAAATTCTAAATGACAACAGAGTTTTCAAGATAGTTGATTGCAAACAGTTCAGAAGCAGCAAACAGCATTATAATCTTACTAGCTATACAGATATCACGGTCACATGCCGTGATGGAGCATAAACAATTAATATTACTTTTTCTAATATGTGGAACTGATCATTTTCATGATCATGATCACTTCGTAACAAGGCATACTGTGGATTTCCGTCCCCAGTTGGCTACTCGCACAATTTTAAGATAAAGCTGATCCCAATGTTTGTCATGTATGATATCTGAAGGTAATAAACTACTCGCATAATTGTAAGATCCAGGCTGATCCCAATGTTTGTATGAATGATGATATGCAATATGACCAGAGGGAATAGGAAAAATCCTCTTTAGTTGAATATATAACAATACTTCATGTTAAAAGATATGAACCCCAGTAGGCACTAGGCAGAACATTTTACAGCTGCGATAAAAGATTGCACATTAACAAGACCGGAGGGAATGTTTTCATGTTATTAGGAGGCTGATAATGTACACAAAATTTGCACATTTCTTGAAAATGGCATTTGGCTCACAAACACTGGCGGGTGTGATGGGGAAGGTGGTACCTCAGCGAAACTGCGATGGTTCTTTCTTGTCCGCCTGGTCCTTCCTCCAGACACTCAGTACTATAGCTGGAAAGATCACAAAACAGGATATCGCACAGGGGCCAAATAACCCCACATCCACGATCACAGAACCAATCACTTCTCCCAGAGATGTCGATCCCTCCACATGTGACGACATCATCATTACCAGAGTACCAGCGACAATCAGCGGCAAGCAGGCCAGAATTGTGGCCAATCCAAGGACCATAACGGGGAAACACCTGGACAAACCCTGATTCGACTCCTCCATGATTGCTTCAAAGGCGCTCTGGGGAGCACAATAATTTCAACAAAACCACAGAGATTGACATGAGTATATATGGAATGGTTCGAAAATGGAAGGATGCAAATGAAGTGATATCCTCACATGGAACACTACACTAGTACTAGTCATCCGGAGTTCAGGATAACTTAAACTACGTACGGCAAATTAACAGATGTAATAATTTAGAGCTCAGCAACTAGCCTATCTAGTGCTGCAATTTGATCGAGTTAACAATCACGGGGAGTTCCAGCGCAAAAAAAATAAAAAACCACGGGGAGTTGTCTGCACGATACCTTCTTGAGCTCAGAATCGGATCCAGATGCAAACTCAATCAGGAACCTGTCGCACAGCAGCACGGAGACAAGCGCGGCCAGGATAAATATGCTGGAGACCTTGACGGCGACTTCCGTCAGCGCCTGGAGAAAAGCGAAGGGGGCGGAGCCCTCGCCCCAGGCGAGGTGAGCCACCACCCTGGCGGCGCCGATTGCGGAGAGAACCCACGCAGCCGCGAAGCACAGGTAGGGGAGCGCTCGGCCTGCAACGAGGACGACGCGCGCGAGCGCCAGCATCGGGGCGAGGACGAAGCGCACGAGCACCAGCACCGGGGTGAGGACGGTCTGCGCCGGCGGCGGCGGCGGCGACGGCTTCTCGGCTTCGTCGGCGACGGCCATCGGGGCGGGAAACCCTAGCTTCTGGAAGCTTCTCGCTCTCGATGGGGGGCGGAGTGGTTGGGTTGCGCAGCGGAGTGAGAATGCGATTAGCGAAGAACACGAGTGGGGTTTTACGGTAAAAGCTCTTCCTTTTACGGGTTCTAATCGGGTACGCCGGATCCGAATGAATCTCTTTTATTTTCGCGGGTTATGCCCGAATCGATCCTGCACGGTTGCTTTCGCTCAGTCAAGCCAATGGTCGAAATATTCTGATCTTTTGCTGCTTGATTTTATTTCCATTTCTTTTGCTTCCGCTCAACATTTCCCGTTGGAAGTTGTAAAAACACTCTCTCTAGACATTCTCGAGGCTGAAAATTTCTGCAAAATAAAAAAACCAAGTTGAAAAAATCGCTCTCATCTGACCGTGCCGTCCCCTCCACCCCTCCTCGTACGTTGTCACGCAACAGCGGGCGGTTCCTGTTTCCAATCTCGAGAGAGCCTCTCGTTCATTTTCCACTCCTTTCTATCTTCCATATATGCACGCCTCTCTCCCTACTGATGTGATCACCGAAGTTGCGGTGGTGCCTTCCAGCCTCGTTCCCCTCCCACTCCAAAAGATACCGCTACCTCGGTTCTTGTTTGTCACAATCCTGTTTTAGTGCTCTGAATTCAGTGACGGTGGTGTGTGTGTGGTGTTCACCATAGCGGTAGTACGTACGCATGACTCTTTCCTCTCCCTCTCGAGCCACTCGCCCATGTTGAGAGTCGTCAAAAGTTTTTTCAGCGCTGCCACTCTCCCTCCTTTTCTATGGCGGTGAAGCGGCCGAGTTAGCTCAGCGTTGCTAGCTGGGGCGCTTACCAGTTAATCCGATTTTTTGCTATTTATTTTTATTCCCATAAGCTCCCGACTAAGTGCAGTGTACTTTCCCTAAAGGCTCCACTACAACTTATCTTCAGAGTATCACCTTCAGGTGGTTCCCAATATTGTCTCACGACTGATCTCTATTATTCTTGTTGCTTTCCACAGTACAACTCCGATTCTCCTACCCAGTACATTATTTTTCTAACCACCTCTTCCACCTCCGGCGCTTCCTGAGTTGTCACGCAACAGTGGGCGGGCTCCTGCTTCAAAACTCAAGAGAGCATCTCCGTCTTATTTCACTGCTTTCTATCTTTCACATATGGGCACCTCTCTCCCTTCTGATGTGTGATCACCAAAGTTGCAGCGGTGCCTCCCAGGCTTGTCCTCCTCCTACTCGAGAAGATGCCCCGAGCTTGTCTGTCCCAAGCCTGTTTTAGTGCTCTGAATTCGGTGATGGTGTGTGTGTGGTGCTCACCATAGCGGTAGTACGCCTGACTCTTTCCTCTCTTCTCGAGCCACTCGCCCATGTTGAGAGTCGTCAAAAGTTCTCCGGCGGTGCGGCCGCCCGGCGGAAGGATGGGTTATGAGGCTCTATACATACCTCTACCCGTAGGTTTGGACTAAGATATGTTTTCTTGCTTGTTGGCTCCTCGGCATCCTTTGAAGTGAAAGTAATCACTGCAATCAGGTGTGGTTGAGATCTATACAGTGGGTTTTGCGTATGTCAACGTTAGTAGTGAACCTCATTTGGTTATTGGTCCGAGTCCCTTCGAGTTGGTGTTCCTGTTCGTCTGCTTGGTGGGTTGTGCCGGCTACTTGGTCTCGATGATTTGATTCGCCGGTGTTGGCCACACCAGTTGTGGATTTTAGCGGTGTATGTACACCAGTTGTGAATTTTAACGTTGTCGTTCGTTGCTAAATGTTTGCCACCAAACTCGAATCCTTGGTCTGACGAAACTAAAAAAAGACTGAAAAGAGATCAACATGGTTGTCCTAATTGTGTGTACGCACCGAAATTGCGAGCACACAGCGAGGCAAAATAACTACTTGGATAATAAATGATGGTTATGCTGAGGCAAAATAACTACTTGGATAATAAATGATATCCAGATCAGATGTCGAATATGGTGTTGATTTGTTCAAATTACCAGTGTGCCTATCTGGCAATCCCTAGAGTTCTCCCTGGTTATTTTATAATCGATATGCATAATGCAATATAGATCCTTTTCTTAGTTCTAACATTTTCAAAACATTCAGTTCCCCACCCTAACGAATTATAGTGTCAAAGTATTCCTAGTAGATGAAGCTGAGAACATGATATTTGTTAAAGAGCTCTTCTTTATGTTGCTGAGTTGCTCATTAGTTTGTACGCACGCCTTGTCAGGTTACTAGTAGATTAACAATTTTGTTTTCTCCAGGTGAAGAAAGGGTGAGTTGCTGCAGTTGTCTGTTGTCGCTGAGTTTGTGTCATCGCATCAACTTAATTAGTGTGTTGTGTTTATATGTTATCTGAAAAGAACTTACTGAATGTATGCCTTAGTCTCGCCAAGTTTGTAATGTATCAAGATGCTTTTTAATACCTAATCAAGGGGATTTCAGCTTCCCCAAGTTACATTTCAAGTAGATTTCTCCTTATATTGCTTTTCACTGCATGGTTGTGCTTGGGAGCCCTTCTGTACAGCCAGCAAAGTTTCTATCCAAAGCAGCAACTACTTATATCATTGTCCGTGCGGCGTTGTGGCCCGGGTGTGGGCGGTGGCATGTCGGGGCGGCGGCCCCGGAAGGTGGGCGTGACGGAGGGTTGGTTGTCGGGGCAGCGGCTCCTTGCTGGCCGGCTGGCCGTGGAGTGGGTGTTGTGTGGGCTTTGCCCCGTGGTGTTCGCTGTTGTTGGCGTTGGTGTTTGTTGTTTGGTTTTCGCCCGGTTTCTTCCATTAATAAACCGGGCACCTTCTGCTTAATAAAGGTGAGGCAAAGCTTTTGCCTCAGTTTCAAAAAAAAAAACTACTTATATCATTGTGTATCCTTTCTCTCTCAGCTGTGGTCTGAAATGTATGTGATCGCCATGGATGTAATGGTGTCATGATCCATGCTATTCCAGTGTTTACACGAGATTAAGGTTTCTCTGAAATAACTACTGCACTAGCTGAACTAGCTGAAGAATGAGAGGAAGCTGCTATTGTTTTTTATACAAAGTGGCAAGCTAGGCTGGCAAAATACACATGAAAACGAACCCTTGTACTCCATGTACTGATGGACAATATTCATGCTTACAGTGTATCCAGATCATCTAGATCAGATGTTGAATCATGTTTTGATGTTGAATTTTCCAGTGTGCATATCTGGCCATCCCTAGAGTTCTCCCTAGTTGTTTCAGAATCAATAAGCCGAATGCATTTAGAGTTCTCCCAGTTCCTCCACTTCGATTCTCCTTTTTCACAATCTGAAGAACAATGCAGAGAAACTTTACCCCACATGAATCAAAGTCAAGATCATAATATTTGCACAGGTGTTTGGAGGGTAAATCGGTTTAGGTATTTGTAGCAATATACTCAATATCACTATCACCATCTCGTATTTCAAAGATTAAGCTACCGAACACTAGAGCTTGGTCTGCCATATCCACACGACACAAACAAAGATAGTCCACAAACCTGTAGAGCCGTAACATTCGAGGTCACCAAGAACATAACATTCTACAATGACTGCCACAAAGCCAACAACTTGCAAAGAAATAGTTGTCCAATATAAAACTACAATTATGGCGATTCTATACGACTAGAATGGCATTGTCATCTGGGAGGGTGTTACAACCCTCACTGTCAGGTCACCTACTCCAGCCTTCCAGCAGCAAGTAAACACTGAAACAACACAATGTCGAATCACTAGAGCTGCTAGCACATGGAGTATGCAATACTAGCAGTGGACCAATATACAGTTGTGAATACAGGTAACTATGATCCAGCACTTTTGAGCGGTCATAATCTTCAGCCAAGTCTCTTCTATCTGGCAAGCCTTTCTTCACACCTTCAGTTCAGGGTTATGCCTGTCAATACAGCAGCCCACAATTTAGTTAGATTAGCATCATCGAATAGGCGACAGCAAAACACCTAGCGGTTAATTGTGCTATGTGTGCGCCTAAGCGTGCCAAGGTGTGGGCTTATGCGAGATAAGCGCTAGGCGGAGGCAAAACTGGGAATCAACGCCAGCGCTTTTTTGAACCTTGATGTAGAGTGTACCAGTATGGCAAGGGTCATTGCCATTCCAGTGCAACAAGACCACCGAGAGGCATTCTTTAGATCACGAGTAGGAAGGGCTAGTTGGAAATGTCAGATCTGATGGTGAATAACGATTGCAACTCAGCATATAAAGAGTAATTCATTTTGGTCTGCATAACAGCCTAAGTTGGAAAGGCTGGGTGTCTAAAAGGCAATGTCAAAGGACATAGTAGCTAGCTCAATATAGAATCTGAATTATATACATTCTCGTGTTCAGTAGATAGCTCAAAATAGTCTGATGGTAAAATATGGCCCAGTCAGCAGTTAACCACGTATGGAAACCATCTGGAGATCACAAGACTCATATATTTGCACCCATTACACTATGAAGACCAGTGAGGAGAGCAAAGCATGGAACCCACACTCCACAGGGTACAAAGAACAGTATTAATAGCGGAGGAAGATATTTTCCATGGAACTAGTGATATCCTATAGCTTGTCTGAATGAAATAATATTTTTCATGATGCAATTAACCCCCACCACATATACAGACTAATTCTTCAATATTGCTTTTGCACATGAAGCACCAATAGAAATATAAATAACAAATAAACATATAAACTATCAAAAACATTTATCTTGCGAAACAAAATACATTCTATGGAAGTAACGGGACACTAAAAACCCGTAAAATGGAAGAATATCTGACTAAAAAACAACATGTGTTCTCGAATGCACTTCTACAAAAATGCCATGGAACAACACCATTTGCAAGTATATTCTATACATCACCATCATAGTTTACTTACATGAATAATCGAATTGAGTTTCTATTTGCTATCTTCGCCAAAATAAAGCAATGAGTTGATACATAACAGATAAAACAAGGCAGATAAATAACAACATAATTCAATTAAGTAGAAGATATCCAACGACCAAGCTATTGGAAACTTGAGGATGACTGAACTTATGGTGCATTCGGATGGATAAATTCATAGCTGCACAATCACAATAATCATGGGGATGACTGAACATGACTAATGCATACTAGGTTTCTTCTGATGATCACAATAACAATCTGATTGGTCCATGTGCGAATTAAACCAACCCAAAGAAGATGCATGTTAAATGCAAATATTTTGAGGAAAGCAAAAAATCTATCAATATCCGAGAAAGCAAACTCTCTTGTAGGTCAAACTGGGATACACGGGAAAATGGTTTTATCGAACCGATTAATGTTTACTCGGTTACACTTGCATATAACTGCAACACAGGAAAGAAAATAACTCACACGTTATCAGGATTAATGAAACTAGAAACACCATGCTTAGAAGAAAGGTGCTAGCAAACGATTCTGAAGCGGCAAATACCTTTTGTTTTAATCTCGCTATGTGCACACATAGAAACGATCATAGGCTACAATGGAACACAAGCGACAAATATTAATTCTTCTAATACATAATATTGATCATTTTGCTTATCGCTTCCTAACAAAGGCATAACGTAGCATTGCGGCTGTTGGCCGCTCACAGAACTGAAGATTGGAACAAATACCCATATGTCCCATGAATGCTAATATGCAACAACTGGAGGGAATAGCAAAGCCCTCATTGGTTAATATATAACAGTATTCCAGTTACCAAAAACGAACCAATAGCAGTAGGTTCTGCAAGAAAAATGATTGCAAATACACAACACTAGTGGCACTATTTCCATGTTATTACGAGGAAAATGTACACAAAGTATGTGTCATTAATACGATCATATGGCTCATAGACATGGGAGAAACCAATCCTTACGAGGAAAATGTACACAAAGTATGTGTCATTAATACGATCATATGGCTCATTAATACGATCATATACCTCAACAATCCTTACGGTGAGTCCCGCTTTTCTATCTGCCTGGTCCTTCCTCCAGATATCCAGTGCTAATGTTGGAATGATAACAAAGTGTTAGCACCGATGTTTCGCAGGTTGTCAGCTTCAGGTTCAGGACCCGCCCCGGGAAGGATTGGCAACCCGGAGAAGCACCTCAGAGAAAAGGACCCGGTAAAATCATCAAGGGCGACTTGTTAGAGAATTGGCCCACGATGAGTTGCTTGTCTCGTCAAGACGAACAAGTTTGATGTTTGGCTCGTTTTCATCCGAGTTGTTAAGCAAATTCTATGGACACGACAAGAAGCATGACAGGATGCTTTGGACAGGGAACCCGGCAAAACTGGGAGTCATCACTAAAGGAGTCCTCACTAAAGGATTCATCGCTAAAGGAGTTGTCTCATTTGATGGACCACCTATTCCTATGCTAGATATCAGCTCCATTAAGGAGTTATCAACAAAGAAGTCGAGTCAGAAGAAGTCGGCAATAAAAGAAGTAGGCAAAATTGGCTTCCCAGAAATGTGAGGAATGGCCGGTCAAGAAGGACTTCGCGGCCAGCTGAATTCGGGACTCGCGAAATGCCCAAGGACATGAAAATCAAGTCGATTCAAGCGTGAAAGGAAGGCAAGTTCAAGGTCAACGCGAAAGAACAAAAACCGACTTCCTAAAGGAGCCGAAAAAGGACGCTTGGGTCCGGGTTCAGTACGAAGCCGACCGAAACTTGCCTAGTTTTAGAGATAGAATCTGACTAAGACTGCTAATTGTAATTCTTGTAGAAGTCCTTTCCTTGTACGAGAAGTACAGCCGCCTCATATATATGTGAGAGGTGATGGCCGATTGAAATTAAGCAAGCAATCGAGATACATCAATACAAACCCTACTTTTTACCCTCAAACCCTTGTTCCTGCTTCCGTTATTCGACGGCTTCTTCTGATTTCATTGAATATCGACAACCGAACTCAGAGCGGCCAAGTCCGGCCGGGTTCATCCAATCGTCGCAGGCTTCCTCTCATGGGGCTTCCCGAGGGGCTGGGGCGTCTGGTCTAAAAAGCGCCTGCTTGATGTCTTGCGTATCGCGCTGGAAGCAGGCCTCCCGCGGGGCGAGTTGCGGAGTATCTCCCACGACACCGCGGGTACACGAGGACGTGTTCGTGTGACGCGTTTCGAGAGCAACACAAAGCAAGACATCCCCACATCCATGAACACAAAAACCAACAAGGACAAACATGAATACATATGGAATGGTTCAAAAATTGAAAGATGCAAATGAAGGCATAAACTCAAATGAAGCAGTATTACCAGTCATCTGAACAAGTTGAATTATATATGGAAAATTAATTCGAATGTATTATATGTGCCAAAATATAAGAAGTTTTGGTAGGCTAAAATGGTGTACCAAAACATATTATATTTTGGAACGGAGGTAGTAGCTTTCATTGCTGCTCGGGCTTGCTGCCCATCGAGCGCACACGTGCTAGCTATACGTATCTAGAAAGAAATACCACAAAGAATTCTAAACTTAATGATGCTGCCGTCACTGCTACCCGCCTACTCGTTGTCGACACTCCCAAAAGAGATCATCGAGGGGATCCTCCTCCACCTCCCTTCGGACAAGTCGGTGTGCCCTCTCCGCTTGTCTCTTGTCTGCAAGCACTTGAGAAGTCGCCTCCATGAGCTCCATGGAAGACCCCATTACTCAGCTTCCTCAAAACCGCCCCTACATTTTCATTGGCATAGACTTCTTTATCCCCGCCATGGTCTCAACCTTCTCCCTTGCCGTCCCTAGAAGCGAGCGGGTACGGCAGGCCCCGGTACAGCCATGACTGCGCATTTTTCCTCTACAGGAGTTATCTCTTATTCTGGTATACAATCAGCGGTGGTCGGTGACGCGAGCCGTGCCAGTTGATTTCCTGCTCCGTGATCTGCGCCTGCCACCGCAGCATCTACGTTTTCCACGACGGCAGCAACAACGACGATTACGATTTGGAGGGGCTCACGTCGGCGTCTGTGTACTCGTCGGGGACTAATATGTGGGACTGACGGAAGTCGATCCACAATTTGGCAATGTTCTTCAAGGAGCATACAACCAGCATGCTCGTACCGAAGTCTTTTCTCTACTTCATGTCTGATGGTGGAGACATCCTTTAGTACGACTTGGACGGGCGCACCATGTCGAAAATATTATCTGCATTTGAGGCAAAGATGAGGATTCACCTCATTTTGAGGCAGGATGGATGATAGGGAGTTATTGAATCGTCGTTCTTACCCTTAACTATCTAGTTTTGGTAAGGGAAGTCAGTGACCATAGCAATGCAAAATGAGTAAAGAGTCGGGTCATCTATCCAGCCAATTCGCTCCCTTGTGTTATTCTATCGTTCATATCACTGAAGGTTATGGGTTATGCCGAGGGAGCAAACGCCATTTTTTTCAACATGGCTGATGGCGTCTTCACAATGGATCGCCGGTCATAGCTGAAAAGGAAATTTTGCGAGAATGATGTTGACACCCACTTCTTGGTTCCGATTTCTGCCCTCTACAGTTCAAGTTCTACAAGACTAGAACGGGCCAAGAACTATTGCATAAGGTGTAAAGGGACATCCAGAAGGAAAACTTTGCCAATTGTCTAGTTTTGTCAAACTTGATAGTACAAGGTAGAAACCAAAACCAAGGAATCAGCATCACCATCATCGTTGCATAATTTCCTTTTCAGCTCTGACTAGGGATCGATTGTGAAAACGACACTAGTCGTGCTGAAGAAAGTGTTACTTGCTCTCTCGGCAAAATCCATAACTTTCAGTGATTTGAACGAGAGAACAACACAAGAGAGAATCGGCTAGGTAGATGACCCAAGTATTTGCCTATTTTGTATTGTTATGGTCGCTAGCATCTCCTCATCAAAGCTGGATAGTTAAGGGTTAGGACGACGCTTCAGCAACTCCCCGCCCCCATTCTGTCTCAAAATTAGGTGAATCCTTATCTTTTCCTAGAATGCAGGTGATATCTTCGTCGAAGAAAAGGATGAGGAAAAGGAACAGGAAGACTCATGTGAACTCTGATACCATATAAGTGGAAGGGGAGAAGGAAAAGGCTGAGGAAGAGGGCAACGGTCATGATGGTAAGCGTTCCCCCCATACAACAGCAAAGACATCAACACCAATGAATGGCAAGAGAAAGACTGCTGGAAAGGTGACAACTCATCTTCATATTAAAGACGATCAAGTATTGTCTAGAAAATAGGTTGAGGACATCTTGGGCTTAATTGAAGCGAACCGTTAAGTTTATGCATGTAAACAGGTTGAGTTGTTTTAATTATTGTTTTAATTGATAGTCACATAATGTTTTCAATTGGTGAAGGAGTGATCTTGCGATGTTTGATTTGGGTGGGACTACCATGACAGGGGGTGAGCTGTTAAAGTGCTTAGATGAAGCTGACAGTGCCCTGAAACTTATGAATGCTTTTCTCGAATGCCTCAAGTTTGATGATCTCGAGATAGGCCTCAACAATAAGAGAATCATTATCCCACCTCAACATCAGGTAAGTTTTTTGCAAGAAACATTGATTTGGTTGTCTGTTAAAAGCATAGTGATGGCAAAAAAAATTGAGTGCAGGCGGACGAAAAAGTTATGCAAACGATTATGGAAGAGATTGGCAAAGCGAATTCGATAAAAGGGAAAACTTCTAAATTGAACATATTCATATCTTTTCCTATCATTCACCAACATGAAAGTTTTGTGCTTTCTGTCAATAGTGAATCAAATAACGAGATCTCTGTATTTATTCCAATGACACGAAAATAAGCTTTGACAGAATGTCAACCTTTGCTAAAACATTCACGAACCCGGTAGATAAAGACTTTAAGTAATGCGACTACGTCTCACAATTTCCGGAGATGTCCAAGATAAGGGTGTCAAGTACTTTTCTCAATGCCTTTAACACAAACAGTACCTTTGCATCTATGGTTTTCATTCAGCGGTACAATCGATATGACATGCCCAAAATCATGAAGAACCCGATTAGTGTATTCCCGACCATTCTTATCTTATTATTAAGAACACATGAAAAGGTTTTCTGAACCATTGTACCTTCAAAACAGGAGATGGCTTGGGACTATAAGCAATCAAAACTGGCGCACCTTCTTGTCCATGAGAAAAACACTACAAATTATCATTGAAGGAACGAGGGCATCTGGCATACTAAATGTAATTTAGTCATCTTTATTATTATTATTATTATTATTCCTAATATTAGTTTATATTCCTTATAGAAATTTGATATTTTTCTTGGTCAAGAGAGCGCACCAGCTGGAAAACATAGACGATGCGGAAGAGCCCTCCGCGACAACCGCGGTAGGTGCACGTGTCCGCTGAGCAGATCATGGCCGGAGCCTACCAAGGAGTCAACCGGCACCAGCATGTGCCCCCGATCGCTGGCGATTGGATCCCATACAATTAGAGCACTCTCAAAGAGAAAAAGGGCGCGGTCATGGCGGTAGTCAGGGCCTGCCGTTCCTGCCCGCTTCGAGACGGCGAGAGACCCCCCTCCTCTCGCTCCCGTGCTACCCAAGGGCGGCACCGGGGCGCCCCCAATCTCCGCCGCCGCCCGCCTCCCTCCTCGCCGGCCTGGTCCCCGCCGCTGCCGCCGGCCTCGCCGCGGTGGCGGCGGCCCCCTTCCTCCACAAAGGCGGCAGGGGGGAGCTCGCGGTGGACGCGCCCTTGCCCGTCGTCGTCTCCCACGGACGCGCGACGTGTCGGCTGTGCTCGGCGGCGCGAGGACGGGCTGCGGCCTCCTCTGCTCGCGGCGCACCGCCCAGTGGAGACTCATGCGCGCCGGCTAGGTGGCGGAGGTGCGGCGGCCGCGCGGGCCGCGCACGTCACGGCTCTTCGGCGGCCGTGTTCTCGCTTCGGCGGAGGCAGCCCGGTGCTGCTGGCGGCCGGTGGTTGGTCTGGGCGTCGTTGAGCCCCGCCTCCCGCTGCCCGCTTCCCTTGCTGTCGCCTGAGGTCGCCGCCGACGCGGCGGCTGATGGTGGCGGCGGGGAGCTCCCTCACATGCATGCGTGTGTGGGGTGTTCCTCCTTCCTCCCCTCGATGGAGCACGGTGGCGAACTCCAGTGTTGTCCCTGCTCTGCGTCTCTGACGTGTTATTCCGGTGTGCTGGGCTAGCGCACCGTGTTTTCCCGAGGTTCGGAGGTCGATGACGCCATCCTTTGGTGTCTTCTTCGCGTCCTCGTGAGGGTGGCCGACGTCTGGTTCTGGACGGGTCTCGGTGAAAACCGTGCACTGGTTTGCCCAGTGCTGGCGATGACAACACCTTCGGGTGTCGTTCCCTTGTTGAAGGCATCGCCATGAAGATCTGCCCTTTTACTGGACGGTCGGAAACCGTCTCTCTGTTCCGCCCCGTTTCCCAAGTGCGTGTGTCTGGTGTAGGCTCTCATAGCGGTTTGTGAATCGCCCTACTTCTAGGGTTGGTGTCCCGGGGTCTTGGCGAAAGCTCTGCCGGCAACGACGACGTCTTGGACGCCGTTTACCTTCTTGGAGGCGCTGCTGTAAGCCCTTCCCTTTGGATTCATAAGCTTTGCTCGGCTCCTCGACGGCGTGTCTTTGGTGGTGACGGGGATGGCGCAGTGGAGGTCTGTTGGTTTTGATACCTCCGACGGCGTCTCCGGGCAAGAGAAGTCAAGGCGTCTCCATGATCAAGCAATCTCTTTTAGTTTGTGCCTCATTTAGTTGCTTGGTTGTTCTCCCTTGTGTTACTTTGTTGCTTGTAAGGGGTGCATGTGTGTGGGTTGTGCGTCTTGTAAGTTGTAATTGTTAGCCGGTTGTTGGCTTTGTTAATTCAAAGCTGGGCTCATTTCAAGCCTTCCGTCTAAAAAAAGACGGCGAGAGACAAGGCTGAGGCCGTTGTAGGGATAAATAAGTCTATGCCATGTAGGGGGGTTTGAAGGAAGTCTAGTACTGGGGGTCTCCGTGGAGCTCATGGAGGAGGCGGCGGAAGCGGCTATGGAGGATGACGCTTCTAAGCGCTTGCACACGAGCCAAGGCGGCACATAGGCCCGTCCGGAGGGAGTCAAGGTAGAATCTTCTCGATGATCTATTCCGGGAGTGACGACATCGAGTACGTGGCTAGGAGCGACGCCGCCGCCATCAAGTTTATAATTCTTTGTGTCATTTCTTTTTGGACGCGTATAACTAGCACGTGTGCACTCGATAGGCAGCAAGCTTGAGCAGCAATGAAAGCTACTACCTATGTTTCTAAATATAAGCGTTTTGGTAGTAATAATGTAGAAGCTCAGCCACTAGCCTATCTGGTGCCCGAATTTGACAAGAGGGGTTTATTTGCAGGATACCTTCTTGAATTTAGAATCAGATCAATATAAAACTACAACCAGGTAGTTCAGGCACAAGACGCAGAACAGTTGCAAGCGCGAGGAAGAGGAAGATGATGCAGATGGAGAACTTATAAGACCAGTGGAAGCCTCGAGAAACAAGAGGATGGTGGAGCCCTCACGGCAGGTGTGGCGGGCGACGATCCTCGTGGCCGGTCCCGTGGAGATAACCCTCGCAGTTGCGAAGCACACGTAGGGGGAGCCCATGGGCAGCAACGAGCTTGAACGCCAACATCGCGGCAAGGACGAAGCGCACGACGACGACGATCCGTGCCGGCGGCGGCGGCCATCGGGACAGGAAACCCTTGATCCTCAAAGCTTCTCCCACTCGATGGAGCGTGCAGAGGTTGGGTTGCGCAGCAGTAGGGCGAGTTTGTGTGGGAATAAGATAGGCACTGCTTGGGATTTTACGCTGAAAATCGTTCTGTTTTTCGGCTTTTCTAAGTTTCTAACCAGTTTTGTTAGTGGAACCGGGCATTACCAGAAAGGTTTCTTCCCGAATGGATCTTTCATCTCTTTTTTTTATTTGTGGGTAACGCCCGAATCGATCGAACAACGTTTGGTTTAGCTCGGTAAGGACCATGGGCGAAATTTTTAGATTTGTTGCTAAATTTCTTTCCACCAAGTCATGTAGCCACGCGTCAGGAATTGATGAAAATATACCGTGCATTGTTGCACCCGTCCATTTTTTACATTAGAAGGATATATAAAATTTTGTATTTCTAGAAACATGAAAACTTGAACATACCTTTTTTGCCAGGTTCATCTGAATATAATTGGTATGGAGATGTCCTGACAAAATAGCAACGCTGATTTTAACCAAGCTACAAGTGAGAAAAAATGAACAACGATGAACAGGAATGTAGACTGAACAATTAGCATATGATCAATTTTCTATTGCCCGAGAACACAACAGTTCAGCAAGGTGTACACGGTACAGTTATGTTGTTACTATATAGTAGTATTGCTAAGGAAACAAAGTCTTGACACGTTCGTGCATAGCCAAAGGAATAACATTTACGAGAACCTTGACAGAGGATATTTAAAAAGACATGTGGAAGACCAAAGGCCTTTTAAGTATAAGAACAATTATAAGCAAGAAAAGAGGAGGATACATCACCATTATTTGGGCGCTCTATTTTTATTTCACTGTCTCGTGGAGAATTAATGACATCTGATCCACATGATTTCCTCTTAGACGACATATAGATGGTTAAGTGAGGTACCTTTCACTGTATTTTGGATCTTCTTGAGCACTCGTAACTGAACTTATGCTTAAATGAAAGAATTGACAAAGTAAAAAAGAGAGAAATGAATATAAGGACATTAGATGCTCTCCAATTCCAACTTAGATATATTAGATGAATTTTCTATATTCTGCGGTAAGACAAGTGGGCCAATTTCCATTATTTTATTTCTTAGTCATAGCTCTGTCACAACAGCATAAGCAGGTCGATATTAAGCACAACAGAATGATTATAAATTAGTACATCTATTTACTTTATCGGTTACATCGCTATCACACACTTCAGGATGAGTGATGCATAGAGTTATATCTCAAACTGAAATCACCATGTTAACATTTTATTGATAACACGTGATTTCTTACTGTGTTGACTATAGTTTTCCATACTTTCATCCATTCCTTTAGATTTCATATTTTTCAAGATTATAAGACATCATACTTCTACTATTGTACATCTAATTAGGGCATAACTAATGATCGTATGATTTTAGTGTAATAGAAACTGAGGAATATAGGCATCCACATTGTGCATATTTAAGATGCACTATCATTTCATTTTTACCCACAGCTCAATTAACTGATTCCATTCGTAAAGCCTTTTTACCACATAACACAAAGTAAAGCATGCAACCCAAGAAGCAATAGAACACTATTTACCACACAACTTAGATGAATCGTACTCATCAGATCTAATAAACTCGGTGCTCTAGTTGCGTTCAGGAGATTAACCGAGAAAGCAAACTCTATTGTAGGTCTAACTCGGATGCACGAAAAAAATGGTTTGTCATCAAACACCAACAAAAGTGTTTTATTCAGTTACACTTGTATATAACTGCAACACTGGAAAGAAAAAACTCACACGTTATCAGGATTCATGGAACTAGAAACACCGTGCTTATAAGAAAGGTGCTTGCAAACGGTTCTGAAGCAGCAAACACCTTTGTTATAATCTCACTATGTGCACAGATAAAAACGATTATAGGCTACAATGGAACCCAAACAACTAATATTACTTCTTCTAATTCATAATATTGATCATTTTGATTATTACTTCCCAACAAAGGCATGTGGTAGCATTGCGGCTGTTGGCCGCTCACAAAACTGAAGATTCAGACTAATCCCCATATGTGTCATGAATGCTAATATGCAACAACAAGATCGGGAATAGCAAAGCCCTCATTGGTTAATATATAACAGCACTCCTGTTACCAAAACGAACCAATAGGCAGTAGGTTCTGCAGCAAAGGAAAATGGTTGCAAATACAAAACACTAATGGCACTATTTTCATTTTACTACGAGGCTAATAATGTACAGAAAGTATGTCTCATTAATTGAGAGGATCATATGGCTCATAGACATAGGAGAAGCCAAAGAATAGGGGAAGGTATATACCTCAACAATCCGCCACCGTGAGTCCCGATTTTCTGTCTACCTGGTCCTTCCTCCAGATATCCAGTGTTAAAGCTGGAATGATAACAAAGCAAGATATCGCATGGAGGCCAAATATCCCCACATCCATGATTACAGAAGCACAATCATTTGTTCGTGAGATATTGATCCCACCACTTGCGGCGACATCACACCAACTAGAATACCAGCAACAAATAGCAGGATGAACGCCAAATCTGGAATAAACCGGAGGACCACGACGCGAGGAAACTTAAACAATTCCTGAGTCCACTCCCACGTGATTGCTCCACAGGCGTTCTGAGGAGGACAGCAATTTCAGGGAAACAAACAGGGATGGACATGAATACATATGGAATGGTCTAAAAATGGAAGGATGCAGATGAAGGGATAAACTCACATGGAGAACTATTACCAGTCATTTGGACAAATTGAATTATGTATGGCAAATTAATTCGAATGTATTACCTACGTTCCAAAAATATAAGACATTTTGGTAGGCCACAAAACATCTTATATTTTGGAACGAAGATAGTACCTTTCATTGCTGCTCGGGCTTCCTGCCCATCTAGCGCACGCGCGCTACTATACACGTCCAGAAAGAAATGCCAGAAAGAATTATAAACTTATTGGCTCGCCGTCGCTGTTACCCGCTACTCGCTGCCGGCACTCCCGAAAAAGATAATCGAGAATATCCTCCTCCGCCTCCATCCAAACAAGTCGGCGTGTGTCCTCCGCTCGTCTCTTGTCTGCAAGCACTGTAGAAGCCTCATTCTTCACAGCTGCTTCCGCCATCGCCTCCATGAGCTCCACGAGAGACCCCGGTACTGGGCTTCCTTCAAAACTCCCCCCTACATTGGCATTGGCATAGACTTCTTTATCCTCACCATGGCCTCAGCCTTCTCCCTCGCTGTCCTTTGAAACGGATGGGAACGGCTGGCCCTCAACTACCGCCATGACCGTGCATTTTTCCTACGCGTGAGTGATCTCGTTGTATGGGATTCAATCGCCAGCAACCGGTGGCACGTGATGGTGGCAGCTGACTTTCTATTCAGGGGCTAGGAGGCGATGGTCGTGATCTGCGCAACGGAAGTGTGCATCCACCGCGGATGTCGCGTCGTCTACGTTTTCCACAACGGCGACGATTACCATTGGAGGGGCTCACGTCGGCGTGTGTGTACTTGTCGGAGACTAATATGACTAATATGTGGGACGGACTAAATTCGATCCACAATTTGACAATGTTCTTCAAGAAGCATAGAACCAGCGTGATCATACATAAGTCTCCGCTCTACTTCATGTCTGATGGCGGAAACATCCTTGAGTACGACTTTGACTGGGCACAGCATGACAAAGATATTACCCGCATTTGAGGGAAAGATGGGGATTCACCTCATTCTGAGGCAGGATGGTGGACTGAGAGTTGCTGAATCATCGTCCTTACCCTTAACTATCCAGCTTGGGTTAGGGATGTCAGTGACCATAGCAATGCAAAATGGGTAAAAAGTCAGGTCATGTAACTAGCCAATTTGCTCCATTGTGCTAATCTCCCTTCCACATCACTGAAGGTTATGGGTTTTGCCATGAGAGAAAACGCCATTTTATTCAACACGACCAATGGCGTCTTCACAATCAATCTCCAGTCAGAGCTGAAAAGGTAATTGTGCGAGGATGATGGTGACGCCCACTCCTTGGTTCGAATGTCTACCTTTTATTGTCCAAATTCTACAAAACTATAGCGTTGGCAAAGTTGTACGCCTTGCCAGTGCTCTAGTTTTGTATAACTCGGGCAATAGAAAGTAGAAATTGGAACTAAGGAGTGGGCGAACCATCATCCTCACACAGTTACCTTTTCAGCTGGAGATCAATTGTGAAGACGCCATCAGTCGTGCTAAAGAAAATGATGTTTGCTCATTTGGAAAACTCGTAACATTCAATGATGTGTACGAGAGAACAGCACAAGGGAGCAAATTGGCTAGATAGATGGCCCAACTCTTTAGCCATTTTGCATTCCTCTGGTCACTGACATCCTCTTACCAAAGTTTGATAGTTAAGGATAAGGACGACGATTCAGAAGCTTTCAGTCCACCATCCTACCTCATAATGAGGTGAATTCCCATCCTTCCCTCTGATGGTCGTGATATCTTTGCCATAGTGTGGCTGACCAAGTCGTACTTAAAGATGTTTCCGCCATTAGAAACGAAGTAGAGCAGAAACTTCTGTAACAACATGTTGGTTGTATGTTTTTTGAATAACATTGTCAAACTATAGATCGACTATGGTCCGTCTCACATATTAGTCTCTTACAACTAAACAGACGTCGACGTGAGCCCCTACAAATCGTAATCAATGGTGTCGTCGTCGAGGAAAACATAGATGATGCGGAAGGGCCCACCGCGGCAGCCACAGTGGATGCACCTATCCGCTGCGCAGATCACGGCTATGACCTCTTCGCCGCTGAGTATGGATTCAACTGGCACCGGCACGCGCCACAGGACGCCGACGATTGGATCCCATACAAATCATTCACGTAGTGGAAAAAGAGTGAGGTCACAGTGGTAGTAGAGGGCCAGGAGTTCTCGCCTGCTTTGAAGGACAGAGAGGGAGAAGAATGAGGTGTGGTGGGGATAAAGAAGTCTATGCCAAGGCCTATGTACGGGGAGTTTTGAAAGAAGTCCAGTATTGTGGGGTCTCCCGTGGAGCTCATGGAAGCAGCGGCAGAAGCCGTTGTGGAGGATGAGGCTTCTCCAGTGCTTGCAGACGAGAGACGAGTGGAGGAGGCACGTTGGCTCGTCCGGAGGGAGGCAGAGGAAGATTTCCTTGATGATCTCTTCCGGGAGTGGCGGCAACGAGTAAAGGGGTAGCAGCAGACACAATCAGCTAGCGCACATGCGCTTGATGAGCAGCAAGCCCGATCAGCAATGAAAGCTACAACCTTTGTTCTTAAATATAACATGTTTTTGTAGTAATAGTGTAGAAACTCGGCCACTAGCCTATCTAGTGCTATAATTTGATCAGAGGGATTTATTTGCATGATACCTTCTTGAACTCACAACCGGATCCAGATACAAACTTTAACTAGGTAGGCAAGGCACATACCGCACAGCAGAACGGCTCCAAGCGCGAGGAAGAGGATGCAAATAGAGAACTTGAAAGACGCGTATGTGAACACCTCAAGAAACACCAGGATGTCGGAGCCATCACGGCTAGCGTGGTGTGCGATGATCCTGCAGAGATGACACAGGCAGATAGACGCGAAGCACCGATAGGGAGCGCACGGGCCACAACGCACCGGACGCGAACATCGCGGTGAGGACGAAGGGCACGAGCGCTAGTACCGCAACGACGATCTGCGGCGGTAGTGCGTGCTTCATGGCGGCGTCAACAAAGGCCATCGAGATGAGAAACCCTAGCTCCTCAAAGCTTCTCCCTCTCGATGGGGGGAGGGGGGTGGAGTCGTTGCATTGCACAACAACAGGGCGGTTTGTGTGGGAATGGGATAGCCTAAGAACAAGGGATGGGCGGTTTTGTGTGGGAATGGGATAGCCTATAAACAAGGGATGGGTTTTGCTGTGAAAATCGTTTCGTTCTCGATTTTCTAAGTTTCTAACCTAGTTTCATTAGGGGAACCGGGCATTACCGGAAATGGCTCTTTTTTTGATTTGTGGGGGAATTCCCGAATCAATCCAGCAAGGTTTACCTGCGCTCAGTCAAGCCAATGGGAAAAATGTTCAGATTGTTGCCGACTTTCTTTCCACCAGGAATTGACGAAAATATACGACACATTGCCACACCCGTCCATTTTTACATTAGAAGGATAGAAATTTTGAATTTCTAGAAACATGAAAACTTCAACGTACCTTTTTTGCCAGTCCCATTTGAATATAATTGGTATGGAGATATCGTGACAAAATAGCAACGTGGATTTTAACCAGCTACAAGTGAGAAAAATGAACAACAATGAACAGGAAGGCAGACTGAACAATTAGCATATGATCAATTTTCTATTGCCGGAGAACACAACAGTTCGGTACACTATATATAAAGAAGTAATCATTGGAAATGGTCAGCAAGGTGTACACAATACAGTTGTGTTGTTACTATAATAGTAGTATTGCTAAGGAAACAAAGTTTGACACGTTCGTGCATAACCAAAGATATAACATTTACAGGGTCCTTGATAGGTGGTATTTAAGAAGCCATGTGGAACACCAAAGGCCTTTGAAGTGTAAAACAATTATAAGCAAGAAAATATAGGAGGATACAATACCATTATTTGGCGTTCTATATTTGTTTCACGTGGAGAATTATGTCATCTGATCCACAAGATTTCCTCTTAGAAGACATATAGATGATTAATGGAGGAACCTTTCAGTGTTTCTTGGATCTTCCTTGAGCACTCGAAACTGAACTTATGCTTAAATGAAAGAATTGACAAAGTAAAAAACAGAGATGCTCTCCAATTCCAACTTAGTTATATATTAGATGAACTTTCTATATTCTGCAGTAAGAAAAGTGGGTCAATTTCTATAATATTTATTTCTTAGTCATAGCTCTGTCACAACAGAATCAGCAGGTCCATATTAAGCATAGCAGAATGAATAAATTAGTACATCTAATTACTTTGTCGGTTACATCCCTATCACCCAATTCAGCATGAGTGATGCATAGAGTTATATATCAAACTGAAATCACCATGTTCACATTTTAATGATAACACGTGATTTTTACCGTGTTGACTATTGTTTTCCATACTTTCATCCGTTCCTTTAGATTTCATATTTTTCAAGATTATAAGACATCATACTTCTACTATTGTACATCCAATCAGGGCATAACTAATGATCGTATGATTTTAGTGGAATAGAAACTGAGGAATATAGGCATCCACATTGTGCATATTTAAGATGCACTATCATTTCATTTTTACCCACAGCTCAATTAACTGATTACATTCATAAAGCTTTTTTCGCACATGAACACAAAGTAATACGTGCAGTCCAAGAAGCAATAGAACACTATTTACCACACAAGGCTTAAATGAATCGTACTCATCAGATCTAATGAACTTGGTGCTCTAGTTGCGTTCAGGAGATTACCTTGTATGATGCACTGCCAAATTGCTATATGTGTCCAGTAGCTTCTGATTTAGCTCCATGTAAGCGTCTGTGCGCCAAAAGGTATTTGAAGGCTTGACCATTTGTTTCATTGTTAAAATTTAACACAGAAGAAGTCGTACTTCAAAATGATTCTATAAAAACTTAAGGTATACATGTTAATTTCAGAGAACCACAAAAACTATTCTGCAAATCCACATGCATGTTAAGAGAAAATTCTAGCAATTCTGGAGAGCAACCAAATTGACAGGGTTAGAGGGTCTTACCATGTGGGCAGCCGGCGACATGGAGGGTAGGATGGTGCCGACGACCTGCTTGCTGGGCAGGCGACTGGAGCAGAGGGGAGTTCAGGGAGAATCCTAGAGCTGGGCGCAAACCTGGTCTGGATAAGAGGCTGTTTAGGGTCAAGGAGTTCCTGGATGGCTGGAGGCGGCTGGCGGCGTGTCAGAGCAGAAAGTCAGGTCCCTAAGGGGAGGGCAACAGTGTGAAGCAAACCTGTGGAGTGGACGCGTGGTTACTAACAATTATTACATGCGTTAGTATCAAAGGCATTGGGCATAGATTTCTTTTCCAGCAATTTTATATTCCTCAAATACAGAAATTGAAAATCATTTGGCACAATGTAAGGATGGTTTATCTAAGAGATCAACACGAGAGGCATTGGACACAAGAGATTAACAATGCCGACATGGATGTACTTTGAAGTTTGAATTATGATGGCATGAACTGAAAAGTACAGATACAATAGCCAAGTTGAAGCCCCAAGTGTTCGCAGAGATCTTTAAACTTTTCCCCCTTTGTTTTGCAGTAAAGGTGTCTGCAAGAACAGAACAATTAGGGCAACATATTCATCTCTTTCTGTGCATTCTAATTATATATCAAGACACATAACTTAAGAAATCCTCAGATCGAATACCTGGCGGAGATTAGAACAGAGAAGAAGGGTTCCATGGCCTTGATGGTGTGCGCTGATTATCGAGACATAGCACTTAGAAATCCTGAAATCAAATACCCGAGGAGAGAAGAACAAAGAAGAAGGGCTCCATGGCTTTGATGCATGGTGTGCGTGAATTAGACAACCACCTTGCCCAAACTCGTGTTGTGAAGGCATTGCCCATCACGTGTATGGACAAAGGCAGGATTTCAGTGTGCTGCATCGATAGGAAACGGGGTATTTCTTTCATTCTAAAACTGCATCACTTCACAACTTTTTACATGGATCGTAAATGTGTTCTTGAAAAAGAAACAATTCCTTTTAACAAGATCAGCTAAATGACAAGGATCCGTGTCGTTGCTCTTTTCATTTCTCCACATGGAGACGAAGATTGGATCAGGATCAAACAAGAAACGATTTTCAATCCTAGGGGAGTGAAGAATCGATCAATACCTCACCTCCATGATGGACGAGCGATCGGCGAGGCGGTCAATGATCTTGCTCCGATGGACTCACGCCCGTTGTACAGCAGTACAGAGAGTTGGGAGGGGAGAGGAGACGTCAGGGAAGGTGAATGGTAAGCATGAACCCTTCGGTCCACCGCAATTTAACCACCACCCTCATTTACATGGGCCTTTGCAACGCCCAAATAAATCACAAAGCGCCAGTTTGACGAGCAGGGTACCACCCCCTAGGGACTTTGAGCCCACTTCAGTTAACACAGCATTTTACGGACAAGATTGCCACATAGAGCTGGTTCAGAATACCCAGATTGCTCATAGAAGGCTCGGCCGCTCGGGTATAATATCCCTAGTTATTTAAGTTGTAAATTATGGCTGGATGTTTGACATTTCTGGCTAGAAGTTAAAGAAACAATCTCAATTGGCATTCTCAATTTGAAGTTGAAATTTTTGGAGGAAAAAGTCCGAACGAGTTGTGTAGTACAACCAATCTTCGGGTCCTCTGTCCTGGGGGGGGGGGGGGGGGGGGGGATCATGTCACGGCTGTTGTAGAGTGTCACTTCCAAGAACGAGGAGGCTTTATCGGGGTGTTAATGATGCGAGTGCTTCGGGCCATCCTTCGCGTCGCCATCCTACAAGCTCATGACATTCTTCGGTGAATAAGACACCGTCGAGCATCTTAATAGAAAACCTGAGCCATGTGGATGGCTTGTCGTGTGAAACAAGAGTCCACCCCAAAGCATCTCCGAGAGGAGGAATCGTCATAACTCGGAAACCAAACCCACCCGCCTTTCGGTCCACCCCATGCAAGGGTGCTTTGGGCCTAGGTATGAGAAACACTATCATCGGTCTACAAGCTTGTGACCGTCTCCGGTGAACACTATGGGTTCAACAGCTCATATGGGGCTTTGTTGCACTGTCGAAGATGTGCCTCTTCGGATGGCTTGTTGCCGCCAGCAGTCCACTACAAAGCAAACCTCCCACCGGAGCATCTCCAACTCCAAGACGAGGACAAGTGCGAACTCCATCACCCTGTCTTCAGTTGTGGCCATAACATGGTCGCGTGATCTTGAGCTACGGGTCGACACGGGCTGTGGCTCAATTTGGGGCATCACTTCGCCGCCACCTACGGTGCGATCACAATGTCTTACTGTTAGGCTCTTTCTTCTTTGGCAGATGTGGAAGCATCGGCACAGAGTTATCATACTCGTCGCGTGGCGTACAGCGACCTTAGGGTCTATGGCTTTGGCCTTCTATCAAAAGATTGACGACATCTCGGCCTCTCCTATCCTAGCCACAATTTCTTTGAGCAACACTGAATTTTCTGTAGTCGTACTATTGCATGGATGCATATTGTGTAAATTTTAACCAATTTTTTTTTCAAAACCAACTGACAGTTGTGGTTACTATTATTTTCGAACCGAATGATGACGTTGGTTGGAAAATAGATTACGTGACAAGATACCCAGGACATTTTGGGTATAATCAGGACATGTTGGGTGACTTGGGTCTAATCAACCTACCCTTCTGTTGGGCATAACGCAATTCCAAGAACTACATTCAAATTAGTGTTGCAGTTCAATGTGAACTTACTCAAGAACTGATGATACGCCCATAGTCGATCATGCATACCTAAGAACAATCATACAGAAGGTCTTCCAAACATGCAAAAGCAAAAGAGTGAGACCTGTGAGTGCTGAGAACACCTCACACTGCGCTGCAAAAAAATGGCTTCAACGTATAAGCTACTGACAGAGCTCGCCCATGCCATATCCACCAGACACAACACAAAAGATAGCCCACGAAACGGTAGAGCCATAACATACGAGATCGCCACAAGCATGAGATTCTACGATTACTGCCACAAGGCCAACCACTTGCAAAGAAATAGTCGACCTACATAAAATTGTGAACATGCATGGCAAATTCTATCCGGCTAGAAAAGCATTGTCCGCTGGGGATGCTAAACCCCCTCACTGTCAGGGCGCGTATTTCAGGCTTCCAGCACCAAGCAAACACTGATACACTGCAATGTTCGATCAAGTGAGCTCCTAGCACATGGAGTATGCAATACTAGCAGTGGACCAATTTACTTTCGTGAATACAGGTAACTATGATGCGGTACTTGTCAGCGGCCATAATCTTCAGCGAAGTTTCCTGTTTCTGCTTTCCACACTTTCAGTTCAGGGTTATGTCTGTAAAATACAGAAGCCCAAAATTCAATTAGACTAGCATCATCGAAATAACATTTAGGGTGCGTAGATATTTAAAAATATTAAGAACACAATATTATAAACTATATATAGCGATTTACTTAACTGAATTGAGTTTCTATTTACTTCCTTTGCTAAACAAAAGAACTAAGTTGATACATGATAGATAAAACAAGACAGATAATAAGAAATAATGCAATTGAGTAGAAGATACAGGACAACCCAGCCCTACGAAATTTGAGGCCTACCACTTATGGTAGGATTGATGGATAATTTTTAGCGGGATAATCAAAATAATCACAGGAATGATGACATGAACAATGCATAGACGGTTAGAGATGATGATCTCTCCATAAGCATCCATTGATTAACTTATGACTTGTACCAAAGTAGATCCGTGTTAAATGCAAATATACTTAGTAAAGCTAACATCTATCAACAGCCGAGAAAGCAACCTCTCTTTAGGTATATCTGGGATGCACGAAAAAATGGTTTGGCATAATCGTGCTATTTGTGCGCTATAGCATCCCTAGGCGTGTGCTTAAGCGAGATAAGGGGCTCGGCAGAGGCAAAATTCAGAATTAACACCTAGTGCTTTTTTTAACTTGATGTCGAGTGTACCAATATGGCAAGGGTCATTACCATTCCTGTGCAACTAGACCAGCGAGAGGGATTCTTTAGGCCGAGAGTGGAAAGGGCTCGCAAAATCAACGTGCATGGCAGCTAGCTTAAAATAGACTCTGAATTATAGAACCCGTAAAATGGAAGAATATCTCACTACAACAACAACATGTGTTCTCGAATGCACTTCTACAAAAACGCATGGAACAACACCACATGCAAGTATATACTTGCAAGGGATTAAGGGAAGTGTCTGTAGTGTTCTATAAATCACCATCATAGTTTACTTACTTGAATAATCAAATTGAGTTTCTATTTTGCTATCTTCGCTAAAACAAAGCACTGAGTTGATGCATAACAGATAAAACAAGGCACATAAATAACAACATAATTCAATTAAGTAGAAGATACCCAACTGCCCAGCCATTTGAAAGTTGAGGCCTACCACTTATGGTGGGTCGATGGATAAATTCTTAGCTGCACACCCACAATAATCACGGGAACTACTGAACATGACCAATGCATACTAGATTTCTGCTGATGATCTCTGTGTAAGCATGTGATTGGTCAATGGGCGAATTGAACCAAACCAAAGAAGATGCATGTTAAATGCAAATATTTTTACCAATAGCAGAGAAATCAAACTGTCTTGTAGGTCTAACTGGGATGCACGAAAAAATGTTTGTCGTAAAGAAATCAAACACCGATTAGTGTTTTACGATACACTTGTATATAACTGAAACACAAGAAAAAAAACGCAAACGTTATCAGGATTTATGAAACTATAAACACCATGATTATAAGAAAGGTGCTTGGAAACGGTTCTGAAGTCAAACACGTTTTGTTATAATCTCACTATTTGCACAGTTAGAAACGATCATAAGCTTCAATGGAACGCAAATAACTAATATGACTTCTTGTAATACATGATATTGATCATTTTCATGATCACTTTCCTAACAAAGGCATATGGTAGCATTGCGTCAGTTGGCCACTCACGCAACTGAAGATTGAGGCTAATCCCCTTATGCGTCATGAATGCTAGTAATATACAACAAGAGGGAATAGCAAAGCCATCATTGGTTAATATATAACAGTACTCCTATTACCAAAAACGAATGAATAGGCAGTAGATTCTGCAGCTAAGATTTATCATATATGATTGCAAATACACAACAGTAGTGGCACTATTTTCATGTTATTACGAGGCTAATAATATACACGAAGTATGTGTCATTAATTGAGAGGATCATATGGCTCATAGACATAGGAGAAGCAAAAGAAAAGGGGAAGGCATATACCTCAACAATCCGCCACCGTCAGTCCCTCTTTTCTGTATGCCTGGTCCTTCCTCCAGATATGCAGTGCAAAAGCTGGAATGATAACAAAGCAAGATGTCGCATGGAGGCCAAATACACCCACATCCATGATCACAGAAGCAACCATTTGTCCCTGAGATATTGATCCCTTCACATCCGGCGACATCACCCAAACCAGAATACCAGCGATAATTAGCACGATGAAGGCCAAATCTGCAATAAACCCAAGGACCATGGCGCGAGGAAACTTGAACAACTCCTGAGTCGACTCCCACGTGATTGCTTCACAGGCGCTCTGAGGAGGACATCAATTTCAGCGAAACGAACAGGGATGGACATGAATACATATGGAAATTGGAATGGTCCAAAAATGGAAGATCAGAGGGATTTATTTGGAGGATACCTTCCTGAACTCAGGACCGGATCCAGATACAGCTGCAACCAGGCAGAGGACGCACAGCAGAACGGCTGCAAGCACGAGTAAGAGGAAGGCGACGCAGATGTAGACCTTGAAAGCCACGTCCGTGAAGGCCTCGAGAAACACGAGGATGGAGGAGCCCTCGCGGCAGGCGTGGCGTGCGACGATTTTGGCGGCCGAGCCCGCGGAGATAACCCAGGCAGTCCCGAAGAAAGGTAGGGGAGCGCACGGGCCGCGACGCACACGAGCCCCACATCGCGGCGAGGACGAAGCGCACGAAAGCCAGCACCGCCGCGACGACGATCCGCGCCGCGCGCGGCGGCGGCGGCGGCGCGGGCTTCACGGCGTCGTCGGCGACGGTCATCGGGATGGGAAACCCTAGCTCCTGGAAGCTTCGATGGGAGTAGTTGGGTTGCGCTTGTGAGGGGTTTGTGGGAATGGGATTAGCGACGAACACGGGAGAGGGTTAGTGTGAAAGCCGCTCTGTTTCGGGTATCTAACCCGTTTTTGTGAAGTGGATTTGGGTTCTAATCGGGTATGGCCCGAAATGGTGCGTGCATGAACCGGATCCTGCAGGGAGAAGATATCTAGTGCTCTGGCTAACCGTCCTACCACAAGAAAATGTCAATTTTAAATATTTCAAAAAAAAATTATACGAAAAATTGTGGATGTTCACAATATATGTTTGTACAACCTGTAAAAATTTCAGCTCCAAATTCGAAATAAAAATTGGGAAACAAAAAGGACAAGTGACAAGTCTGGCATGAATAGTGTCTTTTTAGGTTTTTGTCTTTTTGACACCCATGACACTGTTCATGTCTAAATTTGTCTTTTTTTTTGTTTCTCAATGTTCATTTTGAATTTGGAGATTAAATTTTTGGAGGTTACAAACATAACTCATGAGTCATGAACATAGTAGATCAGTTTCAAGACTTTGCTGAATATCCTTGGATTGTTTTGGCCCATTTGACTGGATTCTCGGTATCCATAATTTTTGGTAGAATTTTTTGACATATTTAAAAATGTTTTTCTTAGTGGTAGCACAGGGAGCACACTAATGGGAGCACTAGGTACTTCCTCCAGCTGCAGGGTACTCAATGCACTGAGACACTGCGTGAAATGATTAGATTTATTGCTGAGTTTCTACCAAATTTAGAAGTCGTGACTTCCGCTTGGAATGTCGTGACCGGAAACAGTGCGGCCACGACAATAGATCAAGGAACAGGAAAGTCGGCTATAAGGTGCAAGGAGGTTGACTTCCATGCTTTGATGGGCCATGATTTGGTTGGATCAGTGTGGAGACTATTTCACTTTACCAAATCCCTGAAGGTTATGAAGTTAGTAGGCCTATATAAACATGGTACATGATTCAAAAATGTGGATTCGGTCTACAATAGCTCAAGGAGACGTATGATTCAAGTGTTGGGATGCTTTTTGTGCATGTGTCTTCCTGAATTTGAAACGTACGTATGAATCAAGTGTTGGGATTTGGCTTTGGCCTTCTGTCAAAAGATTGACGACATCTCGGCCTCTCCTACCCTAGCCACAATTTCTTTGAGCAACACTGGATTTTCTATAGTCGAACTATTGTATGGATGCATAATGTGTAAATTTAATGAAGAACCTGCGTAGATCAAACTGTTTTCAAAACCAATTGAGAATAATGATCATTATTATTTTCCAAGATTTGACAGTTCTGAATGATGACACTGCTGGTTGGAAACTAGAATACGTGACGGTATCAGGACATGTTGGTCTAATCAAACTACCCTTATGTTCGGTATAACGCAATTCCAAGAACTATATTCAAAATAGTGTTGCAGTTCAATGTGCGGAAAGTGTTCTTTACTCCGATCTCTAGTGCTCCCTTTGTTTAAAAACATTCGAACATCATATTTGTGAATTCCAAAAATTCGAAAATAAATCCAAAGATGTACCTAATGATATATCCCACAAACTTGAAAAATTTCAATTTGAAATACTATATGGCTACACAAAATAATAAATCTATAAAGTTAGAGATTTCAAAGTATTCATCATTAGATCCACACTTTTGTCTTTTTGTGTAGCTCAGAATATAACTATTTGAATTTAATACTTTGTATGTTTGTGAGATATACTATTGTCTACACACTAATTTATTTTAGATTTTTTTGAAACTAGTAAATATGATTTTCGAATTTCTTAAATTGGAGGGAGCACTGTAACTCGGGAGCCAAAAACCTGCACTCCTTCAATGTAAACTTACTCAAGAACCGATGATACTCCCATAGTCGATAATGCATACCAAAGATGATGCATATTCACTCGTGGTGCCCAAATGGTGTCCAATGGTCGTCTGGACGAGTAGCCGCAATAGGCAACGCGCTCCCCACTCGTGATGCCCAAAACAAACATTTGTAAACTTAAATTCGATCAATTTCATTCAAAGTTTGAATAAAACTTAAATAAATCAACGTAAACTAATCTAATGGTAGCGGTGGTAGCAGTCAAACGTGATGTAGTCGTCCTCGGCCTTGATGCCGCCACCACTGGGCCCTTTCTGTTGCCGTCTTCGTCGTTGTCCTTCTCCTTTACGTCGCTGGTCCTGCACCGCCGTCGGGGAGGTTGAGGAAGGCGACGCCGTTCGCCTTGGCGTGCTCCCTCGCTGACCACGTGCAGGCTTCCGACAGGGGGAGCGCGGGCACGCCGTTGCGCGACATGGTGAGGGCGGTCCTAGCAGAATCGTCATCCCAGGGCCTCATGGGCCCTCATCATCTCGAGGAAGAGCGGCGACAACTGCGGCTCTTGCTTCACCTTCATCAGATCGGGCTTCGGCGTGAGAAGCGACAACGAGCGGGAGCGGGAGTAGGAGGCCGAGCGCGAGGAGGACGGTGCCGTGCGCGACGTGGAGTGCGACATGGAGGATGCCATCCACGGTGCCCAGCGGCTGGCCAGAGAAGGAGGCGTGGTCGATGACGAAGTCAAGCGTGCGCCCCGACACGCCCCAGAATGTCGCGGCCAATGATGCTCTGTTCCGGCGCTCCCGGGTCGTCCCAACGGTTGATCTCCTCCTCGTAGAGGCGGCGGACCGCTGCCTCGTAGCGCGGCCAGCTTACCGCCGGACCAAAACTGTATTTGAGCGCCATGAGTGAGAGAGAATTTTGGTCCGGCGCGTCTAAAATGTCTTTGAGAGCCGCGAGTGAAGTTGTCCTAAGCTACTGATTGAGGTTGCCCATGCCATATCCACCAAACACAGCACAAAAGATAGTCCACAAAATGGTAGAGCCATAACATACCAGATCGCCACAAACATGAGATTCTACGATTACTGCAACAAGGCTAACCACTCGCAAAGAAAAGGTCGTTCTACATAAAACCGTGAACATGCATGGCACAATACGCCTAGAAAAGCATTGTCCGCTGGGAGGGTGCTACACCCCTCACTGTCACAATGTCCGATCGCGCGAGCTCCTAGCACATAGAGTATGCAATACTGGCAGTGGACCAATTTACTTTCGTGAATACGTAACTATGATGCGGTACTTGTCAACGGCCATAATCTTCAGCGAAGTCTCCTGTATCTGCTTTCGACACCTTCAGTTCAGGGTTATGTCTGTTAAATAAAGCAACCCAAAATTCAATTAGACTAGCATCATCCAATAGCACTTAGGGTGTGTAGATGTTAAAAAATATAAGAAACCAATATTATAAACTATATATAGGCGATCTGATGGTGAATACAACAATTGCAAACCAGCATACCAATATAGCAATCAAGAGTGGGAAGGGTTAGGTGGAAATGTCAGATCTGATGGTGAATACAACAATTGCAAATCAGCATACCAATATAGCAATCAAGAGTGGGAAGGGCTAGGTGGAAATGTCAGATCTGATGATGAATACAACAATTGCAAATCAGATACCAATATAGCAATCAAGAGTGGGAAGGGCTAGGTGGAAATGTCAGATCTGATGGTGAATACAACAATTGCAAATCACTGAATCAGCATATAAGGAGTAATTCTTGTTGTCTGCATAACAGCCCAAGTTAGAAAGGCTGGTGGCAAATTCAGCCTTGTTGCCTTGTTGGTGTGCATAACAGCCTAAGGTGCACATCCAATGTACACTGCATGGTAGCTAACTCAACTTGTTCTTCTAAAATACTTAGGTAGCCTCAAAATAGACTCTGAACTATAGAATTGATGGTAAGAGATGGCATAATCAGTGGTTATCCACATATGGCATAATCGGTTTGAGATCGCAAGCCCCATATATCTGCATGCATTACACTATGAGGACAAGTGGACAGAGCAAAGCATGGAAATCTATCAATAGCAGAAGAAGAAAATTTTCAATGGAACTAGTGGCATCAAGTAGCTTGTCTGAATACCTTTTGCACAAGAAGCACCAATTCACTTAACAAATAAAAATAAAAAACTATTAAAAGTATTCTTTACAAATTGCTCTTGAGAAACATATAAGCAAATAAAGGGACACCGAAAAAACCATATAATGGAAGAATATCTCACTATAACATCAATATTTGTTCTCGAAGGCACTTCTACAAAAGCTGCCATGGAACGACAACACATGTGAGTAGATACTAGCTAAGGATTAAGGGAAGATTTTATTCTATATATCAATGTCATAGTTTACTTAATTGAATAATTGAATTGAGTTTCTATTTACTTGCTTTGCTAAACGAAAGAACCAAGTTGATACTGCATGATAGTAAAACAAGAGAGATAAATAACAAGATAATGCACTTGAGTAGAAGATACGAGACAACCCAGCCCTACGAAAATTTGAGGCCTGCCAGTTATGTTAGGATTGATGGAAATAAATTAACGGGCTAATTACAATAATCACAGGAATGACTTAACATGAACAATGCATAGATGGTTAGAGCTGATGATTCTCTCCATAAGCATCCGATTGATTAGTTTATGACTTGTAGCAAAGAAAGATCCGTGTTAAATGCAAATATACTTAGTAAAGCTAACATCTATCAACAGCCAAGAAAGCAACTTATCTTGTAGGTCTAACTGCTTTGGCATAATGTTATCAACACCAATAAGTGTTACTCGAGTACATTTATATACAAGTGCAACACAGCAAGGATTCATGAAATTAGAAACATCATGGTTATGGTAAGAAAGGAGATTGCAAATGGTTCTGAAGCAGCAAACACCTTTTGTTATAATCTCACTATCTGCACGGAGGGAATAGCAAAACCCTCATTGATTTAATATATAACAGCACCCCATGTTAACAAAAATCAACCACTAGGCAGTAGGTTCTGAAGCGAGGAGACTAATAATGTACACAAAACATGCGTTATTAATTGAGGGGGTCATATGGCCCGTAGAAATAGGAGAAGACAAAGATGAGGTGAAGGTATATACCTCAACAATCTGCCACCGTGACTCCTGCTTTTCTGCCCGAGTTGCTATGCCTCCAGATAACCAGTGCTAAAGCTGGGAGGATAAGAAAGCAAGACATCGCATGGAGGCCAAATATCCCCACATCCACGATCAGAGAAGCAACCATTTGTCCTGAGATATCGATCCCTCCACATGGGGCGACACTATGTCTACCAGAATACCAGCGGCAATTAGCAGGACGAAGGCAAAATCTGCAACCACTCCAAGGACCACAGCACGGGGAGGCTTAATTGACTCCTTAGTCGACTCCTGTTTGATTGCTTCAAAGAAGTCCTGTTTGATTGCTTGAAAGACGCTCTGGGGAGGACATCAATTTCAGCGAAACCATAGGGATTGACATGATTATATATGGAGTGGTTCGCAAATGGAAGGATGCAGATGAAGTGATAAAATCCATGGAACAATATTACTAGACATCTGGACAAATTAATTTGACGAAAGCACGAGTAAATATCAGAGGGATTTATTTGCACGATACCTTCTTGAACTCAGGACCGGATCCAGATACAGCTGCAACCAGGCACAGGCCGCACAGCAGCAGGGCCAGAAGCGCGAGCAAGACAAAGATGCTGCAGATGTAGAACTTGAAAGCCACGTCCGTGAAGGCCTCGAGAAACACGAGGATGGCGGAGCCCTCGCGGCAGGCGTGGCGTGCGACGATCTTGGCGGCCGAGCCCGCGGAGATGACCCAGACAGTCGCGAAGAACAGGTAGGGAAGCGCACGGGCCGCGACGCGCCCGAATGCCAGCATCGCGGCGAGGACGAAGCGCACGAGCGACAGCACCGCGACGACGATCCGCGCCGGCGGCGGCGGCGGCGGTGCGGGCTTCACGGCGGCGTCGGCGACGGCCATCGGGACGGGAAACCCTAGCTCCTCGAAGATTCTCCCTCTCGATGGGGTTGGTGGAGTGGTTGGGCTGCGCTGCAGTGGAGTGATTGGCGAAGAACATGGGATGGGGTTTTATGAGGAAAGCCATTCCGTTTCGGGTTTAACTTAACCCATTTTCCTTTCGTTAGTGGTTATAAGTTCTAACCGGGCATTAACACCAAATGGTTCGTGCCCAGATGGATCTTTTCCTCTCTTTTTTCTTTGCGGGTAATGCCCGAATCGATCGCTCGGTCAAGCCAATGGGCGAAATGTTCAGAATTATTGCTGAATTTCTTTCCATTTATTTAAGTTGTGACTTCCGGTTGGAATCTCGACATTTCTGGTTAGAAATTCAAAAAACAATCTCGATCGATATCTGAATTTGAAAATTTCAGAGGAAAAAGTCTGAATCAAGTTCTTCGATACAAACAATCTCAGTGTCCTCTGTTCGCGGTGTGATCATGCCATTGCCAAGAACGAGGAGGCTTGTGAGTGATGAGAAGATCCTCACCGGGCACTGAAAAAATGGCTTCCCACTTTAAAAGAGAAGTGAAGTCGCAAAAAATAAAGTCATCTCGTACTCAGAACTTTGAGGACCTCAGCTGCTCAGTAGCAGTTCAATAGGAACAATCCTAATAATAATCAAAAAAAAAGTGCAGGTTCGTGAGTGATGAGAAGATCCGCACTGTGCACTGCAAAAATGGCCTCTTCAACATAAAAGAGAGGTCCAGTCGACAAAAAAAAAGTCAGCTTCTACTCAGAACTTTGAGATAACGAGACCTCAGCTTCTCAGCATCCAAGCGATAGTTCCCCCACTTACGACAGCATGAACAACGAGACCAGTGTAACAGTCAAAATAAGCACCACCAACATAGACAGTCAGATTTGAGTGTTTTCCTTCCTAAACCATAGTTCCCCACTTATTCCCCTTTATAACAATCTGAAGAACAAATGCAAAGAAAATTTAACCCCCCATGAATCAAAGGCAAGATCAGAACATTTACACCGGTAACCCTTCACAATTTAGACATTTGCAGTACTAGATTCAATATTATCATATGTCGAAGTTTCTATATCCACCACAGAAACAAAGATAGTCCACAAACTTGTAGGGCCGCAACATCTGAGATCGCCACAAACTCGTAACATTCTATAATGACTACCACAGGGCAAACCACTTGCAAAGATGGAGTCGTCAAACATAAAACTGCAAACATGCATGGCAAATTCTGTATGCTTAGAAAAGCATTGTCCTCTGGGAGGGTAATACACCCCTCACTGTCAGGTCATGATTCCAGGCTACCAGCAGCAAGTAAACACTGAAACACCAGAATGTCCAATTACGAGAGCTCCTACCACATGGAGTGTAATACTAGGGGTGACCGGGTGAACCAACATACAGTCGTGAATACAGGGTATTTAGAATCCAGTACTTGTCAGCGGCCATAATCTTCAGTGAAAGTCTCTTGTATCTGCCTTGCCTTTCTTCACACCTTCAGTCCATGGTTATGTCTGTTCATACAGAAGCCCAAAATTTAATTAGACTAGAGGCATCACATAGCACTTGAGTGAGGATGTGTAGATGTTAACAATATATAACACCCGATGTTATAAACTGTATGTAGTGATCTATGTTATACCAATATGGCAAGAGTCACTACCGTGCCAGTGCAACTAGACCAGCGAGAGGAATTCTTTAGATCAAGAGTGGGAAGGGTTAGGTGGACCGTCACATCTGATGGAGAATACAACATTGCAACTCAGAATATAAAGTGTAGTTCTTGTTGGTCAGCATAACAGCCTAATTTGGAAAGGCTGTGTGCCTCAAAGGTGCAAATTAAACGTACATGGTAGCTATTTCAAAATAGACTCTGTATTATAGAACACTTGATGGTAAAATAGCTAATCAGTAGTTACCCACACATATGGAAACCATCTTGAGATCACAAGCCCCATATATTCGTATGCATTAAACTATAAGGACGAGCAGAGTTAAGCATGTCAATCCACACTCCAAAGGGAACAAAAGAAGGTATAAATAGCGGAATATGAAATTTCAATGGAAACTAGTGGCCTCCGGTCGCTTATCTGAAAGAAATATATTTTTCATTATGCAATCGGGCTGACAGTAGTATTCTTAAAAAAAACATTGCACAAGAAACACCAATATAAGTAACAAATAGAATTTCAAATTTTCAAAAATATTTCTTACAAATTGCTCCTGCGAAACAAATAATCTTGTAGGGAATAAAAGGACACTGAAAACCTCTAATATGGAAGAACTTTTCATTACAACATCAACATGTGTTCTCAAAGACACTTCTACAAAAATGCCATGGAATATCACCACGCCCGAGTAACATACTAGCTACGAAATAAGGGAAGGGTCTCTTTTATATATCACTGTCATAGTTTACCTACTTACATAATCAAATTGAGCTTCTATTTGCTATCTTCACTAGATAGAAACACCAAGTTGGTGCCGAACAGATAAATTAAGTCAGATAAATAACAAGATAATGCAATGAAGTAGAAGAAGCCAGACGACACAGCACTTTATTTGAGGCCTACCACTCATGATGGGTTTGATGATTAAATTCATAGCGGCCCAATCAGAATAATCACAGGACTGGCTGAACATGAACAATCCATACTAGGTTTCTGCTGATGATCTCTCCGTAAGCATCTGATTGGTAAACTGGGCGACTTGTGCAAAAGAAGATCCGATTTAAATGCAAATATTCTTAGGAAGCCGAAATCTATCATTTAACAGCCATGAAAGCAAACGCTCTTATAGGTCTAGCCATGTTAAGGCAGCCACACCAGGGAAGGGTCACGGCAGGGAAAGTATGCCGTAATTATTGTTAGTTAGTTTTGGCAGTTAGATCTCTTAGAGATATTTCTTGATTCCCAAGTTAGTTATTTCCTAAAGTTTGTTAGTTTGGCTTAGCCTCTCCAAGTTTGTAAGCCGGCTATAATGCCTAGCCGTATCAATCAATAGAGAAGCAAGAAAATAGTCTCAATTATCCCTCCAAAGATTTCTCCCTGCTCTTGTTGTGCGGCAGCACCCTTTTGGCTGGGCGTCGCACCTCATCTGTCCAGGGCTATCTCGTACCAGCCTTAGGGCTATTATCCTCCCTACCACGTTCATAACATCTTGGTATCAGATTCAGATCGGTCATGGCCGCTACCACTGCAGATCTGGAGAAGATAAACTCCACCCTCATCTCCCTCATGAAGCGCCTGGACAGCATCGACCAGCATATGGTGGACCAGGGCAAGAGGATCGACTCCCTCTCTGGTGATCTGCAGGACACCATGCAACAGGTCCGTGCCCACAATCTGGATCCGATGCAGTTCTGCCACTGCCTGAAACTGATCTGAAGGCTGCAAACAACCATCCACCACGCTTCTTCAAGATGGACTTTCCTACCTATGACGGGGAAGTTGATCCGCTTGTATGGCTGAACCGATGTGATCAATTCTTTGACACGCAACGGACGCCCTCCACCGAGAAGGTGGGCCTTGCATCCTTCCGCTTGACGGGCGATGCACAATTGTGGTACCAACAGTACAAGGGTGCCCATGGACCTCCAACCTGGCGCCGCCTTACTGAATTAATAAATATTCAGTTTGGGCCACCATCCCGTAGCAATGCTCTAGGAGAACTCATCTCTTTCAAACGCAAAGGAACTGTGGCAGATTTCAACAAGAAGTTCAATGCACTCTTGTGCCGAGCGCCGCAACTTCCGGAGGATCAAGTGGTTTCCATCTACACCACTAACCTGCAGGATCCTTTGCAGATGGACGTGGAGTTGTGGAGACCGGGCAGCCTGCTGGACGCCATGAGTTTGGCACGCTCCTGTGAGCGTCGTGCACAATGGACACCTCCCACAGCTCAGCAACTAGAACAAGATGTCTACCAGCCATTCCCAGAGCTCAGCGCACCACCTGCACCAGCTATTCCAGCAGCACCACCTCCAAGACAGGGAATAGTAGCAGCTCCAGCAAACCCACCACCACGGCGCACACTTACACCGGCAGCAATGGCAAACCGGCGTGAACAACGCTCATGCTACAACTGCGATGAGCGTTTTGTGCTGGCCACCGCTGCAAGAAACTTTTTGTCCTAGAGATTGATCCGGATGCAGTGGATGACGTTGAAGACGCCCATTAGTCCAGCTCGAGGACGAGCTGTTTAAAAAGGGGGGAAGAGATGTTATGTGGCCTAAGGCAGCCACACCAGGGAAGGTCACGGCAGGGAAAGTATGCCGTAATTATTGTTAGTTAGTTTTGGCAGTTAGATCTCTTAGAGATATTTCTTGATTCCCAAGTTAGTTATTTCCTAAAGTTTGTTAGTTTGGCTTAGCCTCCGAGTTTGTAAGCTGGCTATATAATGCCTAGCCGTATCAATCAATAGAGAAGCAAGAAAATAGTCTCAATTATCCCTCCCAAAGATTTCTCCCTGCTCTTGTTGTGCGGCAGCACCCTTTTTGCTGGGCGTCGCACCTCATCTGTCCAGGGCTATCTCGTACCAGCCTTAGGGCTATTATCCTCCCTACCACGTTCATAACAAGCCATGGTTTAAAAAGCGCACCTAGGCGTCGCCTAGCGCTTAATCGTGCTATGTGTGCGCTAAAAGCGTGCCTAGCCGTGCCCTTAGGCTAGATAGGCGCTAGGCAGAGGCAAAACTAGGAAATAATGCCTAGCACTTTTCTGAACCTTGGGGTCTAACTGGGATGCACGAAAAAATGGTTTGGCATAAAGTTATCAATATCCAAAAGTGTTACTCAGTTACATACTTACATTTGTATATAATTGTAGCACAGGAAGGAAAAAACTCACACGCTATCAGAATTCATGAAACTAGAAACAGCATGCTTATAGCAAGAAAGGTTCTTGCAAACAGTTCTGAAGCAGCAAACCCTTTGTTATAATCTCATTGTCTGCACAGATAGAAACGATCATAGGCTACGATGGAGCTTAAACAGCTAATATTACTTCTTCTAATACATGATATTGATCGTTTTGATGATCACTTCTTAACAAAGGAATTATATAGAATTGCAGCAGTTGGCCACTCACACAATTGAAGATTGAGACTAATCCCATTGTTTTTCATGAATGCTAAGATGCAACAACCTGAGGGAATAGCGAAACCCTCACTGGTTTAATAATAAAAATATAACAGTGCTCCATGTTGACAAAAAACAACCAGTATGCAGTAGGTTCTGCAGTTCAGATTTTGTGTGGCAAATACACAACACTGGTGGCACTATTTTCATATTATGAGGAGGCTAATAATGTATAACTGAGAGGATCATATGGCCCGTAGAAATAGAAGCGATAGAAGAGAGTAAGGTATATACCTCAACAATCTGCCACCGTAAGTCCTGCTTTTCTGTCCAGCCTCCAGATATCCAGTACTATAGCTGGAATGATGACGAAGCAAGATATCACATGGATGCCAAATATCCCCAGATCCACGATCGCAGAAGCAATCTTTTGTCCCTGAGATATGGATCCCTCCACAGGCGGCGCCATCATCCCAACCAGAATTCCAGCTACAATTAGCAGGATGAAGGGCAGATCCGCGACCAATCCAAGGACCACAGCGCGGGGAAGCTTAATCGACCACTTAGTCGACTCCTGCTTGATTACTTCAAAGACGCTCTAGGGAGGACATCAGTTTCAGCTCAGCCACTAGACTCTAGTGCTGTAATTCGATCGAAGTGAAGATCAGAGTGATTATTTGCACGATACCTTGGAACCGGATCTAGAAGAAACTGCAACCAGGTAGGCCAGGCACAGGTGGCACAGCAGAGCGGCTGCAACCAGGAAGGCGACGCGGATGGAGAAGTTCAAAGGTGCGTCCCTGAAGGCCTCGAGGAATAGGAGGACGGCGGACCCATCGCGGCAGGCGTGACGCGCGACAATCCTAGCGGCCGCGCCTGCGTAGATAACCCAGGCAGTCCCGTAGAACAGGTAGGGGAACGCAAGGGCCGCGAAGCGCGCGAGCGCCAGCATCGCGGCGAGGAGGAAGCGTAGGAGCGCCAGCACGGCGGCGACCATCCGCGGCGGCGGCGGTGCGGACTTCACGGCGGCGTCGGCGATGGCCATCGGGACGGGGAAACCCTAGGTCTTCGAGCTTCTCCCTCTCGATGGGGGTGGCGGAGTGGTTGGGTTGCGCAGCTGGAGTGGTTGGGTTGTGTGAGTGGGATTGGCGAAGAACAGGGGATGGGGTTTTATGAGCAAAGTCGTTCGGGTTAACCCATTTTCGTTAGTGGATTTAGGTTCTAACCGGGCATTACCGCCAAAATGGTTCGTGCCCAAATGGATGTCTTCCTCTCTTTTTTATTTGTGGGTAATACCCGAATCGATCGCCTTTGCTCGGCCTCGGTAAAGCTAACGGGCCAAATGTTCAGATTTATTGCTGAATTTCCTTCTATTAATTTAAGTTGTGACTTCCGTTTGGAAATTTGACATTTCCCGCTAGAAATACAAAAAACAGTCTCAGTCGAAATTGAAAATTCCGGAGGAAACAGTCCGAACCAAGTTGTTTAGTTCAAACAATCTCTGCGTACTCTATCTGCGGTGTGATCATGCCTAAGCTAACATAGAGCGCCACTCGATGCTAAGAACGAGGAGACTTTCTCATGGTGGCAAGGATACAAGGGGGCTCCGGGCAGTGGCGGACCCAAGAATTTTTCAAAGTCTGGGCACACTCTTAATCAAAAGCTTAGCATGCTGATTTCTGCTCAAATTTTCATCAAAATTAGCATTGCCGGCCGGCCGGAAGCCCGGGCATGTGCCCGGGCAGCAGGGATGCTGGGTCCGCCGCTGGCTCTGGGCCAGCGCCGACAAGAAATCGTCCTCTTTAGAAACTCGTAACACTCGTGGTTGTTACGATGTTACGCCGTCGAGCATCTCAACGGGGAACCTAAGCCATGTCGATGACTTGTCGCATGAAAAAGAGTCCACTCTAAAGCATCTCCGAGAGGACGTGTCACCATAGCTCTGAAACCACTTCCACGAGCATTTTGGTTGCGGTCGCATCATGGCAATCTGTCATGCTACCGACCGGCATGAACCATGGCCGGTTTGGGACCGTCGCTCCACCACAACCTCCTCCACAATCACAATCGCAATGGCCTATTGTCATGCTTCTTTGGCGAATGTGGAACAATCGGCTCGACATCATCTTCTATAATCAATCCATCGCATCATAGTTGTGGCACCCGAGGGTTTGGACCTTCCGTCTCAAGCTCAAGGACATACCTACTCTCTTGCCCAGGCCACAGTTCTTTCAAAAACACTGGCTTTTTTTAGACTATGTTCGAATTATTATGAATGCAGAATCATCGAAAGCAATTGATGATATGCCCATAGGCCATAGTCAAGATGCATATATGAGAAGTGTCTTCACATGTTACCATTGCATGACAAACGAAAAACATGGGACAACTGTACTGTAGAGTATCAATAGGAACAATCCTAATAATATTCGAAAAAAAAAGTGCAGGTTTGTGAGTGATGAGAAGATCCACACCGTGCACTGCAAAAAGAGAAGTCCAGTCGCACAAAAAACAAGTCAGCTCGTACTCAGAACATTGAGATAACGAGACCTCAGCTGCTCAGCATCTAAGAGACCAGTAGTGTCGAACAACTTATGACAGCATGAACAAAACGAGACCAATGTAACAATCAAATAAGCACACCAACACTTAGCCATCTTTGAGTACTTTCCGGCTCAGATTTTGAGTGTTTTTCTTCCTAAAGCTTAGTTCCTCCACTCATTCTCTCCTTTATAATCCGTTGAAGATATGCAACGAAAAATTTACCCCACACTAGCCAAATGCCCGTGCGTTGCAGCGGGAGAGAAAAAAATTATGACATTCTTGCTAATTAATTAATAGGGTAATGCACTTAGCGGTCGATTTTTTTTTTTTTGCTGGTCACCAGCGGGACAAAGTCCCCACCTGAATTTTTCATATATAGCATGGGGGTGCGAGCCTTTTTACAGGGATGTAAGATTTACATTGGGGCAGGAAGAGAGACAAAGAGAGAAAAGAAAAAGGAGAGGGACTAAGCCCTAGCATATCCGAGGGCAAGCAGCCAGGACTCACCATCGTCGGTGCGATCAGCAGGCAACCTGATTCTCCACAGATGCGCTTCATCTCTACAGTTTTTTCGAAGAAGGGGGAGGGTGGGCACTTGCTCTCTGAAGACCACAGCGTTGCGGTGTTTCCATAGGTTCCAGAAACAAAGGAAAACGAAAGTGGAAGCAGTGCCGGGCGACATAGCAGCAGGCGCCCCGTACATGTGCAGCTGACGGACATCGGCGTCCAGCGGGAACTGAAAGTCCAAAGCTGCCCAGAACCGCTTGGCGAAACGGCACTCGAAGAAGAGATGATTCAGCACTCGAACCGCTTAGCGGTAGATTTCGGGAATACTTGAAAGCAGAAGAAAAAAATGCATTGAGCCTATTAGAAATGAATGACATATATCTCTGGTTCTGAAGTCCAAATATCCATGTTTTACCAGCATAATAATATTGGCCAAAACCTTGTAAAATCTTACAAAATAACATGCTTTTTATTTTTATTTTGAACCTGTACATGATGAAGGAAATATGATTGAGGAGAATTGATACAGTAGGTCTATAACTAAACATTTGGAGCATGATATATGAATTCCGAGGTTGGTCAAAAGAAGGAAGCTAACATACTACTCAGCTTCCCATAAACTATCTATAGCCTGTCATGCTCTAGCCAGTCTAGCGCATCGTTGATCAGCTCAACATTTTCATTCGATTCAGAGATATGAGCTTCTGGTACTTGTCCCTCAGCTGCCCTCACATGGCTTTTATATGTGTTCACGCCTCTGAAGAGAAACAACGCCATTCTCCTCTAGTCGTTGGCCACCCGCATCTGCCTACAAAAGTGCCAAATACAAAAAACCTAAATATTTATGAATCCTTTTAAGTGCATATAGGATTAGAACACTGCAAGGATGATGATCGGTGGGCTGTTGTAGGCTTCTAAGGCAATCCCGGCAAGCACGTCGGCGAGGTTGAGGTTGAAGTGCGGCTGCTCCCCCCCCCCCCCCCCCGACTGACCCCTCCCTGGCACGCTCTCTGAACAGGACTTCACGGTGGCTGGCCGCGTGCACTTAGCCCTGAGCCTGCCCACGTCCGATGGCGACGAGCGGCCGCGCATATGCATATCCTATTAGATGGTGGTTTTGATATACGAATGCAATAATCCTAAAAGAAGATTACATAAATTTTACCTCTTATATCACTATTAGAAGGAAGGAAGCAGCGTTCTTGTCTCCTAATGTCTGCAATGAAAAATATTCCAACATTCACGGGAGAATTCCATGAACCATGGGGATATATGTTATTATGATCTGTTGTGTTCCCAACTTCCCACTAAGAACTCCTATCTTTGGTAAAATATAAGAAGAAAGATTGGGGTGGGAAAACAAAATTAAACATGGTCAATTAAATAATCAATTGCAGAGACGTCCATGGAGTGCGCAGATGATTAAGGTCGCATCCAGCACAGCACATCTGTCATACCTGTACGTTGGCGGATGAATATCGCACAATGTAGCATGGAATGAACAAACATTCACGTGTGTTTGATGCCTACTGCATCGACGGGTTGCTGCAGGGCAACATAGCTCGTCATCTCCACCACCTGGAACCTCAGACAAAAATCAGTTAACTTGATCCCTTCACACAGGAAGCAAGCAAAGCATGGCTCAAATCAACCACCCTCTAAACCTCGCCCTACTATCTTTCACACAAGGGGAAATGCTGGAGGGGAGAAGGGAGGGCGGCGGGCGAGCGTGACGAACCTGCGCTGGATGCAGGAGCTCGTGTTGGAGGCGCCCTGTCCTCCAGCTTGGTGTAGTGGGGTTCTTACATGCATTGAGATAGAAGGCCGCGGGGATGGTAGTGTGGGAGGCCACGGGGATGATAGAAGGATCATATACTTATCTGCAATAATTAATAAGCATGCATGGTTACCTAGAAAGTCGAAAACTCTAGAACAGATTACTACAAACCTACTTCGGAAATTTAACTACAACTGTAAAATTACTTAAAGCTTCTTAAAATGAACTACAACTGTAAGCACAAGCAGTACAGGTGATGCTATCTGTGCCCATACAAATTAGTGACGTGCCAAGCCAAACAATAAAAAAATGCCGAAACAATATTCCAGCTCGAGCGAGAAATCAAATTCCTCATGATCTGACAAGGCTATGGTGTTCCCAAAGAATCCTCATCAAATTCCTCACCGAGTTACAGACGTAGCATGCAAGGACAATAGCTATGGGTCTGACTCGCAAGCTCTACGTTTCACTGCAATTGCAAAATCGAAGGAAACACGGTCTCGCACATGCAGTGTACATCAGAATCAAACATCACATCTAGCTGACTGCACATCGCCTTGTAAAGTCGCATTAATTTTAAAATCCATTGAGAAAATGTAAACATATGAACTGAATTTTGCATTGACGCAGTGATCAACACGACAACTGAGCAAGGAGACAGATTCGTTGACGCATAAAAAAATCTAAAGAACAGATTGCATTAAAATAAAAATCCGTCAGGATTCAGTAGATGGATTGAGGGAAGAAGGGAAAACCTCCTCCCCACGTTGCACGCCGTGTTTGTCCCACACTTCTTCGGTGCGCTCTGTCCGAAATTTGTCAACCTAGGGTGGCGGGAGTAACTTGAACCCTAGGACAGGTTCCATGGCGGCGGAGAACTTGGCCGAGATCCATGGCGGTGGGGAGCTCGGCCGGGATCCATGGCGGTGGGGAGCACGGCCGGGATCCATGGTGGCGGGGAGCAGGCGTTCTTCACTGGGACTGCCTTGGCGGCGCCGTTGCACAGAGGCGGCTGGGTGTGGGAGGGCAGCGCGGTGGCAGAAGGACTGTAGCATGGAGGCGGTGGCGCCGTAGCACGGAGGCAGAGGAGGGGATCGATCTATTTTTCGCTTCCCCTGACGGTGGCAGAGGAGGAGTATTTACCAACTTGCGGGGGTAGAATCGGAAATGTAAAATATAGTGGACGAAAAACGTAGTGGCAGACGAAGGAACCAAAATTTTCTTTTAGATAGGAGAGATTAATCAAAGGCAATATACACCAATAAACCTTCAATTTTGACATTTGCAGTAACAAATCCAACATCACCATGGCATATTTCAAAGTTTCCATATCCACAAGACAGAAACAAAGATAGTCCACAAACCTGTAGCCCATAACATCTGAGATCGCCACAACCTCGTAAGATTCTATGATAACTACCACAGGGCCAACCACTTGCAAAGATAGAGTTGTCGGACATAAAACTGCAAACATGCATGGCAAATTCTCTACATTTAAGGTTTCATTGTCCTCTGGAGGGTGTAACACCCCTCACTGCTAGGTCATGTATTCCAGGTTCCAGCAGCAGTAAACACTGAAACACCACAATGTCTAATTACGAGAGCTCCTACCACATGGAGTGCGATACTAGGGGTGGACCAATCTACAGTCGTGAATACATGTAACTATAATCCAGTACTTGTCAGCAGCCATAATCTTCAGCGAAGTCACTTCTATCTTCCTTGCCTTTCTTCACACCTTGAGTTCAGGATTATGTCTGTTCATAAAGAAGCCCAAATTTAATTAGACTAGCAGCATCAAATAGCACTTGAGTAAAGGAGGATGTTTAGATGTTTATCAATATTAAGCACCTATAATATTATGAACTGTCTACAGTAATGTATGTAGAGTATACGAATATGGCAAGAGCAACTACCATGCCAATGCAACTATTCTTTAGATCTGATGGAAAGGGTTAGGTGGAACGTGATCTGATGGAGAATACAACAATTGCAACTCAGAATATCAAGTGTAAGTTTTGTTGGTCGTATCAAGTGTAATTCTTGTTGGTCTGCATAACAGCCTAATTTGGAAAGGCTGTGTGCCTCAAAGCTGCAAATTCAACGTACATGGTAGCTATTTCGAAATAGACCCTCTATTATATAACGCTTGATGGTAAAAGATGGCCTAATCAGTAGTTACCCACATATGGAAACCATCTATGAGGACGGGAAGAGCAAAGCATGTCAATCCACACTCCACAGGGCACAAAAGAATGGTATAAATAGCTAAAAAGAAAATTTCAATGGAACTATTTGGTAGTTTGAGGAAACACTAATATAAATAACAAATAAAAATTAAAAAACTACCAAAATTGCTCTTGTGAAACAAATAATCTTTTTGGGAAATAAAAGGACACTGAAAACCTGTAATATGGAAGAACTTCTCATTACAACATCAACACGTGTTCTCAAAGGCACTTCTACAAAAATGCCATGGAATATCACCATGCGTAAGAAACATACTATCTGCGACGACCGAGGCGGCCGAGGCCGCGGAGAGAACCCACACAATCGCTAAGCACAGGTAGAGGAACGCGGGGCCTGCGACGAGGAAGACGCGCGCGAGCGGTAGCATCGGGGCGAGGACGGAGCGCACGAGCGCCAGCAACATGGCGACGATCCGCGCCGGCGGCGGTGTGGGCTTCATGGCGTCGTCGGCGACGGCCATCGGGACGGGAAACCTAGCTCCTGGAAGCTTCGGTGGGAGCGGAATGGCGGAGTGGTTGGGTTGAGGCCTGAGGGGCGTGCCGCGTGCGTGTCGACTGGCGAGGGGTTTGTGGGAAGGGGATTCGCGACGAACACGGGACGGTGTTTCTCGGGTTTCTAATCAAAGCTGGCCATCTGGGCCCGTGCTCGCGGGCCAGCACGAAAGCACGCATGCCCGGCCCATCAGGGGCCTGGCACGGCACCCTGCTAAACGGGCCGTGCCCGGCCCGCGGCCTGCCTGGGGCCGTGCTGGGGCCTGGAGGCTGAGCCCGCGTGCCGGCACGGCACGGCCCGTTTAACGGTCAGCATCGCAGGCCCGCTAGAACTAGCCTAATACATCCTCGCTAGTCAGCGAAACGAGTAAAAATTTGCGAAAGCCGGAGCTCGAACACGCGACGCAACGCTCCAGCTCGCTAGCTTTGCCTGGACTAACCACTACGCCACCTATATGCTCTTGTCAGGAACACAGATCGATTGCATATTAAACAGATTTAGCCAAAATAGCTAAAACAGGCCACGTGCCAAAGCAAGCCCATTAGTTCTAAACGGGCCCGTGCCGGCCCACTTAGTTGGTGTGCCGTGCTGGGGCCTTGAAGCGAGGCTCGTGTGCCGGCAAGGCACGGCCCACTTACTAGACGGGCCGTCACGGGCCGTGCCGTGTCAGGCCCGCGTAGCACTAAACGTGCTTGGGCCGTGCCGTGTCGGCCCGTTGGCCAGGTTTGTTTCTAATCCATTTTTGTTAGTGGATTTGGGTTCTAACCGGGTATTTGCTGGAAATGGTTCGCGCCCGGATCGATCCTGCGCCAAGCCACCGGATGAAATGTTCAGATTTGTGCTGAATTTCTCTCAATAAATTTTAAAAACCGCGGCTCGAACCAAGGACCTGCTGCACGTCAGAGCATCGTTACCAGCTACGGTAACAATTTGTTGGTCTTAATTGAGATTCTGAATTTTGAACTCAATACCATAGAACAAAGGTTCGAACTCGAAAAATGATACTCCCTCCGTCCCAAAATAAGTGTCTTAGATTTCCCAAAAATTGGATGTATCTAGACATGAAACACATCTAGATACATCCATATTTTGACAAATCTAAAACACTTATTTCCGGATGGAGGGAGTATATATAATTCAAAGTAGATTTTAACTCTAAGACCTCGTTTGGCGCAAGTGGTTCCAAGCATTTCATCTTGTAATTTCCCGGTCCGCACTGAAAACTCCCGAAATCACCACTAGGTCGTTTGGCAGGCCGGTCTTGGCTGGGCTGACCACATAAAACTATACTAACCACGTAGGGTTGGAGTGTTTGGAAGCTCGACCCCTCGTGTTTTGACCATGGCGGCGTTGGACGCTTGCAATGACGCCCGCAGCCACATCTGATTTCAACGCCTAGCTAAAAACATGAGTTATAAGAAGGGGTGATGTGGAAGGGGATTGAGACGAGGGAAGTGGATTGGGTGTAGCGGGTGTTTTCACCAAAATCCTGGGGTATAATACACAAACAACACTCCTCGATACACTGCTGCCAAACGAGGCCTAATGAGTTTGAAATTGGATGACAGAAGTGCGGCTACCCTCGAGAAAAACGTTTTACAAGCAAGCAACACAGATTTTGTACACTATGAGATCAAGATTATTGTCAAACGTGCCAGTTCATGTCGATTGTACTGTTAGTTGGAAAAAGTTAGATTATGTTAGTGTCCTAGAACATGATGGCCTACCCTCCTTTTCAGGAACTAAATTCAAATAGCGTTTCGATACAATAGGAACTTACTCAAAAGTTAATGATATGACCACAGTCAAGAATTGCCTTCACATGTTACCATCGCATGACAAAACAAAAACTTTGGGACAACTACAGAACAATGTACTACCATGAAATGAGCATCACCAACACCTCTAATGCATGGTTCCTCCACCTCTATTCTCCTTTTTAACAATACAGAGAAATGTTACCCCACTTGAGTCAGAAACACTTGCACCTCTAGTCAAAACACTTGCACAGGTAACCCTTCGACTTAAACATTGGTAGTAAATAAATTCAAGATTTCGTCCGCTAATTTTGAAAGATTAAGCCACCAAGGAGATGAGGTCTGCCTATGAAATATTCACAAGACACAAAGAAGATACTCCACAAAACTGTGGAGCCATAACATCTCAGATCGCGGCAAACATAGCATCCAACAATGGCTGCCACAAGGCCAACACCTCTCTTGCAAAGAAACAGTAGTCATCCAGCATAAAACTGCAAGCATGGCAAATGTCATATGGCTAGAAAAGCACTATCCTCCGGTAGGTTTTCATAACCCTCAATGTCTGGTCACATAGTATTAGAATCGGTATACCGGTGCTTGTACCGTATTGTACATGGACTTGTATTGTACTTGTACCTGTCGTTATATATATAGATCAACGGAGAGCAATTAGCTCTACCGAACCCTAAAACTAAACTTGGTATCAGAGCCAACTTTGGCTTCTGTTTTCCGCCGCCGCCGCGTGAGTCTCGTCCGCGCGAGTTCCATCAGCGCTGCTCCATCCGCGCTGAGTTCCATCAGCGCTGCTCCATCCGCGCTGCTCCATCCGCTACAGCTCGAGCTTCATCCGTGCTGCTCCTGCGTCGCCACGCGTGCTTCAATCCGCGCCGCCGCAATGACAACCTCCCTACAGCTCTCCACGTCCGTCGGTCCGATCGTCTCCGCCTCGGCTATGCCCGCTCCGTTCGCGATCGCCCAGCCCGCTGTTCGCCTCGACTCAAGCAACTTCATGCTTTGGAAGGGGCTGACCCTCCCGAATCTCTCCGGCGCCGGCCTTCATGGCTATCTTGACGGCACCATGGCCGCGCCTGCGAAGACGCTCAAGCAAGGAACGGGGGACGCTGCTGTAGAGGTTCCCAACCCGGACTACTCCGCATGGTGGGTCACGGATCAGAGGGTACTCGGCCTTCTGCTTGGCTCCATGGAGCCCGACATCGCCTGCCAGCTCATTGGCTGCCAGACTGCTTCAGCGGCGTGGTCCGCTGTCCACACCATGTTCGGCGCGCAGAGTCGCGCCAACGTGCGACACATCCGTCGCCAACTCCAGTCGCTGCGGAAAGAGGAGTTGACCGCGGCGCAGTACATGCACAAGATGAAGTCCCTCGCCGATTGCATGGCGGCAGCCGGAGCCCCCGTCTCCGATGACGAGCTTGTGGACTACATCATCACCGGCCTCGGTCCCGCGTTCAATGCGATCGCGGCATCCCTCACCGTTGGTAATCGTTCGGTGCCCTACTCCAATTTTTACTCCCATATCCTCTCGTTCGAGGCTCTCCAGGCACAACAACTTCAGTCCGTGGAGTGGACGTCCTCGGCTAACGCTGCGTCGCGGCTTGGCCCCTTCAACAACGCCGGCCAGCCGCGCCCCACGGAGTATGCTCCCGCCCCGTATGGCGGGGGTCGCCCTGCTGGAAACGGCTCCTACCAGCACGGGCATGGTCGCTCGTACGATGGCGGCCATGACCGCCAGAACTACGGCGGGTACGGTGGTGGAGGGGGCGGTGGCAACCGCCCTAACGCCACGCGGCAGACTGGCGGCAATGGGCGCAATGGCAAGAAGCAGCGCCCTCGCTGCCAACTCTGCGGCTACTGGGGGCATGAGGCTCCCGCTTGCCGCCGCTACAACCATGATTCCCGCGGCAACAACTACAACAACAACAACAACACTCAGCGTTCCGGCAACGCTGCATCCACAAGCTCTACCGCCCCGCCTCCCTGGTTGATGGACACCGGGGCTACTGACCACTTCACCAACGATCTCGAGCGCCTCCACTATCACGAGCGCTATGACGGGAAGGACAATGTTCAAGTGGCAAATGGTACAGGTTTGTCTATTTCGCACATTGGTCATTCGAATTTAGCCGGTTCAACTATTCGCTTGAATAACGTCCTTCATGTTCCTCATATTAGTCAAAATCTCCTCTTTGTTTATCGCCTTGTGTCTGACAATGACGTTTTTGTTGAATTTCATCGTCATTTTTTCTGTGTCAAGGACAAGGCCACGAGGAGAATTCTTCTTCACGGTAGAAGTCAAGATGGACTTTATCCGATTCCATATAGTCGAGCATCACTCCCATCTCGCCAAGCTAGCTCCAGTGTCAAGGTCACGTCATCCCAGTGGCATCAGCGTCTCGGTCACCCTCGAATAATATAGTGCAAAACATTGTTAAGAACCATGATTTATCTTGTTTACCACCACCTAGCTCTGTTTTAGTTTGTGATGCTTGTCAACGTGCAAAGAGTCATCAACTTTCTTATAGTGCATCTTATCGTGTTTCTACTAAGCCTCTTGAGTTAATCCACTCCGATGTTTGGGGTCCTGCTATTGCTTCTTCGGGTGGTTATAAATATTATGTTAGCTTTGTTGATGACTACTCGCGTTTTTGCTGGATTTATCTTCTCAAACACAAGTCTGATGTTGAGCAAGTCTTTTATGCTTTCCAGGCTCATGTTGAACGCCTTCTTGAAGTCAAGATTAAGGTTGTTCAGTCGGATTGGGGGGGTGAATATCATAGGTTGCACCAATATTTTCAACGTACGGGTATTTCCCATCGAGTGTCGTGTCCTCACACTTCCCAACAAAACGGTGTGGCTGAACGCAAGCACCGTCATCTTGTCGAGACAGGCTTGGCTCTTCTCGCTCACTCCTCGATTCCGTTACGGTTTTGGGATGAAGCTTTCTTAACAGCGTGTTATCTCATAAATCGCATGCCCACGCCTGTCTTAGGAAAAGATACACCTATGCATCGCTTGTTTAACACCCAGCCTAGTTATGATTTTCTTCGCACTTTTGGCTGCGCGTGTTGGCCTAGTCTTCGCAAGTACAATGCACATAAGCTTGATTTCCGTTCTAAATTGTGTGTGTTTCTAGGCTACAGTCCTATGCACAAGGGCTACAAGTGTTTGGATCGATCCACGGGACGCATTTATATCTCTCGTGACGTCGTTTTTGACGAGTCAGTTTTTCCCTTTGCAACTCCCGGTGTTACGGTCGACATTCCTTCTCTATCCGAAGCGATTAGTTTTCCTTCTTCCGAACCGGCTACGAGTGAACATGTGCGCAAATATGACTTATCGTACCTTGCTACTAATCATCCTTCTGCAGTTGTTTTCGTGCCGCAGGTGCCCGTGCAACAAGAAGCTCCGCTCGATGCTGAAAGCAGCATCTCTCCTGCGCGTGTGATCCACGTGCATGCTGAGCACGCTCCAAGCAGCTCTCCTGGGCGTGTGATCAACGTGCATGCTGAGCATGTTCCTGGCTCGCCTACCGACGCATGCATGTCGCCAGCTCCAGTTGGGCCATCGCGTGTCTTGGCCCGCACGGAGTAGCCCTCCGCGTCGCCTACAATCGAGGCTCCAGCTTCGACCGCGTCGCCTGCTGGCGCGTCACCAGCTGCCACGCCGTCGCCCCCTGCTCCAACCACGCCTTCCGATGCACCTGGCCATGTTATGGTTACGCGCCACCAGGATGGTACACGGCGCGAGAAGATATTCAAAGATGGTACCGTGCGCTATGATCCACGCCGTCGCGCCTTCTTCGCTGCACCAACCTCACACCGTGATGCACTTCGTGAACCAGCCTGGCGCGATGCCATGGTTGCTGAGTACTCCGCCTTGTGTCAGACTAACACCTGGACTCTGGTTCCTCGTCCACCGGGGATTAATGTTGTTGGCAGTAAATGGGTCTTCAAGACCAAGCACCGACCAGATGGCTCGGTTGACAAGTACAAGGCGCGTCTCGTTGCTCGTGGCTTTACGCAGCAACAAGGTATTGATTATGGCGATACTTTCAGCCCAGTTGTCAAGGCAGCGACAGTCCGCGTGGCTCTTTCTCTTGCAGTTTCTCGAGGATGGACCCTGCGTCAGATTGATGTCAGCAATGCATTTCTTCACGGTTTTCTGTCCGAGGATGTCTATATGCAGCAGCCGCCTGGTTTTGAAGATGAACGATATCCTTCTCATGTCTGTAAATTACAGCGTGCTATCTATGGTCTTAAGCAGTCTCCCCGGGCTTGGTATGCTCGTTTGAGCGCTCGTCTTCATCAGCTAGGGTTTACTTCCTCCAAGGCTGATACCTCATTATTCATCTTCTCCCATGGGGATGTTCAGATCTACATGTTGGTCTATGTTGATGATATTGTCATTGCTGGCTCGAGCCCTGTTGCTGTGGAGCGTTTGGTACACTCACTAGCCGACACTTTTCCCATTAAAGATCTTGGGGTGTTGGAATACTTTCTTGGACTTGAAGCGGCTTACACTTCCGGGGGCATGACATTGACTCAACGTAAGTATGCACTTGATCTTCTTCATCGTGTTAGCATGGAGAACTGCAAGCCTACTTCAACTCCGCTATATCCCTCGGAGCGCCTTGCTAGGCATACCGGTCCACCCTTAGGTACTGAAGATTCTTTCCGGTACCGCAGCATTGTTGGCGGTTTACAATATTTGACTCTCACACGCCCGGATATTTCCTTTGCCGTCAACAAAGTGTGTCAGTTTCTCGCCCAGCCTACTGAGATACACTGGGAAGCGGTTAAGCGCATACTGCGCTATGTTAGAGGAACTTTGAACACTGGTTTGACTATCCACAAGTCTCCTTCTGTGGGTATTAGCATCTTCACCGATGCTGACTGGGCAGGATGTGTAGATGACCGTCGTTCCACTGGGGGTTTTGCGATCTTTGTTGGATCTAACCTTGTGTCGTGGAGCTCGAAGAAGCAGCCTACCGTCTCGCGGTCCAGTACAGAGGCAGAGTACAAGGCTTTGGCAAATGGCGCTGCAGAAGCTATGTGGATTGATACATTGCTCCAAGAGCTTGGAGTTACTCGGCAGCGTGTACCCATTTTATGGTGTGATAACTTAGGGGCGACTTACCTAACAGCAAATCCGGTGTTTCACGCTCGTACCAAGCACATTGAGATAGATTTCCACTTTGTGCGTGAGCAAGTTGCCGACGGTGCTCTCGAGGTGAGGTTTATCTCTTCTGATGATCAGTTGGCTGATATATTTACCAAACCAGCCACACGACAGATGTTAGACCGATTTAGGACCAATCTAAATCTTGTATGTACTAGTTTAGATTGAGGGGAAGTATTAGAATCGGTATACCGGTGCTTGTACCGTATTGTACATGGACTTGTATTGTACTTGTACCTGTCGTTATATATATATAGATCAACGGAGAGCAATTAGCTCTACCGAACCCTAAAACTAAACTCATAGTACAGGCTTCCCAGCAGCAAGTGAAAAGCAGAGATTCACTTGCAAAAGCTCCTAGCACATGGAGTATGTAATACTAGCAGTTGACCATAATTCAGTACATTTCAGTAAACTTCAGCGAAGAGTCAGCTCTTGTATTTGCCTTGCACGTCTTCACACCTCCGTACAGGGTTACGTCTGTTAACAAAGAAGCCCAAAACTGAATGAGATTATCAGCATAAAATAGCACTTGAGTGAGGATATGTAGATTTTTATCAATATTAAGCACCAGCTATAATAAAGTTGTATGCTGTTAAAAAAAAGTTGTACGCAGTGATCTGCGTAGAGTAGTACACAAATATGGCAAGGGCCACTACAATGTCACTGCGAAGAAATATATTTGTCATTATGCAAACGGGCCACAAATATATTATCGAAAAACTCATTACAAATATAATCACAAGAAACTCTTCTTGTCCATCGATTTCAAAATTGCCAGAGATCACCAACAGCAGTATTCGTCGATTTTCTTTGCAGCAGAGACACCAATATAATGAACAAGTAATCATACAAAACTACCGAAAAGATTTCTCAGGAATTGCTCTTGAGAAAGAAGTTACATTTAGGAAATAAACGGACACTGAAACCTGTGAAAGGGAAGAAAATGGGTGTGTTTTGATCTTTTGGAAGGACGCCTAGAAATTGGCTCACCAGAGCACGCACGCTTCGCCACGTGTAATTCTCGCCAACATGTGGGAGAATTAAGGGTGCAGGAAAGTCTCGCCAAAAAAATGGCAGCTCTACTCGCCCGCCCTTCCTCTGTAAATCGGTTCTAGTAAATTATTGAACACAGCCTAATAGCAGCCCATGACACCCCATTGACACTAATACTGCATGTCTATTTCCGGGCTTTTACTATACCACAGTCTGTTCGATACAGTAGGGTTTGTTCAATCAGTTCACATCTACAAAAACTCCAGATCTTCTCTTGCACCACATAAAACCAGCTAGCAAATGGTACGTGTTTGAACTTACATACTCATATGTTCTGCCCAATCAACTAGCAAGTACACGTAGCAACTTCCAGTTGCAGCCAAAGGATAAAACATACTACCTGTTGACTGCATCTTACTCAGATTTGTGTCTCTTTGATTTTTTAGACAAATAAAAATTTAGCTTCTAGCTGAATCATTTATCGAATTGCAAACCCAGTTGGTTGCTAAAATATTGGAATAACCAATGGTTACAATCCAAATAGCATCAAAATACCAATTTTTTTGGTCATGCCAAAAATTGGCAGGGCTGGTTGGGGCTCAAACCAAAGAGCCATATCTCAGTGCAACATTAGCATGTGATCTCAAAGGCACTTCTACACAAAATGCCCTGGAACATACCACATGCAACTAGCTACATATTAAAGGAAGGATCTGTTTTATATACTGCTATAATAATTACTTGCTTGAATAATCGAGTTGAGTTTCTAGCTGCTATCTTCACTATAATAAAACTCGATGGATAAATTCTTAGGTTTCCAATCATAGTTATCATGGAATAACTGACATAAACAATAAATGCTAGATTACTGCTGATCTCTCAATAAGCATCTCTGATCAATTAGCAACTTCTACCGAAGAAGGTTAAGTGTTAAATGCAATCCTTTGGAAAGATAACATCTATCAATAAGCCGAAAAAGCAAACTCGCTTGTATGTCTAACTGAGATGCATGACAAACAGTTTGGTACAAATTATAAAGACCAATTGGTGTTACTCATTCACATATAAAAGTGGTTGCAACACGGAGGGGAAAAAGCATGCACTTTATCAGGATTCATGAATTTGAAACGGCATGCTCGAAAATAAAAAGATGTGAACAGAGGGCAGGTATATACCTCAACAACACAACGGAATAACCCCTCTACTTCATCCTTCACTTCCTAGGAACCATAATGGGTAAGATGATGAAATGACATGCTACAGCGGCACCCAATGGCACCAGGTCCATCAAGAGTGAACCAGCCTGTGCCCTCTGAGATCCTTTCAGAGGCGGCTGACCTAGCACGAAATCACCAGCAGCTATGAGTATCATGAAGGTGATCAAAATGAGCCCTCCAATCACCACAGGCCTCAGGAAGTCTTTGATATCCTTTATAAGGTTTGAAGCAGAGTTTGACATTAAAAATCAGAAGGAGGTCATATTATAGCACAGGCGCATTTAAATTCAAGAAAATAACGTATCCTACTTTCTAATTTGGGAATGGGCAACTTAATCTAAACGCGCAAAACATGTAAATTCCTATTCCGCTGCTAGAAAATCACTCGAAATAAATATATTCTTCTGAAGCAAGTCGGACCCATCAAATATCCAAAGGCATAAAAACGAATTTCCGCGGTACCTTGGGTATGGACCGCGCTCGGTGCGCGAGGATGAGCATCACGGAAATGGGGTAGAGCGGCACACCGACGATAAGGGAGTAGCGGACGACCGAGGCCGCCGCCGAGAGCATGGGGGAGCCCTCGACCTCGCCGAAGGAGCGGCGCCCGATGACCCTGGCCTGGCGAGGCACCCCGCGAAGGCGACCCACAGCAGCCCGTAATGGAGGAAGATGATTGCGTCGGACGCGGCGAGGAGCGCGGGCCTGCGCGTCCACGCCGGAGTCTCTGCCTTGGCGACGGCCATGGGGGGAGGCGGAACCCTAACCCGGGAGATTTGGAGGCCGAAATTCGGGTGCAGCGTCTTTGTCACTGTTTATCTTCGTCAGTTTGCTGTGCTCCTTCTGTTTCTCCAAATAAGACGCGCACTTTTCCAAAAAAGTAATTTTGGCCACATATTTGATCGTTAAAATGTGGATCATGTGCAATATTATACCATTTAAAACTGATGTTGACGAAAATAACGGTATCACTTTTGTACAACATAAATCATGTATTGTTGGACAAATTCTTATTCAAAAATAAGTTTTGGAAAATATATGTGCCTTCTTTTGAAAAAACAGAGGTAGTATGACTAACTGTTGTAGAAATGCTACAACAGTGTGATGGTTGTGGGCAACATATTGGCTGAGTGCAGTAGAGGAATGCTGGATGTGGAACCGCCTCCTAATCGCCTCATGCAGTATGAGATTAATATTCATCTTAGCAAAGTGAGGGAAAATATGCAACTTAAACAGAGAGGCAGTGGAGAAATACAAGAAGCAATTTGAGCACCACATATATGAAATACAAGTTACAACTTCCTCAGTTAGAATATTACAAGTTCCAGGTAAAAGTATAAAAAAAACAATCGCCGGGTCCAAGGCCAGGTCTGGGTCGGCTCATTCCCATCCTGAAATAGATCAAGGTACAGGAAAGTCGGCGATAACGTGCAGGGAGGTTGACGAAACCATGAAGGCGATTGCACCACCGTTGCCGCCGCCGCCACTGCAAATTCCGGCTCGCGGTGGTGCAGGTTTGAGGAAACTGTTTCACGGGATACACCCAGTTCAAGTCCACATAAACGACAACAGGTTCACTTTGCTAGCCCCACGGCTGTTTGGTGATTCCGAAAAAATAGAAAGCAGTGGTGACAAGAAAACTTGGATGTCCAAAATGGATCTTCCACGATTTGATGGACCATGATTTGGTTGGATCAGTGTGGCGACTATTTCACTTTGTACAAAATCACTAAAGGTTATAAAGTTTAGTGTGAGAGAGGCGATTTGGTGCCCGAGCACAGATGGACCCGATATCTCGACCATGCATGTGACGTTGGGATTCGGTACGGGTACTTTGGCCGCATGTGCGAGCTCTCGGTAAAATCCGTGTTGACGCGGTGAATATGGACCACCCACGTCGGCTGTGGGGCTCGCTCGTGACGCACGGGTGAACGTCTGCCAGCGTGGTTCGACGGACGGTAACGACGGAAGTTTCTGTTCCCCAGGGGCATGACGGCAATATTTCATGACGGCAATAATCCGTGTTGATTAGTATTGTGAGTCACAGATAGGAAAACTTTGGGGGTTGCGTCGAAGAGAGTTTTGTGTGTCGGTGGCGAATCGGCGGATATGGTCATCTGGAGGTGCTTGCCCGGCGAGCTGCAGAGGTGGAAAGGGATCCAGTTTCTTCCTGATACAGTGGACAGGTAATGGCTGGTTTCAACTCAGATCTTGGATTGCATGTATATGAGCGGATCGGACTGTGGGGATTTACAAGCTTCGTTCATATAGGTTCCCGCTGCCACTACTACCCTGCTCTCTCTCTATGCGGCCGCCGACTGCTAGCCCGTTCTCTCTCCGTATCGAGGCCACCGGCCGGAAGTGTGGTCAAGAGCTGGTGAGGATGTTGGCCGCCGGTCGGTAGTTGCATCTCCCTTCAACGCAGCTGACCGGAACAATTTGGTCTGGCAAAAAGAGGAGGGCAGCGCCAGCCCGGCCATGTCCATGATGCATTGATGCACCTGTCGTTCGGCATCCATCTTCCTCGACCTGGGCATCTGGAGTACTGGAGCGTGCAGAACCGGCGTCGGGTGGTGCGGACGTCCAGGTTGTGCGCTCACTCGATGTGCGCCGTGCCATGCGGCGCGTGCGGCCACCGCACGACGTCGGCGAGGCGGCCGGTGATGGGGCCGTAGAAGCGGTTGCCGGAGAGGTCGAGGTGGCGGAGCGAGGCGAGGTAGCCGATGGCGGCGAGCGTGTTGAGCTTGAGCTCCCCGGCGAGGCCGAGCCCGTCGAGCGTGAGGCCGACGACGGCGCCGCCGTCGTAGACGACGCCACGCCACCCGGCGGGGCACGCGTCCCCGCCGCCGCCGGCGTCGGGCGTCTCCGGCGGCGACCAGGATCCCAGCACGGGGCTCTGGCTCTGGTCCAAGATGCCTTTTTTAAACTCGAGCAGCGCGGACACGTCGTCGGCGGCGGCGCAGCCAAAGAGTAGCAGGAGGAGGAGGAGGTGGAGCGCGGCCATGGATGCGGGGTGGGGAGGCGAGCTGGAGCTAGGGTTAGGGTTGGGAGGCGCAGCAGGAGGCGGCACTGGCGGCCATTGGAGGGGGAGCTAGGCTGGCTGTGAGAGGAGGTGGGGATGGACTATGGAGATGTGCTTTGAGAAAGGAGACGGAACCCGACGTTAAATATACCAAGCCCATTTCCGTTCTTTGCTATCCGTCCCGGGTGAACTGACGTCTGCGCTCTCCACATTTAATTCTAGGGAACATGTGGGCCACCAGTCTGGAGTTACCATGGTAAGAAACACAGAACTGGACAGAGCGTTTCGAATCTTAATGAGTTTGAAGGAACACGATTTAGGGAGCACCTGAGCTCGGGCTCCAAAACAGATTTCCGCTTCTTCTCCCTCTACTTCTTCATTACATACTAACAAATGGTCTACCATTTCATTCTAAATTTTTTTTTTTGAGATTGAAGAGAAAGACTACAGACAGGTGCCTCCGTCCAGGTCTTGGGTCACAAGATCACTGATCGAGAATGGAACTTCGTTCCTCCAGATTCGGTCCCCTTCGGAGTAGGCTAGCTTCGCAAGTCCATCAGCAACAGCATTGCAAACTCTTGGAGTGGAGAGGATGGAGCAGTTCTGGAAGGAGCTGATCAGGTTTCTTGCTTCTTCGTAGTCGAAGCAGTTGGGCGACCTGTAGATTTCTTTGGAGCGAAGCGCCGCAGCAGCTGTCTCGCAGTCAGTCTCCAAGATGATATTTGCGTGGCCTTCGGAATGCGCCAGTTTGAGCCCCAGAATGATGGCTTTAACTTCAGCTTCTTCAGCATGGCGGCAGGTCGGGAGGGGAGAGTGGGCAGCCAGCTGTACCTTGCCGTGATTATCCCTGAGAACAATACCCACAGCGCCAGAAAGACTGGAGTCGCGAAAGGAGCCATCCGTGTTCAGTTTTATCCAGCCAAACTTGGGAAGAGCAAAACTTGCCGCGATGGAGTTGGTGGTGGGCGCTTCGGAGGCGACGATGAAGTCCCTCCTAGGCAAGCTGGGCGGCCTTCTCGCCCATGAGTATACCCTGATCCAGGGCGTCAACAGCGACCTCCAGTACATCAACGACGAACTGGCCACCATGCAGTCCTTCCTCCGCGAGCTTGCCACCTCGGGCCACGGCAATGACCGCGGTCACAGGCCCCTGATGAAGGACTGGATGAAGCAGATACGCGACATCACGTACGACATCGAGGACACCATCGACGACTCCGCCCACCGCCTTCAAGGTCTCCGGTCCGACATATGCTGCTACTTCCTCGTCAACAGCGTCTACGAGGTCCTCACATGGTGGCCTCGACGCGACGTGGCCAGCAGGATCGCTATCCTGAAGGTGCGCGCGCAGGAGATCAGCGAGCGGCGCCATAGGTACGGCGTCAACAACCCTGAGAGCGGCAAAGACGCTGCGGGTGGCAACAACACGGCCGCTGGATTCGAGGCCGCCGAGGCGCCGACAACCAGGACGGCAGACTCCAGCTCGTCGCCACCAAGGACCCTGTCGGCGTGAACGAGCACATGAGGAAGCTCGACAAGTGGGTGACCTGCCTCGTCGGCTTCGGAGGTGTCGGGAAGACCGCCATCGCCATGGCCTTGTCCAAGAAATTTGGGGACCAGTTCGACTACTCTGCGGTGGTCACGGTGTCCCAGAGCTCCGACTTGGAGGCCATCCTCAGGAGCATCAAGAATCAAGTCGAGCCGCAGATAAGCAATCACGAGCAGCAAGGTCGAGGTGGCAGCTTGGCTGCTGAGAACCGTATCACAGCAGCCTTCAAGGATGTCGGTGGTCGTGTCAAGAAGGGCACGTCAGCTGCCCTGGCCATGTGCTACACCGCCGGCACATCCGAGGAAACGCGAGAGAGGTCCAAGCTAGATAAACTCAAGGAAGAGCTCGCCAAGTACTTCAAAGACAAAAGGTGATTCAAAACTTTTTTTTTTTTTTTTCCTTTTTCCCTTCTCAAGTACATAGGTAAATTGCAATTTCTAGACAAGTGCTCTATCTTCTATTTTAAATTTCAGTAGACATAGCAACTTTATTCAAGCATCACATGACATACAACTTGAGTCGTTGTGAAATAAATATTTGGGTAACTAGCTAGGCACAAAACTAACAAAAAGTTTAAGCCCGTGAAGAAGGATATGCGAACCTAATTGTCCAAGATTCATATCTGGATTGAACGACTTAGATACCAATTTAGACATCCAAATAGGCGTGTGTGCAACCTGCCGGATATCGGTGTCTATCATGCAATGCGGACACTGAACACCAGTGGACATAACAATGTAAATGCCCTTCTGCGACTGCATCTATCATATCTTTGGCACAAACTACTTTGCAACACGTGGAGATGCTACAAAAATGTTGATCAGATTTATAAAGACATGCACTCGTCACTCGATATTGCCAACATACATTCAAGAAGAATCCAATGAGGGGAAATCATGATTGTGTAAGTATAACTAATGAAATCTTTTTGTGTATAGACTATAGAGTATCTTGTGCAATCTAACACGTTGACACAACCACGGCGAAATCTTTTTCCTCTATTTGCCTTTCCAGAAACATCTTCTAATATGACCCATCACATAATTTCTTTCTGCGCACATTTTTGTTTCATCCCACTCCAGCAATTTATATCACTAGTCTCAGAGTTAGTACTCTTGTCTTCATAAATCTTATATTGATAGCTTGGTGAGTATATCATGCCAAGGTCCGACAAGAAGTTACAAACAGAATTTCCGAATGGCATCAAATATACGCGTGTCTCATCATCGTAGCCAAATCATTCACAAAGGAGGTGTTCACAACACTAACCTGCAAAATCCATCATTATTCACAAAGCATTTGTGAGTAACATCACAACCATCCTGAAAATTTTATAACTCACAAAAAAGAAAAAATAACTTTGAACACACAACCAGCCTAATTAACGAACTAATGTCACAACATAGAAAGAAATTTAACTTCGGGTGGGCTCACCAAAGGAGAGGCGCGCCATTGACTAGGGACCAAGTGGCCATTTTTCCATTACTGATAGAAGCTCGATCTCATGTAATTTTTAGCGAATCACTAATTCCTCTATATAAGCACAGATCCTACATTCTAGCATTTCTCCTTCGGAAAAGAAACAGCAGCATTTCTTCCGTTCTCGACTCCTCACTGGGTGTTCAATGTGTGCTTGTCACCTTGGCGCGCTCCTTTTTTTCCACTTGACCCAATGCAGATATGGGCCCTTAATGTACAATGCAAGGTGCTTATAGAGGTGATTAGAAAAAAAACGGTTTTTGGTTAAGCACTAGTGCTTATTTAGACTAGACAAATGCTTAACTAGGCACATTTCCTATAGGAATAAGCATTGGTGCTTCTGAAAAAGCTTGGTTTATTTTTGTAAGAACCCCACTAAACACATTGCATTGTACATGGCCTTACAATTCCAACACTCCTTGGCCCATGCAATATAGTTACGGTCAAACAATAGATGTCAAAAAAGTTGTTGAAACCAGTTTTGATCACGTAATTAGAACTTTAATTTTTGAGATATTTGAGATAAATTTATCTTCATTCTCCAATATTTGTGACAATATTAATTTTACAAAAAATGTTCATCGTAGTATACATATTAGTTCACTGCATACTTAACTTCTACTCATGAAAACAAAATTGTATTTACAAAATATGTTCATGGCAGTTAAAACATTTGTTAATGGTTGTCGATAAATAGTGCAATTTGGCTACGATTTAGAGCTCGGGAACCCCATGCCTAAGAAAAAGAACGAAGGAGTCAGGGAGCACGATATTAAAGAGTTCGGGGAACCCCATGCCAACAAAAAAGAACAGAGGATATAGGAACATGATTTATCTTGGTTCAGGCCCCTGAGGTGCCTAATTTCCCTATGTCTAGCACTGGTGGATTACAAAGGGCCCCGGGTGTAAGGATGAGTTCATGAAGAACTATCTTGACATCGCTAATAGAATTTATGGTGATGTATATTCTTGTTGAAAATGGGGTGAGCAGGGAGGCTGACGCTGGGGTAACCCTAATCGTAGAGATAATGGCGCTGCCGGTCTTTGTGATCCTCCTACTAATACTCTGGGGTTGCTTCCTTTGGGATATCTCATGCGAGCCAGGCCACGGCCAAGTTGGGCTACGTTTTGAGGAAGAAGGCCTTTCGTGTACACGGTCCAGGGGTGCATGTACGGTAGTTTTCATATATATGCACTGGCTCGGGGAGGTAAATACCGTGACAAGTTTACCTTCAAGTAGAGACATGCACTGGGACATTACCTCCCCGAAGAGGCCCAGGAAGTGCCCAAGTGTTTTGGTCCACCACTCACGTAGGGAGAAGACACCATGATAAGCCTGATAGTCGGCGAGGGCCATGTCGACCCTGATCTCCGACGACTGAGGAAGAAGGGTCAGGGAGGGATGCTAGTTGGTGTCAACAATCCCTAGTTTGTCTACCTCCACCAACAAACCCTCCCTTCATATATAGCTGAAGGCCTATATGAAAGATTGATGATGCTCACGAACAAATGGATCTTCCTCGGACCCCGAGCGCGGGCAGGAGTGTAGATCCCACTTGTCCACGCACCAGAAGCACACCCCCTCCAACCGATCAGGCTCTGAGCAATTGAGCTCTGGTCCTAGAGGTTGACATATGGTGTTACTTGCATGACCATGGCCTTGGTACCCAACGACTGCGGCTGGCCGCCCAAGCCATTGGTAGGTGCAATAGGAGTCATGTTGTTTGACATGATCGATTTTTTGTTGGACGTCAAAAACTTCCAAAGCTGGCGCCATGTCGACACATAGTGATATCTTCCTACGTCAGCATTATCTTAGATATGTTGAGTACCCTTTGATATATAGTGTTCAGGGAACCTCGGACCAGTGAAGAAGAACGAAGGAGACACGGAACACGACCTATCATTTTTTTTTTGATGCCCCGAGGTGGGTAATAGCCCTACATCATGTGTATAGGATTATAGTAATGGCGGATTAGAAGGAACCCTCGAGTGTAGTGAGCTCGGGAGAACTACCTAGCTAATAGAGGGGACATTAAGGAAAACTAATCCTAGAGTCATCATGTCACTCTTGGTCGTTGTGATCATTCTCCTCATACTCCGTTGTTTCTGGCTTCGGGATATCTCATGCGAGTCAGGCCACGACCAAGTTGAGCTATATGTCTTGAGGAACAAGGCCCGTATATGCTATTTGCCATGTCAACGTATATATAACTATTCACCGACAATGATAATCATTATTTTAATCAGTCTCAGTTTTTGTTCATGAGAACAAACAATATTTTAATTCATGAAATTTAAGAAATTTTATGTTAGTTTTAAATTTTGTTTAAAAGCAAAAAAAGGTTTTCATAGTAAATTACAATGTATTAATTGCAATTGGAAATTTGTTCATGCTAGTCATGTTTCATGCTCACGGCAATCATATTGGTGTTCACCATAGTTTTACTCCAGTGAACAAAAAAAAGTATACACGGTACGGTGAACAAAAACTTTGGTTACCATAAAAAAGTTACAGAAATCATCACTAAAAATGAAAAAAGACCAAAGTTGAAAGATGAATATTTTGACGAGCTCAGGAGTCGGGTGTGCTGACCGTCATCATAAAACAGAAGAAAAAGAGAAAAATTACCACAACTGGGCCAAACCAACAATCAAAAGCCGGCGAAGCATAAAAATGGATAGGTCAGCTCTTTGTATCCGATTCTCAAAAAAAAAGCTCTTTGTATTCCTGCCAGAAAAGAGCATCTTCTATACCACATGGTTACACGTTATTTGCTACAAGAAATATACTGCAGAAAAAACATTAATTATGAAAACTATTGTAACTATTAATATCCGAATGGTCTCTCTATTGTTGGTAATTTTGTTCCGCCAAATACCTAGATTTTTCCCTCAACTAACAAAACAATTTCAAACAATTTTTTTTTTAAATGCAATAGTTTTTTTTGGAAATGAACTATGGACTGTTTTAAAAAGAAAAAAATTGCTAAAAGAAAGAACTTGGGGAGCAAAGAACGTATTTTAAGGAAAGAAACAATTTTAAGACAAGTAACAATTTCAAAAAAAAATGAAACAGTCCATGCTTTATTAGCACAACTTTTTTTGCCATCAAATATCTTTTCACTCGGTTAAGGCGGTTGTTGTTGAGCAAATCCATTTTTTACACGTTTGTTTCTTTCTGTTAATTCTATACGCGCATATATTTCTTCCACAAGCCACATTATGGTCATTGGCTTGCTGCTTACCTACTATTTCATGAAAGCCTATAATATAGTGAAAAGGATACGAGGAATTCTGTCCTTTCCAGATGGATTTATATAATTGTTTCTTGTTGATTCAGATAAGAAAATCAGCTATAGTTACTGCTTTTGCTTCTTATCAGCTCCCACATGATGTAATATTGTTGTTTGTTTTTGCAGTTTCTTGGTCATAATTGATGATGTATGGTCTGCAACGATGTTGAACAAGATTATCAATGAACTTCCAAATAACAAAGACGTTAACAAAGACAGCAGAATAATAGTTACTACACGGTTTCATGCTGTTGCTACAACGCGTAGAGGAGAAGCAGATGTTCGTAAAGTTAAAGGTCTTGCGGATGATGAATCCAAGAAGTTATTTCACCAGGCTTTCGTTGAGTCCAAAGGAAAAGAAGAAGCTACATGGTCCCAAGTGAACGCTGAAACATCCAAAGGCCAAGAAGGTGATATTACTAATCTATTATATTATTAAGACAACAAACATTGAACGGCTCAGATTTGACACGATTTCACGCTAGAAAGGAACGGCTGGGATTTAAAAATAAAAGCTAAAAAGATCCGCATCTATTAGGCTCAATCCGTAGAGTCCTGCGGCAAATACAGCAAGAGACATAATCGATCACGTCTCTACATGGGAATTATGCATAGCCATGGTCTTCCGTTACGGCACGTAGCACATGTGTGCATAAGATTGGAAACTTCATGGCAGCAAAAAAAAAAAGGAAAGGTAATATCCCATCGTGGAGCGGTCCAAACCCTTATTTAACGGGACAGATCAAAGGCATACCATCAATCCCTCACCACAGATTAAAGACATGGAGGTTTTTAGCCCTCAGCTACGCCAATGGAGGTGGAGCACGGTCCAAGTGGGTTGCCGGCGGGAGAGGCAAGAACCACGAGCTGCAAGGCTTCGATGAGATCCTTGGCCGCGGCAATGGAGGTGCAACACGGTCCAAGCGGGCTGCCAGCGAAAGCGGCAACAACTGCGAGCTGCACGGCTCCGACCGACGAGATTCTAGGCCACGCCAAGCACCACGATCCTAGCTAGCGGCCTGACCGGAGGAGCAGACACAATGGCGACACTAATGGAGATTGTGTAGATGGATCCAGGGACGATCGATTGTTGGATTGATCATCCAAAGGCCAAGAAGGTGATATTACTAATTAATACTAATATCAAAGGCAAAATTATTCATCATGTATTTTCTGATCGTTTATTATATATTCTGATAAAGCCATTTCTAAATCTGAAGGTAACAAGGATTTTCCATATCCTGATGAAGTCTGGAAGCTGTGTGGAGGACTGCCATTGGCTATAGTTACCATGGCTGGTCATGTGGCCTGCAACCCTGGCAAATCCCGCGAGACATGGTCGAAGCTTAGTAATATTCTATTCCCAGAGTCAGGCAAAGACCAGGGGAAAGATGGTGGGCAGGACCTTACCCAGGAGGAAGTGGGAAGACTAGTTAGCTACTGTTATAATGACATGTCTGCTGAAATCAAGACTTGCTCGCTGTACTTGAGCATATTTCCAAAGGGCCACAAAATCAGCAGGAAGCGCTTGATCAGGCGGTGGGTAGCTGAAGGTTTCGTTTGTGAGAAACAAGGCCTTAGTGTGGATGATGTTGCCGAGACATATTTCAATCACCTCATAAGAAGGAAGATCATCCGGCCAGTGGAGCATGGCAGCAACGGAAAGGTAAAGAAATTTGTAATCCATGACATGGTTCTTGAGCACATTGTTGCAAAGGCAAGCGAAGAGAATTTCATCACGGTGGTTGGCGGTAACTGGCTTATGTCCCTGCCTAGCAGCAAGGTCCGTCGACTGTCTCTGCAAGGCAATGACTCTAGGCATGCAAAGGATGCAGATAATATGAACTTGTCTCATGTTCGGTCATTGACCGTGTTTGGGAACTTGACAAAACAACTTCCTTCCAATTCTTTCAAGTTTGGGATTGTACAAGTCTTGGATCTTGAAGGCTGTACAGGTTTCAAACATCATCATACAAAGGAGATATGCAAAATGTCTCTTCTCAAGTACCTCAGCCTCCGAAGAACTGACACCAAAAAACTTTCCAAGAAGATTGACAAGCTTGTGAACATAGAGACCTTGGACATAAGAGAGACGGGCATTGTTGAATTGCCTAGATCCATATGCCAGCTTGAACGGCTAGTTAACATACTTGGTGGGGACAAAAGAACACGGAGGGCAATGAAGCTTCCAGATGATTTGAGTAAGAGAAAGAAAATGAAGGCCTTGCGCGTACTGTCAGGGATTGAGATTTTTGGGGAATTAGTGGACTTTTACCATTTGACCGAGCTGAGGAAACTTGCAATCTACAAGCTCAAAACCAAGGTGCATGCTGCTAGTTTTGAAGAACTAAGCTCCTCCATCGAGTACCTTGGTGGCTATTCTCTACACACACTCATAATAGTGGATGAATCATCCGAGTTTCTCAAGTCACTGGATACTCTGTCTACCCCTCCAAAATTTCTTACAGCCCTCGAGCTATCTGGCAAGATGACTAAGCTCCCAGGTTGGATAAATCAATTGAATGCTCTCAGCAAATTAACACTTTCAGTGACAGCACTTCGGAAGGACAACTTGGAGAACCTTAGCAAACTAGAAGCTTTGTTTTCGCTCACCTTTTCATTTAGGGCAGAAAATCTGGATTCAGAAACACTTACCACACTTGCCGAAAATAAGCTGCACTCTGATGGGGAGATTACAATTCCAGATGGAGGATTTAACAGTCTTAAGCTTCTTCGTTTCTCAGCCCCTCTCTTACCATTGCTGAGCTTTTCACAGAGAGCTATGCCAAAACTGGAAAGGCTTGAGCTTAAGTTCAAGATGCTGGAGGGACTTTTTGGTATAGAAAACCTTACCAAACTCCAAGTGGTCCGTTTGACATTAGATGGAAAAGGTGGTGAAGATATCGCCAAGCATATACAAACTGAGATGAAGAATGCAGTGGAGAAGGCTGTGGAGAAGCCCAAGATCATCCTTGATTAGTAACTAAATGAACTAAGCCAATCTGTGGTGCTTTGTGAGTCCTTGTATGTTCAAGATGATAATATGTTTACCTCTTCTAAGGTACTTCCTTCTTACTTGTCTAAACTTGTTTGAATAAGGATGATTCTTCATTCATGTACATTATGTGAGACTGTTAAATGTACTATTATTGTGTTCGTTTGTGGAAGAAGTTTGATGATGAATACCATGATCATCCCAATTTTATGTTAAGTATGGTTTTCTATTTTCATGTATGACTATTTAAGTGTGCTGCTCCTGCCAAGTTTGGATACTTCGATACGTGGCTGTGCTACCGATGGCTATAGTGAAATTAAGGATTAAAAAACAAGTGAACCCATCATAAAAATCAGCAAATACATCAATGTACTGATAAATACATCATTCATGGACAAGTCTGATAAACATGTACAAGTTGTGGTAACATCATTGTCAATTGACTGTACTAGTAGCCACCTGATTAGTATTACCATCAAATCTGGCTGGTATTCGGCAATCATCATATCGAGTTTGCTTCAGTTCATCAGTTGTCTACCAGAAGTTCACATAAATAACCTGCAATGTATAATGTAGGAAGTTCTACTAGCTCATAAGTTTAACATAGGCCAAATAAATCAATTACTATTGATACGAAAAAAACAAAACAAAAATCAGTTATATATTGTAAACAGATTGCCAAAGGTGATATTCCCCAAAACAGCTTAAAAATTCACCCCCTATCTATGAATGGTTAAGACAGAAATTTCGAGCACTGTTTCAAAAATGGAGCGGAGAGGGAGCACAGAGGGAGAGTAACATCTAATATCGCCACGAACATACCATTCTATGATGACTGCCACAAAGCCAACCACTTAACAACAAGTGGTAGTCATCAAACATAAAACCACATACATGGTGAATTCTATACGTCTGGAAAAGCACAGTTCTCCAAGGAGGGTGTTATAAGCCACTGTGTCAGGTCACTTAACTTCAGGCTTCCAGCACCAGCAGGCAGGTCAAAACCGAAACACCACAATGTTGACTTACGATAGCTCCTGGCACATGGAGTATGCAATACTAGCAGTGGACCAATCTACAATCGTGAGTACTGGTAACTATAATTCAGTAGTGATCAGTGGCCAGAATCTTCAGCTGGGAGTCAACTTTTGTATTTGCCTTCCCATCTTCACACCTTCTCTTCAGTGGTCTGTTAAAAAAAAGCCCAAAATTTAATTAGAATAGCAGCATAAATTAGCACTTGACTGAGGATGTGTAGATGTTAATCAATATTAAGTACCCAATATTATTAACTCGTACACAGTGATCTACGTAGAGAAGTAGTATACTAATATGGCAAGGGTCACTACCATGACACTGCAACTTTTTTTTTTGAAATTAAGGGTTCACCCCGTTTTCCATTAATAGAAAACAGTTGCTACAAGATCCCACCAAAACGCTACAACCACCTCAAGCATACAAGAACATAAGCAATCTGTTTTTGCTACAACAACCTTGAAAGAAAACGCCAGGAGCGATCTAACAAAACTAGCTTCGTCCAAAATTAGCACAGCAACGATCATCCTCCCAGTCTCGCCCTCCACGATGCCCAGCCTCGCGCGCCCTTGAAGACTTCATCCGCGACTCGTCCCAGCAGTTTTGCGCCCGTTTGCAGTTCCAGCTTTACGGCCTCCGACACCTGCAAGTTTGCCCACCAGTCAATCCAAAAGCAAATGCTACGCACTACTTCAATCGGCTCCGACGGCCATTTTTTTCAAAACAAACCAAATTTCGAGTTTTCCAAATACCCCATAGCACCGCCGCAACACCCACTGCAACTTTACTTCTCAGTTTCTTGCTAAAACCATTGAGCCAACTGGTTAAACAAAGATTCGCTTCTGAAAACTGACATTTTAACCCAGTAGCAACACTAACCACGTTCCAAACATACCTAGCAAACGGACAAGTAAAGAAAAGATGGTTTATACTTTCTTCCTGTCCACAGAATAGGCAGCTTCTCTCACAAACACCCCCCCCCCCCCCCCCCCCTCTTGTCAGAACATCCAACAGTTTGCATTGCAGAGTAAAAGGATTTCACAGTAAATTGTTGGGAGGATGACAACATCCAGATTAGTCTATCTTCCTCCCTAGAAAGTGTCACCCGTTCACAGCACCCTTTTAGTCTATTCCATTCTTCCAGTTTTATTCCCACAAGATTCCTTCGAAAACTCAGAGAATCAATCCCAGCACAGAAGGCTTTCTGCACTGTGATATTCTGATTATTCGAGACTGCATATAGTCTGGGAAATTGCTCAGCAAAACAAGTATCTGTGTACCAATTGTCCTCCCAGAACCTTGTCTTAGCCCCATCTCCCAGTTTGAACTTACAACACGAGACCAGGGAGAGGAATTTTTAGATCAACGGTGAGAAGGTAGTTGGGTGGAACCCCAGATCTGATGCAAAGTACACGACCTAGAAATCAGCATATAGAGCGTAGTTCTTCTTGGTGTATAACAGCCTAATTTGGAAAGGCCGAGTGCCTGACAAGGTGCAAATTTAATGTACTTCCCCCGTGCGGAAATACTTGACTTAGATTTGTCCAAATTCGAATGTACGTCCGTGACAAGTATTTCCAGGCAGAGGGAGTACATGGTGACTAGCTGAAATAGATTTTGAACTGCAGAAAAAATCTATGGTAAAAGATGGCCTAATCAATAGTTATCCGGTAATCCTATATATGGAAACCATCTTAAAATCACAAGCCCCATATATTCACATGCATTAGTTCATTACACTATGATGACTGGTAGACAGGCAAAACATGGCAATCCACACACCAAAGGGCACAAAAACGAAATAAGAAATTTTCAATAGAACTAGTGGGCATGGTGTAGCTTGTCTCAACAAAAAAATATGTGTCATTTCTTCCATTTTGTGCACAAGAAGCACTAAGGTGCTTAAAAATATAAAACATGTCCGGTTACCATGAACAATCAAATTGAGTTACCATGAACAATCAAATTGAGTTTTTGTTTGCTATCTTCACTAAGACAGAGAACTAAGTTTACATAACAGATAAAACATGGCAGATAAAAAAAGATAATGCAATTAAGTAGAAGATATCCCACGGCCCCGCTTTTTCAAATTTGTAGCCTACCACTTATGGTGGGTCTTGATGGATAAATTTGTAGCTGCCTAATCACACTTATCAAGGAAATGACTCAACATGAAGAATGCATACTGAGAGTGAAATTAAAAATATTTAAATATTTTTTGGATCCTGTGTAACACTGAAAGTAATGAAATCTTTTGGTCGAAAGGTAATTATTTCAGTGTTTACCGTTATTACTGAAATTCAGTTAATTTCGATGAAATCTCACTGAATTTTAAAACCATGATACTACGTCTCCACTGATGATCACTCCATAAGCATTTTATTAGTCAACTGACAACTTGTACCAAAGAAGATCAGTGTTAAATGCAATTCTTATGAACACTAACATCTATCGACAAACTGAACAAGCTCTTGTAGGTCTAACTGGAATGCATGACAAAATGGTTTGTTATAACATTATCAGCACCATTAAGTATTATTCAGTTACATTTAAGAAAAAACCCGTACGTTATCAGGATCGTTGAAACTAGAAACAACATGCTTTATATATAAAAAGATCTGAACAGAGGGCAGGCATATACCTCGATAAAACAACCGCATAACCCCTCTACTTCATCCTCCACTGCCGCAGTATCTGCGTGGGCAAGACGACGAAACAATATGCTGCAACAGAGCCCAATATCCCCACATCCTTCAATACTGAACCAACTTGTTCCATCCTAGATCCTTTGACAGGCGCATTTAAATTCAAGAAAATAACGTATCCTACTTTCTAATTTGGGAATGGGCAACTTAATCTAAACGCGCAAAACATGTAAATTCCTATTCCGCTGCTAGAAAATCACTCGAAATAAATATATTCTTCTGAAGCAAGTCGGACCCATCAAATATCCAAAGGCATAAAAACGAATTTCCGCGGTACCTTGGGTATGGACCGCGCTCGGTGCGCGAGGATGAGCATCACGGAAATGGGGTAGAGCGGCACACCGACGATAAGGGAGTAGCGGACGACCGAGGCCGCCGCCGAGAGCATGGGGGAGCCCTCGACCTCGCCGAAGGAGCGGCGCCCGATGACCCTGGCCTGGCGAGGCACCCCGCGAAGGCGACCCACAGCAGCCCGTAATGGAGGAAGATGATTGCGTCGGACGCGGCGAGGAGCGCGGGCCTGCGCGTCCACGCCGGAGTCTCTGCCTTGGCGACGGCCATGGGGGGAGGCGGAACCCTAACCCGGGAGATTTGGAGGCCGAAATTCGGGTGCAGCGTCTTTGTCACTGTTTATCTTCGTCAGTTTGCTGTGCTCCTTCTGTTTCTCCAAATAAGACGCGCACTTTTCCAAAAAAGTAATTTTGGCCACATATTTGATCGTTAAAATGTGGATCATGTGCAATATTATACCATTTAAAACTGATGTTGACGAAAATAACGGTATCACTTTTGTACAACATAAATCATGTATTGTTGGACAAATTCTTATTCAAAAATAAGTTTTGGAAAATATATGTGCCTTCTTTTGAAAAAACAGAGGTAGTATGACTAACTGTTGTAGAAATGCTACAACAGTGTGATGGTTGTGGGCAACATATTGGCTGAGTGCAGTAGAGGAATGCTGGATGTGGAACCGCCTCCTAATCGCCTCATGCAGTATGAGATTAATATTCATCTTAGCAAAGTGAGGGAAAATATGCAACTTAAACAGAGAGGCAGTGGAGAAATACAAGAAGCAATTTGAGCACCACATATATGAAATACAAGTTACAACTTCCTCAGTTAGAATATTACAAGTTCCAGGTAAAAGTATAAAAAAAACAATCGCCGGGTCCAAGGCCAGGTCTGGGTCGGCTCATTCCCATCCTGAAATAGATCAAGGTACAGGAAAGTCGGCGATAACGTGCAGGGAGGTTGACGAAACCATGAAGGCGATTGCACCACCGTTGCCGCCGCCGCCACTGCAAATTCCGGCTCGCGGTGGTGCAGGTTTGAGGAAACTGTTTCACGGGATACACCCAGTTCAAGTCCACATAAACGACAACAGGTTCACTTTGCTAGCCCCACGGCTGTTTGGTGATTCCGAAAAAATAGAAAGCAGTGGTGACAAGAAAACTTGGATGTCCAAAATGGATCTTCCACGATTTGATGGACCATGATTTGGTTGGATCAGTGTGGCGACTATTTCACTTTGTACAAAATCACTAAAGGTTATAAAGTTTAGTGTGAGAGAGGCGATTTGGTGCCCGAGCACAGATGGACCCGATATCTCGACCATGCATGTGACGTTGGGATTCGGTACGGGTACTTTGGCCGCATGTGCGAGCTCTCGGTAAAATCCGTGTTGACGCGGTGAATATGGACCACCCACGTCGGCTGTGGGGCTCGCTCGTGACGCACGGGTGAACGTCTGCCAGCGTGGTTCGACGGACGGTAACGACGGAAGTTTCTGTTCCCCAGGGGCATGACGGCAATATTTCATGACGGCAATAATCCGTGTTGATTAGTATTGTGAGTCACAGATAGGAAAACTTTGGGGGTTGCGTCGAAGAGAGTTTTGTGTGTCGGTGGCGAATCGGCGGATATGGTCATCTGGAGGTGCTTGCCCGGCGAGCTGCAGAGGTGGAAAGGGATCCAGTTTCTTCCTGATACAGTGGACAGGTAATGGCTGGTTTCAACTCAGATCTTGGATTGCATGTATATGAGCGGATCGGACTGTGGGGATTTACAAGCTTCGTTCATATAGGTTCCCGCTGCCACTACTACCCTGCTCTCTCTCTATGCGGCCGCCGACTGCTAGCCCGTTCTCTCTCCGTATCGAGGCCACCGGCCGGAAGTGTGGTCAAGAGCTGGTGAGGATGTTGGCCGCCGGTCGGTAGTTGCATCTCCCTTCAACGCAGCTGACCGGAACAATTTGGTCTGGCAAAAAGAGGAGGGCAGCGCCAGCCCGGCCATGTCCATGATGCATTGATGCACCTGTCGTTCGGCATCCATCTTCCTCGACCTGGGCATCTGGAGTACTGGAGCGTGCAGAACCGGCGTCGGGTGGTGCGGACGTCCAGGTTGTGCGCTCACTCGATGTGCGCCGTGCCATGCGGCGCGTGCGGCCACCGCACGACGTCGGCGAGGCGGCCGGTGATGGGGCCGTAGAAGCGGTTGCCGGAGAGGTCGAGGTGGCGGAGCGAGGCGAGGTAGCCGATGGCGGCGAGCGTGTTGAGCTTGAGCTCCCCGGCGAGGCCGAGCCCGTCGAGCGTGAGGCCGACGACGGCGCCGCCGTCGTAGACGACGCCACGCCACCCGGCGGGGCACGCGTCCCCGCCGCCGCCGGCGTCGGGCGTCTCCGGCGGCGACCAGGATCCCAGCACGGGGCTCTGGCTCTGGTCCAAGATGCCTTTTTTAAACTCGAGCAGCGCGGACACGTCGTCGGCGGCGGCGCAGCCAAAGAGTAGCAGGAGGAGGAGGAGGTGGAGCGCGGCCATGGATGCGGGGTGGGGAGGCGAGCTGGAGCTAGGGTTAGGGTTGGGAGGCGCAGCAGGAGGCGGCACTGGCGGCCATTGGAGGGGGAGCTAGGCTGGCTGTGAGAGGAGGTGGGGATGGACTATGGAGATGTGCTTTGAGAAAGGAGACGGAACCCGACGTTAAATATACCAAGCCCATTTCCGTTCTTTGCTATCCGTCCCGGGTGAACTGACGTCTGCGCTCTCCACATTTAATTCTAGGGAACATGTGGGCCACCAGTCTGGAGTTACCATGGTAAGAAACACAGAACTGGACAGAGCGTTTCGAATCTTAATGAGTTTGAAGGAACACGATTTAGGGAGCACCTGAGCTCGGGCTCCAAAACAGATTTCTGCTTCTTCTCCCTCTACTTCTTCATTACATACTAACAAATGGTCTACCATTTCATTCTAAAATTTTTTTTTTTGAGATTGAAGAGAAAGACTACAGACAGGTGCCTCCGTCCAGGTCTTGGGTCACAAGATCACTGATCGAGAATGGAACTTCGTTCCTCCAGATTCGGTCCCCTTCGGAGTAGGCTAGCTTCGCAAGTCCATCAGCAACAGCATTGCAAACTCTTGGAGTGGAGAGGATGGAGCAGTTCTGGAAGGAGCTGATCAGGTTTCTTGCTTCTTCGTAGTCGAAGCAGTTGGGCGACCTGTAGATTTCTTTGGAGCGAAGCGCCGCAGCAGCTGTCTCGCAGTCAGTCTCCAAGATGATATTTGCGTGGCCTTCGGAATGCGCCAGTTTGAGCCCCAGAATGATGGCTTTAACTTCAGCTTCTTCAGCATGGCGGCAGGTCGGGAGGGGAGAGTGGGCAGCCAGCTGTACCTTGCCGTGATTATCCCTGAGAACAATACCCACAGCGCCAGAAAGACTGGAGTCGCGAAAGGAGCCATCCGTGTTCAGTTTTATCCAGCCAAACTTGGGAAGAGCAAAACTTGCCGCGATGGAGTTGGTGGTGGGCGCTTCGGAGGCGACGATGAAGTCCCTCCTAGGCAAGCTGGGCGGCCTTCTCGCCCATGAGTATACCCTGATCCAGGGCGTCAACAGCGACCTCCAGTACATCAACGACGAACTGGCCACCATGCAGTCCTTCCTCCGCGAGCTTGCCACCTCGGGCCACGGCAATGACCGCGGTCACAGGCCCCTGATGAAGGACTGGATGAAGCAGATACGCGACATCACGTACGACATCGAGGACACCATCGACGACTCCGCCCACCGCCTTCAAGGTCTCCGGTCCGACATATGCTGCTACTTCCTCGTCAACAGCGTCTACGAGGTCCTCACATGGTGGCCTCGACGCGACGTGGCCAGCAGGATCGCTATCCTGAAGGTGCGCGCGCAGGAGATCAGCGAGTGGCGCCATAGGTACGGCGTCAACAACCCTGAGAGCGGCAAAGACGCTGCGGGTGGCAACAACACGGCCGCTGGATTCGAGGCCGCCGAGGCGCCGACAACCAGGACGGCAGACTCCAGCTCGTCGCCACCAAGGACCCTGTCGGCGTGAACGAGCACATGAGGAAGCTCGACAAGTGGGTGACCTGCCTCGTCGGCTTCGGAGGTGTCGGGAAGACCGCCATCGCCATGGCCTTGTCCAAGAAATTTGGGGACCAGTTCGACTACTCTGCGGTGGTCACGGTGTCCCAGAGCTCCGACTTGGAGGCCATCCTCAGGAGCATCAAGAATCAAGTCGAGCCGCAGATAAGCAATCACGAGCAGCAAGGTCGAGGTGGCAGCTTGGCTGCTGAGAACCGTATCACAGCAGCCTTCAAGGATGTCGGTGGTCGTGTCAAGAAGGGCACGTCAGCTGCCCTGGCCATGTGCTACACCGCCGGCACATCCGAGGAAACGCGAGAGAGGTCCAAGCTAGATAAACTCAAGGAAGAGCTCGCCAAGTACTTCAAAGACAAAAGGTGATTCAAAACTTTTTTTTTTTTTTTTTCCTTTTTCCCTTCTCAAGTACATAGGTAAATTGCAATTTCTAGACAAGTGCTCTATCTTCTATTTTAAATTTCAGTAGACATAGCAACTTTATTCAAGCATCACATGACATACAACTTGAGTCGTTGTGAAATAAATATTTGGGTAACTAGCTAGGCACAAAACTAACAAAAAGTTTAAGCCCGTGAAGAAGGATATGCGAACCTAATTGTCCAAGATTCATATCTGGATTGAACGACTTAGATACCAATTTAGACATCCAAATAGGCGTGTGTGCAACCTGCCGGATATCGGTGTCTATCATGCAATGCGGACACTGAACACCAGTGGACATAACAATGTAAATGCCCTTCTGCGACTGCATCTATCATATCTTTGGCACAAACTACTTTGCAACACGTGGAGATGCTACAAAAATGTTGATCAGATTTATAAAGACATGCACTCGTCACTCGATATTGCCAACATACATTCAAGAAGAATCCAATGAGGGGAAATCATGATTGTGTAAGTATAACTAATGAAATCTTTTTGTGTATAGACTATAGAGTATCTTGTGCAATCTAACACGTTGACACAACCACGGCGAAATCTTTTTCCTCTATTTGCCTTTCCAGAAACATCTTCTAATATGACCCATCACATAATTTCTTTCTGCGCACATTTTTGTTTCATCCCACTCCAGCAATTTATATCACTAGTCTCAGAGTTAGTACTCTTGTCTTCATAAATCTTATATTGATAGCTTGGTGAGTATATCATGCCAAGGTCCGACAAGAAGTTACAAACAGAATTTCCGAATGGCATCAAATATACGCGTGTCTCATCATCGTAGCCAAATCATTCACAAAGGAGGTGTTCACAACACTAACCTGCAAAATCCATCATTATTCACAAAGCATTTGTGAGTAACATCACAACCATCCTGAAAATTTTATAACTCACAAAAAAGAAAAAATAACTTTGAACACACAACCAGCCTAATTAACGAACTAATGTCACAACATAGAAAGAAATTTAACTTCGGGTGGGCTCACCAAAGGAGAGGCGCGCCATTGACTAGGGACCAAGTGGCCATTTTTCCATTACTGATAGAAGCTCGATCTCATGTAATTTTTAGCGAATCACTAATTCCTCTATATAAGCACAGATCCTACATTCTAGCATTTCTCCTTCGGAAAAGAAACAGCAGCATTTCTTCCGTTCTCGACTCCTCACTGGGTGTTCAATGTGTGCTTGTCACCTTGGCGCGCTCCTTTTTTTCCACTTGACCCAATGCAGATATGGGCCCTTAATGTACAATGCAAGGTGCTTATAGAGGTGATTAGAAAAAAAACGGTTTTTGGTTAAGCACTAGTGCTTATTTAGACTAGACAAATGCTTAACTAGGCACATTTCCTATAGGAATAAGCATTGGTGCTTCTGAAAAAGCTTGGTTTATTTTTGTAAGAACCCCACTAAACACATTGCATTGTACATGGCCTTACAATTCCAACACTCCTTGGCCCATGCAATATAGTTACGGTCAAACAATAGATGTCAAAAAAGTTGTTGAAACCAGTTTTGATCACGTAATTAGAACTTTAATTTTTGAGATATTTGAGATAAATTTATCTTCATTCTCCAATATTTGTGACAATATTAATTTTACAAAAAATGTTCATCGTAGTATACATATTAGTTCACTGCATACTTAACTTCTACTCATGAAAACAAAATTGTATTTACAAAATATGTTCATGGCAGTTAAAACATTTGTTAATGGTTGTCGATAAATAGTGCAATTTGGCTACGATTTAGAGCTCGGGAACCCCATGCCTAAGAAAAAGAACGAAGGAGTCAGGGAGCACGATATTAAAGAGTTCGGGGAACCCCATGCCAACAAAAAAGAACAGAGGATATAGGAACATGATTTATCTTGGTTCAGGCCCCTGAGGTGCCTAATTTCCCTATGTCTAGCACTGGTGGATTACAAAGGGCCCCGGGTGTAAGGATGAGTTCATGAAGAACTATCTTGACATAGCTAATAGAATTTATGGTGATGTATATTCTTGTTGAAAATGGGGTGAGCAGGGAGGCTGACGCTGGGGTAACCCTAATCGTAGAGATAATGGCGCTGCCGGTCTTTGTGATCCTCCTACTAATACTCTGGGGTTGCTTCCTTTGGGATATCTCATGCGAGCCAGGCCACGGCCAAGTTGGGCTACGTTTTGAGGAAGAAGGCCTTTCGTGTACACGGTCCAGGGGTGCATGTACGGTAGTTTTCATATATATGCACTGGCTCGGGGAGGTAAATACCGTGACAAGTTTACCTTCAAGTAGAGACATGCACTGGGACATTACCTCCCCGAAGAGGCCCAGGAAGTGCCCAAGTGTTTTGGTCCACCACTCACGTAGGGAGAAGACACCATGATAAGCCTGATAGTCGGCGAGGGCCATGTCGACCCTGATCTCCGACGACTGAGGAAGAAGGGTCAGGGAGGGATGCTAGTTGGTGTCGACAATCCCTAGTTTGTCTACCTCCACCAACAAACCCTCCCTTCATATAGCTGAAGGCCTATATGAAAGATTGATGATGCTCACGAACAAATGGATCTTCCTCGGACCCCGAGCGCGGGCAGGAGTGTAGATCCCACTTGTCCACGCACCAGAAGCACACCCCCTCCAACCGATCAGGCTCTGAGCAATTGAGCTCTGGTCCTAGAGGTTGACATATGGTGTTACTTGCATGACCATGGCCTTGGTACCCAACGACTGCGGCTGGCCGCCCAAGCCATTGGTAGGTGCAATAGGAGTCATGTTGTTTGACATGATCGATTTTTTGTTGGACGTCAAAAACTTCCAAAGCTGGCGCCATGTCGACACATAGTGATATCTTCCTACGTCAGCATTATCTTAGATATGTTGAGTACCCTTTGATATATAGTGTTCAGGGAACCTCGGACCAGTGAAGAAGAACGAAGGAGACACGGAACACGACCTATCATTTTTTTTTGATGCCCCGAGGTGGGTAATAGCCCTACATCATGTGTATAGGATTATAGTAATGGCGATTAGAAGGAACCCTCGAGTGTAGTGAGCTCGGGAGAACTACCTAGCTAATAGAGGGGACATTAAGGAAAACTAATCCTAGAGTCATCATGTCACTCTTGGTCGTTGTGATCATTCTCCTCATACTCCGTTGTTTCTGGCTTCGGGATATCTCATGCGAGTCAGGCCACGACCAAGTTGAGCTATATGTCTTGAGGAACAAGGCCCGTGTATGCTATTTGCCATGTCAACGTATATATAACTATTCACCGACAATGATAATCATTATTTTAATCAGTCTCAGTTTTTGTTCATGAGAACAAACAATATTTTAATTCATGAAATTTAAGAAATTTTATGTTAGTTTTAAATTTTGTTTAAAAGCAAAAAAAGGTTTTCATAGTAAATTACAATGTATTAATTGCAATTGGAAATTTGTTCATGCTAGTCATGTTTCATGCTCACGGCAATCATATTGGTGTTCACCATAGTTTTACTCCAGTGAACAAAAAAAAAGTATACACGGTACGGTGAACAAAAACTTTGGTTACCATAAAAAAGTTACAGAAATCATCACTAAAAATGAAAAAGACCAAAGTTGAAAGATGAATATTTTGACGAGCTCAGGAGTCGGGTGTGCTGACCGTCATCATAAAACAGAAGAAAAAGAGAAAAATTACCACAACTGGGCCAAACCAACAATCAAAAGCCGGCGAAGCATAAAAATGGATAGGTCAGCTCTTTGTATCCGATTCTCAAAAAAAAAGCTCTTTGTATTCCTGCCAGAAAAGAGCATCTTCTATACCACATGGTTACACGTTATTTGCTACAAGAAATATACTGCAGAAAAAACATTAATTATGAAAACTATTGTAACTATTAATATCCGAATGGTCTCTCTATTGTTGGTAATTTTGTTCCACCAAATACCTAGATTTTTCCCTCAACTAACAAACAATTTCAAACAAATTTTTTTTTTAAATGCAATAGTTTTTTTTGGAAAGAACTATGGACTGTTTTAAAAAGAAAAAAATTGCTAAAAGAAAGAACTTGGGGAACAAAGAACGTATTTTAAGGAAAGAAACAATTTTAAGACAAGTAACAATTTCAAAAAAAAATGAAACAGTCCATGCTTTATTAGCACAACTTTTTTTGCCATCAAATATCTTTTCACTCGGTTAAGGCGGTTTTGTTGAGCAAATCCATTTTTTACACGTTTGTTTCTTTCTGTTAATTCTATACGCGCATATATTTCTTCCACAAGCCACATTATGGTCATTGGCTTGCTGCTTACCTACTATTTCATGAAAGCCTATAATATAGTGAAAAGGATACGAGGAATTCTGTCCTTTCCAGATGGATTTATATAATTGTTTCTTGTTGATTCAGATAAGAAAATCAGCTATAGTTACTGCTTTTGCTTCTTATCAGCTCCCACATGATGTAATATTGTTGTTTGTTTTTGCAGTTTCTTGGTCATAATTGATGATGTATGGTCTGCAACGATGTTGAACAAGATTATCAATGAACTTCCAAATAACAAAGACGTTAACAAAGACAGCAGAATAATAGTTACTACACGGTTTCATGCTGTTGCTACAACGCGTAGAGGAGAAGCAGATGTTCGTAAAGTTAAAGGTCTTGCGGATGATGAATCCAAGAAGTTATTTCACCAGGCTTTCGTTGAGTCCAAAGGAAAAGAAGAAGCTACATGGTCCCAAGTGAACGCTGAAACATCCAAAGGCCAAGAAGGTGATATTACTAATTAATACTAATATCAAAGGCAAAATTATTCATCATGTATTTTCTGATCGTTTATTATATATTCTGATAAAGCCATTTCTAAATCTGAAGGTAACAAGGATTTTCCATATCCTGATGAAGTCTGGAAGCTGTGTGGAGGACTGCCATTGGCTATAGTTACCATGGCTGGTCATGTGGCCTGCAACCCTGGCAAATCCCGCGAGACATGGTCGAAGCTTAGTAATATTCTATTCCCAGAGTCAGGCAAAGACCAGGGGAAAGATGGTGGGCAGGACCTTACCCAGGAGGAAGTGGGAAGACTAGTTAGCTACTGTTATAATGACATGTCTGCTGAAATCAAGACTTGCTCGCTGTACTTGAGCATATTTCCAAAGGGCCACAAAATCAGCAGGAAGCGCTTGATCAGGCGGTGGGTAGCTGAAGGTTTCGTTGTGAGAAACAAGGCCTTAGTGTGGATGATGTTGCCGAGACATATTTCAATCACCTCATAAGAAGGAAGATCATCCGCCAGTGGAGCACGGCAGCAACGGAAAGGTAAAGAAATTTGTAGTCCATGACATGGTTCTTGAGCACATTGTTGCAAAGGCAAGCGAAGAGAATTTCATCACGGTGGTTGGCGGTAACTGGCTTATGTCCCTGCCTAGCAGCAAGGTCCGTCGACTGTCTCTGCAAGGCAATGACTCTAGGCATGCAAAGGATGCAGATAATATGAACTTGTCTCATGTTCGGTCATTGACCGTGTTTGGGAACTTGACAAAACAACTTCCTTCCAATTCTTTCAAGTTTGGGATTGTACAAGTCTTGGATCTTGAAGGCTGTACAGGTTTCAAACATCATCATACAAAGGAGATATGCAAAATGTCTCTTCTCAAGTACCTCAGCCTCCGAAGAACTGACACCAAAAAACTTTCCAAGAAGATTGACAAGCTTGTGAACATAGAGACCTTGGACATAAGAGAGACGGGCATTGTTGAATTGCCTAGATCCATATGCCAGCTTGAACGGCTAGTTAACATACTTGGTGGGGACAAAAGAACACGGAGGGCATGAAGCTTCCAGATGATTTGAGTAAGAGAAAGAAAATGAAGGCCTTGCGCGTACTGTCAGGGATTGAGATTTTTGGGGAATTAGTGGACTTTCACCATTTGACCGAGCTGAGGAAACTTGCAATCTACAAGCTCAAAACCAAGGTGCATGCTGCTAGTTTTGAAGAACTAAGCTCCTCCATCGAGTACCTTGGTGGCTATTCTCTACACACACTCATAATAGTGGATGAATCATCCGAGTTTCTCAAGTCACTGGATACTCTGTCTACCCCTCCAAAATTTCTTACAGCCCTCGAGTTATCTGGCAAGATGACTAAGCTCCCAGGTTGGATAAATCAATTGAATGCTCTCAGCAAATTAACACTTTCAGTGACAGCACTTCGGAAGGACAACTTGGAGAACCTTAGCAAACTAGAGGCTTTGTTTTCTCTCACCTTTTCATTTAGGGCAGAAAATCTGGATTCAGAAACACTTACCACACTTGCCGAAAATAAGCTGCACTCTGATGGGGAGATTACAATTCCAGATGGAGGATTTAACAGTCTTAAGCTTCTTCGTTTCTCAGCCCCTCTCTTACCATTGCTGAGCTTTTCACAGAGAGCTATGCCAAAACTGGAAAGGCTTGAGCTTAAGTTCAAGATGCTGGAGGGACTTTTTGGTATAGAAAACCTTACCAAACTCCAAGTGGTCCGTTTGACATTAGATGGAAAAGGTGGTGAAGATATCGCCAAGCATATACAAACTGAGATGAAGAATGCAGTGGAGAAGGCTGTGGAGAAGCCCAAGATCATCCTTGATTAGTAACTAAATGAACTAAGCCAATCTGTGGTGCTTTGTGAGTCCTTGTATGTTCAAGATGATAATATGTTTACCTCTTCTAAGGTACTTCCTTCTTACTTGTCCAAACTTGTTTGAATAAGGATGATTCTTCATTCATGTACATTATGTGAGACTGTTAAATGTACTATTATTGTGTTCGTTTGTGGAAGAAGTTTGATGATGAATACCATGATCATCCCAATTTTATGTTAAGTATGGTTTTATTTTCATGTATGACTATTTAAGTGTGCTGCTCCTGCCAAGTTTGGATACTTCGATACATGGCTGTGCTACCGATGGCTATAGTGAAATTAAGGATTAAAAAACAAGTGAACCCATCATAAAAATCAGCAAATACATCAATGTACTGATAAATACATCATTCATGGACAAGTCTGATAAACATGTACAAGTTGTGGTAACATCATTGTCAATTGACTGTACTAGTAGCCACCTGATTAGTATTACCATCAAATCTGGCTGGTATTCGGCAATCATCATATCGAGTTTGCTTCAGTTCATCAGTTGTCTACCAGAAGTTCACATAAATAACCTGCAATGTATAATGTAGGAAGTTCTACTAGCTCATAAGTTTAACATAGGCCAAATAAATCAATTACTATTGATACGAAAAAAACAAAAAAAAATCAGTTATATATTGTAAACAGATTGCCAAAGGTGATATTCCCCAAAACAGCTTAAAAATTCACCCCCTATCTATGAATGGTTAAGACAGAAATTTCGAGCACTGTTTCAAAAATGGAGCGGAGAGGGAGCACAGAGGAGAGAGTAACATCTAATATCGCCACGAACATACCATTCTATGATGACTGCCACAAAGCCAACCACTTAACAACAAGTGGTAGTCATCAAACATAAAACCACATACATGGTGAATTCTATACGTCTGGAAAAGCACAGTTCTCCAAGGAGGGTGTTATAAGCCACTGTGTCAGGTCACTTAACTTCAGGCTTCCAGCACCAGCAGGCAGGTCAAAACCGAAACACCACAATGTTGACTTACGATAGCTCCTGGCACATGGAGTATGCAATACTAGCAGTGGACCAATCTACAATCGTGAGTACTGGTAACTAAATTCAGTATGATCAGTGGCCAGAATCTTCAGCTGGGAGTCAACTTTGTATTTGCCTTCCCATCTTCACACCTTCTCTTGAGTGGTCTGTTAAAAAAAAGCCCAAAATTTAATTAGAATAGCAGCATAAATTAGCACTTGACTGAGGATGTAGATGTTAATCAATATTAAGTACCCAATATTATTAACTCGTACACAGTGATCTACGTAGAGAAGTAGTATACTAATATGGCAAGGGTCACTACCATGACACTGCAACTTTTTTTTTTGAAATTAAGGGTTCACCCCGTTTTCCATTAATAGAAAACAGTTGCTACAAGATCCCACCAAAACGCTACAACCACCTCAAGCATACAAAACATAAGCAATCTGTTTTTGCTACAACAACCTTGAAAGAAAACGCCAGGAGCGATCTAACAAAACTAGCTTCGTCCAAAATTAGCACAGCAACGATCATCCTCCCAGTCTCGCCCTCCACGATGCCCAGCCTCGCGCGCCCTTGAAGACTTCATCCGCGACTCGTCCCAGCAGTTTTGCGCCCGTTTGCAGTTCCAGCTTTACGGCCTCCGACACCTGCAAGTTTGCCCACCAGTCAATCCAAAAGCAAATGCTACGCACTACTTCAATCGGCTCCGACGGCCATTTTTTTTCAAAACAAACCAAATTTCGAGTTTTCCAAATACCCCACAGCACCGCCGCAACACCCACTGCAACTTTACTTCTCAGTTTCTTGCTAAAACCATTGAGCCAACTGGTTAAACAAAGATTCGCTTCTGAAAACTGACATTTTAACCCAGTAGCAACACTAACCACGTTCCAAACATACCTAGCAAACGGACAAGTAAAGAAAAGATGGTTTATACTTTCTTCCTGTCCACAGAATAGGCAGCTTCTCTCACAAACACCCCCCCCCCCCCCCCCCCCTCTTGTCAGAACATCCAACAGTTTGCATTGCAGAGTAAAAGGATTTCACAGTAAATTGTTGGGAGGATGACAACATCCAGATTAGTCTATCTTCCTCCCTAGAAAGTGTCACCCGTTCACAGCACCCTTTTAGTCTATTCCATTCTTCCAGTTTTATTCCCACAAGATTCCTTCGAAAACTCAGAGAATCAATCCCAGCACAGAAGGCTTTCTGCACTGTGATATTCTGATTATTCGAGACTGCATATAGTCTGGGAAATTGCTCAGCAAAACAAGTATCTGTGTACCAATTGTCCTCCCAGAACCTTGTCTTAGCCCCATCTCCCAGTTTGAACTTACAACACGAGACCAGGGAGAGGAATTTTTAGATCAACGGTGAGAAGGTAGTTGGGTGGAACCCCAGATCTGATGCAAAGTACACGACCTAGAAATCAGCATATAGAGCGTAGTTCTTCTTGGTGTATAACAGCCTAATTTGGAAAGGCCGAGTGCCTGACAAGGTGCAAATTTAATGTACTTCCCCCGTGCGGAAATACTTGACTTAGATTTGTCCAAATTCGAATGTACGTCCGTGACAAGTATTTCCAGGCGGAGGGAGTACATGGTGACTAGCTGAAATAGATTTTGAACTGCAGAAAAAATCTATGGTAAAAGATGGCCTAATCAATAGTTATCCGGTAATCCTATATATGGAAACCATCTTAAAATCACAAGCCCCATATATTCACATGCATTAGTTCATTACACTATGATGACTGGTAGACAGGCAAAACATGGCAATCCACACACCAAAGGGCACAAAAACGAAATAAGAAATTTTCAATAGAACTAGTGGGCATGGTGTAGCTTGTCTCAACAAAAAAATATGTGTCATTTCTTCCATTTTGTGCACAAGAAGCACTAAGGTGCTTAAAAATATAAAACATGTCCGGTTACCATGAACAATCAAATTGAGTTACCATGAACAATCAAATTGAGTTTTTGTTTGCTATCTTCACTAAGACAGAGAACTAAGTTTACATAACAGATAAAACATGGCAGATAAAAAAAGATAATGCAATTAAGTAGAAGATATCCCACGGCCCCGCTTTTTCAAATTTGTAGCCTACCACTTATGGTGGGTCTTGATGGATAAATTTGTAGCTGCCTAATCACACTTATCACGGAAATGACTCAACATGAAGAATGCATACTGAGAGAGAAATTAAAAATATTTAAATATTTTTTGGATCCTGTGTAACACTGAAAGTAATGAAATCTTTTGGTCGAAAGGTAATTATTTCAGTGTTTACCGTTATTACTGAAATTCAGTTAATTTCGATGAAATCTCACTGAATTTTAAAACCATGATACTACGTCTCCACTGATGATCACCCATAAGCATTTTATTAGTCAACTGACGACTTGTACCAAAGAAGATCAGTGTTAAATGCAATTCTTATGAACACTAACATCTATCGACAAACTGAACAAGCTCTTGTAGGTCTAACTGGAATGCATGACAAAATGGTTTGTTATAACATTATCAGCACCATTAAGTATTATTCAGTTACATTTAAGAAAAAACCCGTACGTTATCAGGATCGTTGAAACTAGAAACAACATGCTTTATATATAAAAAGATCTGAACAGAGGGCAGGCATATACCTCGATAAAACAACCGCATAACCCCTCTACTTCATCCTCCACTGCCGCAGTATCTGCGTGGGCAAGACGACGAAACAATATGCTGCAACAGAGCCCAATATCCCCACATCCTTCAATACTGAACCAACTTGTTCCATCCTAGATCCTTTGACAGGCGACTGTAGCGCCACCAGCAAGACACACTATGAGCATGAAGAAGGGCGTCGACACGAGGTTTCCAAACATGAAAGGATCCTTGAGGCTGTGTTTGGTTGAGATTCCACAGCCGGATTCACTACCTCAAAGCTAAAATCTGAACCAAAGGGATACCCAGCCCGTAGAGATTCTCGTAACGCACCAGATTTTGGCAGTGCAAAGTGGAAGTTGCTCCGACCCCGGATTCCACTGCGTTGCGTCGAACGAAAAACTCGATAATTACCCGCCGTGCCATTCCGAAGTGAAAAACTGAACGGTTGGGTTTCTTTTTCGGCAGCCTCCGGCGACTCGCCGGACGAAAACGGAGCCCCATGACCGGCGCCCTTTCCTTCACCGGGTCTACGCGCGGCGAGGCCCGACGCCGCCTCCATTGCTCGGATCCCCGAGCCGCCGGCCGCTGCCGCCTGCAAGGCCCTTGGTTCGCCGCCTCCAGGAACACCGCCGACCACCGCCGCCTCCAACGCACGCGCCCTTGTTCTGCCGCCTACAGGAACACCGCCGGCCGCCGCCGCCTCCAACGGACGCGCCCTTGGTCTGCCGCCTCCAGGAACATCGCCGGCCCGGAGATCGGCCGCCTGCCACCTCTCCTCTCTCCTCGCTCCCTTTCCCTCCTACGGCGGTCTCATGTCCGTGAGCGTGCGCCATGCCGCCATGGCGGGTGGCAGCGCCGTGAGCGTTGGCGGCGCTGTGCGCGTCTTGCCCGCTGCCAGTGATGCTTGTGTATTCCGGCTAGCGTGATGCTTGTGTGATGCGTATGTGATGCCCCTGATGCGCTTGTGATGCGTGCCACTGATGCTTGTGTATTCAGACTTGAATCTCTCAAGTTAGTTCGATCAGGTTTTCCGGCCTAGATTCGATCAAATTTGTGCGTGAAATTTGTGTAACATTTTCTAAATTAAATTTCTTCATTTTTAATTTTTGTGTAGGATTTATTTGTGTCAAAATAGTTATTTCTTAGTACAATACAAAATGATAAAAAATGAAATAGAAATGGATTTTTTTTATCCAAATGGATAAATCAGACAGAAGTCGAATCCACAGTTCACAGTTGTTCTAACCAAACAACTTCCAGCTTTCATACAGTTATCAGCTCGCAGCAGATTTTTCGCAGCAGATTTCTCACAGCTGATTTTTAGGAATCTACAGCTCAACCAACACACCCTGAGAATCTTTCCCAGTTGCTGACGAGTTGTTTTGGGGGCTCTTTGATATCCTTGACAAGATTATGCGCAGAGTTCGAGATATAAAAAAGAATCAGAACGGGCATCATATTATATGGTCTGGAGCTAGAAGGAAGCAAATGCATTTACACACAGCAGAGCCTATTTTGAATCCAAGCAAGCAACACGACCTAAACTTTCTAATTGGGAAATCGGCAACTTATTTTAGACCACGCACATGTAAAATTCGATTTCCATGGTTACAAATTGCACAGATTTAATATCATTTCGGAGCGGATCGGAACAAATACTCCAAAATAATTGGGTATCAGGCTATAAGCTGAGTAGCAATTATTGAAAGACAGAGAAGTTGTTTGGCGCTACCTTCTCGGCGTGGGTTGCGTTGGAGACGGAGCGCATTATACGGCGCCGATGAGCACCATGGCGACGGGGAAGAGCAATACACCGGCGGCAGCGGAGTAAAAGGCGAGCGAGGACGCCGCGGAGACCACGGGGGAACCCTCGTCCTCTCCCAGCGCGCGGCGGCCGACGACCATGGCGATGCACCCCGCGGCGGCGACCCAGAGCAAGCCGTGGTGGAGGTAGATGAGCGTGTCGCACGCGGCGAGGGCCATGAGCTTGAGCGCCGACGCCGACATCTCCGCTTTCGCGACGGTCATGGGGGAGGCGGAACCCTAGGCGCGGTGGCTGGGTTGTGTGGAGTGGAGTTGGGTTTAGCGAAGCGAGTGGGGAAGAAGACGGGCCCCGCTTTGGGTTTAACAAAGGAGAGAATAGCCACTATACCACTAGTGAAAACCGGGAGTTCTAAAATACCACTCAAAAAACCAAGGTTGCCAAAATACCATTACAATTTTGGTTTTTATAGCCAGAATAGCATTGCCGTGAGATGTCAAACTTTTTCCGTTAGTCAGGCTGTCAAGTCCTTGTCAGGAAAAAGAAGGGAAGTCCGTTAGTCAGGCTGTCAAGTCCTTGTCAGGAAAAAGAAGGGAAGGAGAGAGAGAGAGAGAGTGCTGCGTGACTGCGTGTGCAAGTTGAAAATTTTCAGATAGCTTGCAGTCTCGCTAATTTGCTAGTAATACTCTCCACTGTCTCGTAATAATAAAAAATTAACCAGGCGGTGAGCGAGCAGGCCATGGCGTCCGGCCGAGCAGCAGACAGAAAGTGGCGGGGAGCTGGGCAGGGGCACGGTACACGGTCATGGGAGGCGCGCGGCACGGCGGGCGAGCAGGGCCGTGCGGCCGGTCGAGCAGCAGGCAGGAGCCACAGCCGGAAGCTGGGTAGGGGCGTGGTAAGCCAGCAGGACCGCGGCGGCTGGCCGAGCAGCAGGGAGTTGGCGTGGCGTCCGACGAAGGGAGGATACGCCATGGAGCTACACCGAGAAGAGCCAGCGCCGGCGGTACGCTGCAGTCGGGCACGCCGCCATCGCCATGGCCATTGTTGGGACGAGGAGGGGATCGAAAACTAGTCGGGGCTCTGCCTTCTGATTAGACTGGGGTAATTTGAGAACTTATAAGAATCTGACGAAGATTTCACAGCCTGACTAACGGAAATAGTTTGACATGTGACGGCAGTGCTATTTTGGCTCTAAAAACCAAAATTGTGGTGGCATTTTGGTAACCTCGGTTTTTGAGTGGTATTTTGGAACTCCCGGTTTTTACTAGTGGTATAGTGGCTATTCTCTCTTAACAAAGTGAAGCGGGTTTAATTGCGTGCCCGGATCTGTTAGTGTGTGTTAATTGCTAGGTTCGCTTGGTGGGAGATTTTTTTTTTCAAATGCAAAAGTACATGCCCTACATGTCTTATTATGTGAACACAATACCAAAATTAATTACGCTATAGGGTCTTCTTGGTTGAAGGAGTTTCATAGAAATTTTGAATGGTTTCGTCGCTTAGAATTTTTCTATAGACTTTGTTTGATTTGTAAGATTAAAATTACCGGAATTTTCTATGCACCTAATGATACAAAAAAAAGTTCATGTGTACTTCCCATGGTGCAACCAAACAAGATTCATATGTTTTTTATACCCATTGGATGGCATGTCATCCTGACCCTTATTTTTCATATTCCACAATTTCAGAATCATGCCTGCAAAATTAGTTCGCGGTCCGGAACATATATTTGATTTTGCTATGGTAGACATTTGGCCATCATCGTTTCCTCGTCACAGTCCCGTAGCTAGGGCGTTTGTTCTTCAAATATCCCCTACCCAATAAAAGCTCTTGCATGTTGTCCTCTACCAAGTCCACATTGGTGTCCAATGTCCATGTTGATGCCTTGAGGGGCTTTCGGGCCAAAATGTGTCTCACTTATTTAACATACCATAATGTCCAAGAACATCACCACAAAATTCATGGGAATCTTACAAGGAAAATATGACACGGACACAATATATTTCAATCATCTCACAAAAATTCAAGTCTGAATTTAACAACTACAAAAACAAAACCTATCTAGCGGTGAATAATTGCTAATTCAAATTTGTATGTGATATGTTTTTGCGGGAAACTGGGATGTGAATTCGATTCATCAACTCTGCCAATATTGAATTTGTCTTCTTCATTTATCAAACTACGTATTAAGTTTGGTTTTGAAATTTGTGGCATAACAGATGTCGTTGTATCTGTATATCAATTTATTTCAAAAAAAAAAAGCAACCTTTAGAGAAGACAAAACATATGGGGGTAGAGTCAGACATCGATATAAGGTGTCCACCACCACCACAAGTTTTTCTTCAATACGACCAATCATTTGGCATTCTAACAAAACACATTTCCAATGCTGATGTCAAGTATGAGAAATCATAAGATCAAAGAAAATAAATTGAGAGCAACATAATTCATCGAAGACCGACACCTGCCCCGTCGGAGGGTAATTATTACTTCTTTTTTCTACTGTGGCAAACTCAACTCAAGCATCACCACCACAAGGCGTCCACTAGTTGAAAGATAATACTCTAGCTGACACAGACACATCGTATGGAGTGGAGGTGACGATGGAGTACGATGTAGCAGTGCCACTGCCATGCCGACGCTGCCGGCCTAGTTCGTTTCGTACGTACTCCACGGACAGAGGCTTAATCAAATCTCGCCGAACTTGGCGAAGCGGCCCTTGACCCTCAGCCTGCCGTCGGCGCGGGCCTTGCGCGACTCGTACCGGATCTGCTTCCCGAATCTGCGACAACAGCCCCGAGAACACAGGACCGTGTAAGAGATTAGGTTCAGTATACGAGGTGAAATAGTTTATGGTTGGAATGGCATTTTAACTCTGATCTGAGCTCACATCCTGTTCTTCCTCTTCTCCTTGTAGCGTGAGATCACCGTGCGGCGGTCGGGGTAAGCCACGTCGTAGCCGCCGCTCTTGGGCTGCACCGCTTGATCCGGCGCCGGCGACGTGGTCACCGCCTCGGGTGTCGGCACCTGGTCGTGGCCGCCGTTGGCGATGTCGACGCTGCTGCTGCTGCGGCTGCGGCTCATGCCGGGGCAGACGTCCGCCATCTCCACAAACGTGGACAGGCTCGGCTCAGCCTGCGAGCTCGCCGGGACTTGCTCGAGGGCCACGGCATCGCGCGCATCCGGAGGGTTTTTCAGATCGGCTGCTATCCATGCTTCATGGTTCTGTGAAAGTTTCAACTGATGTACTACGACTGTAAGTGACATCATACTGAAAGATGATTTTCTGTAAAATATAATTGAAGCATGAATTGGTTGTTCTTCTTTGTGGCATTAATTGTACTGAAAGCGATTTTAGTCGACCGAGGAAATCAATATATCATTAGCTGTACTAATGTACTATCAGCTTCATAATCATCTCTAGTAGACTAGTGTAGTAGTCGGTTGGAACTGAAAAGATCCTTGGCTACTCCTGTGACCCTGTCACTATTGTTCTGATTGCACTTAGTTAATGTGATGGTATAGGAGTTTAGAGCATTATGCCGTGGCCCATATGGTTGACAAAATCAGAGTTCAGTGTGAAACCTGCGCATAAATTCAGAAATACATATGTTTTTTCGAAATGTGAAGTCAGATAAAAAGGCAAACCTGGCAAGATACAGCGATGTTTGCTGCCTCCTCATCGATGGCCTCAGTCCCAAGAGCCCCAAGATCACCATGCCCAAAACCATAATCTGAAGATTCCCATGGTGGCAGCGGATCACCAGCCGGCTCCACCTCGACAAAGGCCGTCGCCACCTCCGACTTGGCGAGCTCGCCGAGCTGCCGGAGAACCTCGCTGTCCAGCTCGCCGCAGGGGGGACTCCGGCTCTTGCACACCACATGCACACACTATCAGCGACTTCCTTTGCCGGACGGTGAACAGTAACTGCACGCTACAGGTTTGCACTTTGCAGTGATGGTGTCGTCGGTATATACCAACCTTGGGGGAGGAGGTGAGGAGGGGCTGGAGGCCATGGCAGGAGGTGGTGGGCACGATGACGTCGTCGAAGGTGAGCACCCGGGGCTCCTCCCAGATAGGCCACCACCCCAGCTCGTCGGCCGCCGCCTTCCCGTGGATGACGACGCCTAGGATCACGGCGAGGTCGCCCACGGAAGGGCACCCGGTGTAGCTTTCCACCGTGCAGCGGTCGTGCAGCGGCGGCTCCCCGACCTGCGCGGCGGCGCCCCGGCGTTGGTGGTCGTCAAAGTCGCAGTCCGAACAGAGGAACCGCGCGCCCTCCACGGCGGACGGAGGCCCCGGCGGCGCGGCAGGCGGCGCAGAGCGGGGCGCGGGCGTGGCGGGAGGAGACCGTGTTGGCGCCGTGGACGTGGCGGTCGCACGGCAGGCACAATCCCGCGGCGTCCGCCCGGCAGTACACCACCGCCGGCGTGTCGCCGCAGAAGTAACACACGGCCACCTTCGGCGGCGGCACGGCAGTGCCGGCGGCAGCAACAGCGTTGGAGAGCGTGCCGACGCCCGACATGGCCTTCTCCGCTCTTTCTTCTTGTTGTCGGGCAGTCTTGTTGGTACTACCAGTTGTAATAGGCAGCGCGCGCGGAAACGACAAGAGGGGGAGGTGGGCATCCGTCGACGCCATGAATGACCCGGCTGCTTGACGGGTGGGAGGAGGAGGAGGACAAGTGTGACGGCCGCAGTAAAGAGCCGGAATCGATGGGCTCGAAAGGGAGAGAGATCGGTCGAGGAGAGGCTTCCAAGTCTCTTACGTGGGCGAAGCGAAGAGGGTGAGTCGAGAGGTGGCGCTCACTGAGTGTCACTCTCGCTGACTCGCACCACTGTAGCATTGTCACACAAAACTACAAAATTAAACAGCTTGCAGACGTCGCACATGGAGAAGGAATCGTGTTACTCCGTTGTATTTGTCATGCTAAACTAATCTTACAGGGATGCAAAAACCAGCTAATTTATACTATCCCACGTATCCCATTTGTCCACTTTTGCTTCCTTGAATCTTATGATATTAATAGTATAAATCTTAGCGTACCGAATCAGCAATTCATCGGTAAATTTACCACACGCTACTCTAATGTTCGTTCGGTAGGTAGAGGCTTAGAAAGAGCGTCAATTTGGCTCCGGGGCTCAAATTGGTATTAGCACCGGAGCTCCATGGAGCCATTTTCAAAAAAAAAAAATCGAAAACCACATTTTGAAATCTCAAATGATTCTGAAAAAAAATCATACGGTTATCACTGGTTATTACGTATGTCGCAAGTTTGGTCGACATATTTTATCATCTATGATCTACACAAAATGGACATATGTGGAAGATACAAGGCGAGTTTCTTTTCCTTTCTAGGGCAACAAATTTATCATTTTTAATACTCAAAATACAACATTTTTTTTAGAAAATTTTTACAGATATGTAAGATCGTATCAATATGTATCCACGTACCAAATAGTAGAATTTTTTTTAAACCTCTAAATATCCTTTGGTCTTTTTTCTAAAGGGTTTCACTAATTCTAAGTCTAACCGCGAATCAACTAAATCTTAGTGGCTTCACTAGACATTGGATTTACTTTGTGATTCGTCCTGATATAAGAGTTGCACAGTGTCTAAAGGGAGCCAAATCGACGCTCTCGGCGCAGAGCCGTAGAGAGTAGGTAAACACTAAACACCATAATGCAACGAGCTACAGTGTCTTTTTTTGTCTGGCTTCTCCCCGTTGAATGAGCACGTGACAATCATCCCACTTGACACTTAGAAAAAACAAGGTGAGGAGACCCGAATAGTACGAACGGTCTCTATCCATGGTGGTTGCACCGGCAGGTCCAAATGCCACAAGAGGACACGCAACGAGTGATGCCCTTCGTCTTCAAGCTTTGCCTGCCTCTCGTTCCGGCTGGAGCGAGACTGGTCCAAACCGGTGATATGGTGTTGCTGTCGTTCAGAGCTAGTTCCATCCGAAGTTTGCCAATAATTCATCTGTCAGATTTCGGCTGAACGCCCAGTAACGGTTGCCGCTGATGCCAGTGTCCTGTGTATGTGTTACTTGGAGCTAGACAAAGAGTCAGCGGTTGGCGAGCTACAAAGAGTCAGCCAAGTCAGGACTGCTGCTGATGATGATGATGCCAGTGTTCTGTCTACTCGTAGCAACACAGGGTGACCACTTCATTGAACTAGAATTTGCCAAGAAAAAACTCATGGTTGAGAAGTTCACCTTAATAAGAGAGAAACAAAACTGATGGGCTTAGAGATGAACTAACATTTACATGTGCCCTGGAGAGCAAACGGCAGAAAATGAGATAAGCAAGGAGTAAATCAATTGACAGGCAGCAGATCACTATCACGGGCAGTGAGGACGATGATGAATTATTTCCTTTATGCTCCACAGTAAACAAATGAAGGAGAAATAGCCCTACTTAGCCCCACAAAGAAGAAATAAAACTGCAACTTGATAGGCCGCGGTGCTGGACCAGCAGGGTCACCAGTCAGCGTCCTTGGGAGATCCCCAACTGAAAATCAAGCATACCCATGACCCATGATACAAGAGGCATATGCTCCAGGTTTGTGCTGAAAATGGTATATGATTTCCTTCGAATCAAGAGTGTCGTTATCAGGTTCACAGCAACTTGGTGACTGGTGAGATACTACGTGATTCCTGTATTTATAACCAGAAAAGGATTTTCATAATCAACCATGGACTCCTCTTTGACTATGGTGCTCTTTACAGTAGATAACCACACTCTTTTAGCCCTCATTTTAGCAAGATTTTAAGCACTATGGTCATCACCAACAACAAAGAGAAAACTGAGTCCTGATGCACATTAGTTGTCAGGCTGTCACTCCAAATACTGACATGGCATGTATGAAATCACATAAAACTTCTACAGGAAACATGGATTCCAGGATGAGGTAGAAGCAGACTCTAGCATATGGAGAAGATGCAGACAATATACAGAATAAGATTACGCTGATTAAAAAGGTATAGCTGCGGTGTGGAACACAAATGGTAACGGAAGAATCATTGGACTTCACTCAACACCAACATAATAAATAATTAATAAAGATGACATGTCCTAGGTACCAACAACCAAGGTAGTAAAAGGTATGGTAACTTGCATGTAGTATATGAATGGTCGTACTTTGACAAGCAAGAAAATGCGCACGATGAAATCACAAATGTTCAATTTTGTTTTTAGGCAACACATAAAGAGATATTTCCATTTCATGATAACACCATTTCCAAGGTGGATAATGAAGAATAAATATAGATGCATACACATCAAACTATTCGCCAATATACCATAGCATAGAAAATTGTATTTCAGAACTCATTGATTTGATAAGTCTATCGTAAAATTGAGAAACAGGATAATCACCAGTTGCAAGATAGATAATGAACAAACTAAAATAGATGCATAGGCATTAAACTATCCACCAATATACCATAATGCAACAAAGTGTATTTCAGAGGTAGAGGTAGGTTAACACCATAATGCAACGAGCTACAGTGGTCCTCTTTGTCCTGGTTTCTCCCCCATTGAACGAGCACGTGACGATCATCCCACTTGACACTTGGAAAAACAAGCGGAGAGATCCAGATAGTACAATTGCAGAAACCGTGTCTCTGTCGACGGCAGTTGAGCCGGCACGTC